>OX387225.1:18347022-18685024 GCA_947561695.1 Tyria jacobaeae | reverse complement strand
ATAGATACACGTCAAGCAACACAGCCTCGATTACGAAACTATTCTTCCCAGATGTGGTGGCGGCGTACAACATAGTTAGAGGACTCGAAACAACAAGCGTGCGAACACAACTGATGACGGGACATGGTGGGTTCTCTGAATACTTGAACCGCTTCAAGTGTAAGGAGAGCCCATCGTGCGTCTGTGACCCGGATGTCCCGGAAACGGTGCCGCACTTGATCGTAGATTGCCCGGTGCACGCCAAGGAACGATTTAAGATTGAGCAAGAACTAAACGCACAAATAACTATAGGTAACATTCAGGGGTTAATGGCCAGCAAAGATAGAAAAAAGTTCTTGGGATATTGCGAAAAAGTAATTAAAATAGTAATAATTAGAAATAAGAATTAAGCAAAAGTATCCTTACATAATATATGAAATATTAATGTTAAGTGTACAACAAAACAGAATTAGATAAAAGGAATGGTTTCGGAATAGATAAAGATAAATGCTTCGTAAACAATAGAAATAAATGGAATAAGAACACATTGTAAATACAATATAATAGTATGAAATAACATAGCATGATAATAATAGTAATAAATAGATGTGAAATAAATAGAAAATAAGGAAACGGTAGCAATAGAAACTAGTAGTATATAGCAAACTCCAAGGATTAAATTACATAGATAAGTACACAAAGAGGCATCGTTAGCTGTATAAAATTAGCATATAGAAGTTAAGATAAAATGTGTGTGGTTTGTTAATATGTATAATAATATTGTATGTAAGCCAAAACTAAATATAAAGAAAAAACAGTCTCCGAAGAATATCGGAGGGACAAGTTGCAACACCCTGTGATGACGGGTGCTTGTAAAAAAAAAAAAAAAAAAAAAAAAAAAAAAACCTAACCTAACCTAACCTAACCTAACCTAACCTAACCTAACCTAACCTAACCTAACCTAACCTAACCTAACCTAACCTAACCTAACCTAACCTAACCTAATAGATACACGTCAAGCAACACAGCCTCGATTACGAAACCGCCGCGGCTCAGGACCTTCTGGCCCAATCCATGGCGCAGTGGCAGACGACATTGGCAGTAGTCGCCGAGCCGTATTGCATTCGCAACAGCCCTGACTGGGCCGGCGACCACAGCGGCTTGGTGGCTATCGTCGCTCGGCGATCGGCTCCCTTCGACAGAGTGCGGAAGGGCCGAGGGTGCGTACTCGTCGCGCTGGGTGGCGCTGCGGTGATTGGGGTGTACTGTCCCCCCAGCAGAAGCCTCGCCGAGTTCGAGCAGTTGCTCACGGAGGTCGGGGCTCTGCTGGCAGAAGTACACCCCACCCCGGCTGTGGTGGCCGGGGATTTCAACGCTCACTCACGGGCGTGGGGATCCCCGGCGACCGATGCCCGGGGGGAGATGGTGGAGGAGTGGGCGGTGTCCCAAGGCTTGGTGCTGCTGAACCGAGGGACGGTCCAAACGTTTGTGCGGGACCGGGCCGGGTCGATAGTCGATCTTTCATTCGCGAGTTTTGGCCTGGCCCGTCGCATACACAACTGGCGGGTCGTCGAGGGGGTGGAGACTTCGTCTGACCACCGGTATATCCGGTTCGACATCGTCCCTGCCCCTGCGGCGCCTCGTGTGGCACTGGATCGCCCCGTTTCAGGGGAAGGCCCGCGGTGGCGGCTCGGAACGCTGGACCGGGAGCTGGCCCGAGAGGCGGCTATCGTCGAGCGATGGGCTGCTGTCGACAGCGGTCCGGACGTGGACGCAAGATGCGAGCGGCTCACTGGAGCGCTGACTCGCGTCTGCGACGCGGCGATGCAGAGGGCGAGACCTATCCCGCCTCGGAGACGGGTGTACTGGTGGCGTCCTCACCTAGCCAGGTTACGTGCCGCGAGTTACGCGGCCCAGAGGCGGTACACCCGCAGCCGAAGGCGGGCTGTTAGAGATCTCGCCCGCGAAGAAGAGTTGCACGCCGCGTACCTGGCCGCTCGTCGGGCCCTCGGCTCGGCGATCATAGCCGCCAAGGATGAGGCCTGGAGGGAGTGGCTCGAGAGCCTCGACCGAGATCCGTGGGGGCGCCCGTACAAGACTGTGAGTCAGAAACTCCGGCCTTGGGCACCTCCCCTCACCAGAACTCTCGAGCCGAGTCTTCTGGACCGAGTGGTCAGTTCCCTCTTCCCTGCGAGGGAAGAGTGGGTCCCGCCGCGGATGGCAGCATCAAGCCAGATGCCGTCAGACGAAGGGGCAATACCTCCCGTGTCCGATGCCGAGTTAGGGGCCGCGATACTGGCACTGCGGTCCAGGAATCGCGCCCCGGGTCCGGACGGAGTCCCTGGGAAGGTTATTGCCACAGTCATGCCGGCATTAGAGGAGGAGACGCTGTCCCTCATGTCGGAGTGCCTGGCGTCGGGGAGAGTCCCTCGGCGATGGAAAATCGGCAAGCTCGTGCTGCTCAAAAAGCACGGGCGCCCAGCCGAATCGCCGTCGGCCTACCGCCCCATCGTGTTGCTCGACGAGATGTGCAAGCTTTTTGAGCGGGTGCTCGCTGCGCGTCTCGTCCGCCACTTGGAGGGGGCGGGGCCCAATCTGAGCGACGGCCAGTTCGGCTTCCGTCGTGGGAGGTCGACCCTCGACGCGATATCCCGACTGACCCGCAGCGTCGATGAAGCGGTCTCCGGGGATGAGGTGCTGTTGGCTGTATCGTTGGATATATCCAACGCCTTCAACACCCTCCCCTGGGAAACCATTGCGGAGGCGCTGAGGTACCACAATGTCCCGTGTTACCTCAGGCGCGTCCTTGCGGACTACTTCGTGGACCGGGTCATCATTTATCCGGCCCAAGGCGGGGTAGTGCGCAGGGGCATGTCTTGTGGCGTTCCGCAGGGGTCGGTCCTCGGGCCGCTCCTGTGGAACATAGGATATGATTGGGTCCTGCGTGGTGCTAACCTTCGGGGGGTTGGTGTAATCTGTTACGCCGACGATACCCTAGTCACCGCGCGGGCCCCCACATTTCGGGACGCCGCCGTCCTTGCCACGGCAGGTGTCGCCCACGTAGTGCGTCGAGTCGGGGCGCTCGGCCTAAAAGTTGCCCTCGAAAAGTCCGAGGCCCTTTTCTTCCACGGGCCACGGCAGACGCCGCCTAGAGATAGGACGATTATGGTGGGCGGCATCCCCATCGCTGTCGGGACCAGCCTGAAATACCTCGGGCTCGTTCTCGACAGTCGGTGGCGGTTCGAGGAGCATTTCCGGCAGCTGGCACCGAAGTTGCTTGCATTCGCCGGAATGCTCTCGCGGTTGCTGCCCAACAGCGGAGGCCCAGGGTCTGCCTGCCGCCGCCTCTATGACGGAGTGGTGCGCTCCAAGGCGCTCTATGGAGCGCCTATATGGGCGGAGGCCCTGTGCCCGGCGAATATGGCGCTACTGCGACGTCCGCAGCGCGCCATCGCGCAGAGAGCTGCACGAGCGTATCACACCGTCTCTTACGAGGCGGCGTGTCTGATTGCGGGTAGTATCCCCTGGGATCTCGAGGCCGGCGTACTCAAGAGGGTGTACGACGAGGGCGCCCTGATGCGGCGTGATCTCGGCGGTCGGCCGCCTCCGGAGGAGATCGATCGCTGGAGACAAACAGCTCGCGATGATCTCTTCCGGAGATGGGCCGAAAGACTGCGGGCAACCCGCGGCGGCTCGCTGCTTGTGGGGGCCGTCCGGCCCGTATTGCGTCAGTGGGTGGAGAGGGGTCATGGGGCCCCAACATACCACCTCACCCAACTTCTCACGGGCCATGGCTGTTTTGCCAAGTACCTGTGGGAGGTGGTGGGGGTGGAGTCAGAGCCCCGGTGCCGAAACTGCACCAGCGGCGACCCTGACACGGCCCACCACACCTTGGCCGTGTGTGAGGCGTGGGACGGCCAAAGGACGGCCCTCATGAGCACCATCGGTGCGGACCTTTCGCTGTCGACCGTAGTTCCAGCTATGGCCGGCAGCGAAGAGTGTTGGGCTGCCGTCGCTTCGTTCGCTGACGAGGTGATGGCGGCCAAGAGAGAGGCTCTGCGGGAGCGGGAGCGAGCTGGGCTCACCCTCCCGCCCCGCAGACCCCCGGCGAGGGGGCGCCGGCGAGCACAATTCGCCCGCGTCCCCGAATGAGAGTGGCCACGGGCGGTGGGTCGGGGGACCTGCCGCCCCATGCTAATGTGGCGGAATGCGCCCCTCTGTGTTCCTGGGGTGCATTCATGAGGAGGACAGGCCCCATCATCTGGGCACGATGGCCCGGATGGTGGGGCCTCGACAGAGACGAGCCCGACAAACAAAGGGCGTCCCTAGCCGAGTCGCGGTGAGCAAACTATCCCGTGGCTCGGATTAGGTGAAGGAGGAACACCGTGGTGGTTTAGTGGGTAGTCTGGCCTCTTTTTGAGGTCAGGAGTCCCACACGAAGCGAACCCCCTGCCCCCGTGGAGGGTGAGCGAAGTGCCTAAACGCATTCCACCACGTAAAAAAAAAAAAAAAAAAAAAACCTAACCTAACCTGGGGTGCTGGTCGGGTAACCTCCACGTTGGCTTTCCCGTTCCTTCCCCCCTTGGACTACGGTCCTGGGGAGCAGAAGCGGGGAGGCTGGTGCGCCCTGGACAGCGGTCAGTATACTCTGACTCTGAGGAGCTCTGTATGCTGGCCGTTGACTAATAACCCGACAGTCCTTTTCAGGGCTACCTGACTCCATTGCACGAGGGGGTCGTGGGATCCGCACAGCCCTTTTCAGGGCTCGCCGTCGCTCCCGTGATCCCTCTGCTTTCAGAGGGGACAGGGGAGAGACGGTGTTAGGGATCGAGGGACGGGTCGGCCCACTGCTCGCGCGGGGGCTGACGGGCACTTGTGCCACCGTGGGAGGTGGGAGAGGCTTAGCCACCCTCTCGCGTTCCGTAACCAACAGGGGCTCAACAATGACCTGACTAGTGGCTCCAGGAGGGTATGCTGGGAACCTGTTGGCCGGAGGGCTTGCCTTAACTGGCCGGCCCACGTCAAGGAAAAGACTTTAAAACCCGACAGCCAAGTCGCTTAAAACCTATGGATACCGGGGAACCTCCATAGTATGTGCCCCGCTTCCTGGAATGAGCGTCACCCGGGAAGTGTAATTTGTTCGTCTCGTATTCGTGGGAAGAGTATGGATATAAAATTAAAACAATACAAAAACAAAGAGGAGGAGATGGAGACGGAGACCGCAAAGTCCTCTGTCTCTCTCACTGAGACGGTGCCAGTGTTGGTGCCAGTGGTGGAGATGGAAAGGATGGACCCGGCGGTGGTGCTTGAGCGGTCATCTGCTGACAGCACACCTGGAGCTACACGCTCGTCTTCCCCAGCAGTGGGAAGACTCTGGCGCAAGCGAACCAACTCCGTCACGGAGTTGGACTCGCAAAGTGACGGTGGCTCCGTGGATGGGGGCCCAAAAAGAGGCCGTGGCCGTCCCCCGAAAACGGGGGAATATGTCGGTCTAGCGAAGGCGAAGGCTGAGCTCAACGCGGCCAAGCAGCGTGAGCTCGAGCTCCAAGCCGAAGAGGAGCTCGCGGATGAGCTGCGACTGCTGCGGCGAAGGGCTCTCTACATTAGAGAGACCCCTGGCCCGCAGCCTCAGCCCAGTCTGCAGCCCCAAGCGGGACCGGCATCCTCGGCCACCGAGTCCCTCAATGTGGAGGAGATTTCGGGCTCCATAGAGGCGGCGGTGAAGGTGGTTGAAACCATCGCCCAAAAGAGCTCGAACCTCAAGGGCCAATACGTGCGGGACCTCAGAGCCGCGTGCAACTCCATCATGGAGAACACGCGCGTTCTCATGTCCCGCACGGAATCGGAGGAGGTGGCCAAGCTACAGGCCGAGCTGGCTGCTGTACGGGCTGAAATGCGGGCCTTGAAGCGGCAGGCGGAGGCTGCGCCGCCCCCGATGAGCCGTGACGAGATCGGCTTTCTCGTCGACGCGCGAATCGCGGGGATCGCGGACCGCCTGCTGCCGGAAAGCCGCATCCGTCCGCCTCTGCAGGCCGACAAGAGGGATGCGGCACGGTCTGCCAGCGGGCCTGAGCCCGAGCCTGAGGCGTTTCCCTCAAGGCCTCTCCCCCCTCCCCTCTCTTCTCCAATGCCAGTCGGGCAGGTGGAGGAAGGGCCGTGCCTTACCGGGCCGCCGGAAGGGAAGGGGGAGAAGAAGAAGAAGAGGAAGAAGGCGGGGAAGAAGACGGCCGCGGCGAAGGAGGCGGAGGCTGCCCGACTATCGCGGCAGTCGCCCCCGTCGACTTCGACTTCGACGACGTTGGCTCCCGCCCCGCTCCCGCAAAGCGGATCGTGGAGCGAGGTGGCTGCTAGGCCAAAGGCGCCTAAACCGCCCCCTGTCGGGTCGGCTGCCCCAGCCGCTATCACTCCGGTAGCGCCAGCCACCAAGCGGAGGAAACGGAGGCCCCGCAAATTGCGCACCCCGCAAACGGCAGCGGTCACCATCACGCTGCAGCCGAGCGCCGCGGAGCAGGGCATCACATACGCGCAGGTGATGTCCAAAGCCGAGAGGTCGATAGACCTCAAGGGCTTGGGCATCGACGGCCTCCGACTCCGCAACGCCGTAACTGGAGGTCGGATACTGGAGGTGGCTGGCGCCGACAGAGCCCAAAAGGCCGACCAGCTCGCTGCCAAGCTCAGGGAGGTGCTGGAAGAGGTCCGCGTCGCTAGGCCGGAGAGATGCGTGGAGATGCGCATCTCTGGGCTGGGCGACTCGGCCTCGAAAGAGTCGGTGGCGGAGTCGCTGGCGGCGGAGGGGGGCTGTGCTGCCGACCACATTAAGGTGGGCAACATACAGCGCCCACCTGGCCGACAGGCCACTGCCTGGCTGCGGTGCCCGGTTGAGGTGGCCAAGAAGCTGACGGATGGCCGCCGAATCGTCGTCGGGTGGTCAGTGGTCAGACTGACCACCCTGGAATCGAGGCCGGCGCGGTGCTTCCGCTGCCTCGAGCCGGGACACGTCGGGGCCAAGTGCTCTGCGGCCACTGACCGCAGTGCGCTTTGTTTCCGTTGCGGGCAGGCCGGCCACAAGTCGGCCACCTGCTCCGCGGCGCCCGATTGCCCCGTCTGTTCGGCGGAGGGTGCGGCGTCCGGCCACCGGCTTGGGTCGGCGGAATGCAAGGCGGCCTCCCGAAGCAGGGGGTCAAAAAGGAGAGCAGCAGGTGGGGCGAAACCCACGCCCTCGCCCACCCTGCTGCAGAATGAGGAGGAGATGGACACCGCCCAAACATAATGGCCCAAACCATCTCCGTACTGCAGGCCAACGTCAACCACTGCGCCGCGGCTCAGGACCTTCTGGCCCAATCCATGGCGCAGTGGCAGACGACATTGGCAGTAGTCGCCGAGCCGTATTGCATTCGCAACAGTCCTGACTGGGCCGGCGACCACAGCGGCTTGGTGGCTATCGTCGCTCGGCGATCGGCTCCCTTCGACAGAGTGCGGAAGGGCCGAGGGTGCGTACTCGTCGCGCTGGGTGGCGCTGCGGTGATTGGGGTGTACTGTCCCCCCAGCAGAAGCCTCGCCGAGTTCGAGCAGTTGCTCACGGAGGTCGGGGCTCTGCTGGCAGAAGTACACCCCACCCCGGCTGTGGTGGCCGGGGATTTCAACGCTCACTCACGGGCGTGGGGATCCCCGGCGACCGATGCCCGGGGGGAGATGGTGGAGGAGTGGGCGGTGTCCCAAGGCTTGGTGCTGCTGAACCGAGGGACGGTCCATACGTTTGTGCGGGACCGGGCCGGGTCGATAGTCGATCTTTCATTCGCGAGTTTTGGCCTGGCCCGTCGCATACACAATTGGCGGGTCGTCGAGGGGGTGGAGACTTCGTCTGACCACCGGTATATCCGGTTCGACATCGTCCCTGCCCCTGCGGCGCCTCGTGTGGCACTGGATCGCCCCGTTTCAGGGGAAGGCCCGCGGTGGCGGCTCGGAACGCTGGACCGGGAGCTGGCCCGAGAGGCGGCTATCGTCGAGCGATGGGCTGCTGTCGACAGCGGTCCGGACGTGGACGCAAGATGCGAGCGGCTCACTGGAGCGCTGACTCGCGTCTGCGACGCGGCGATGCAGAGGGCGAGACCTATCCCGCCTCGGAGACGGGTGTACTGGTGGCGTCCTCACCTAGCCAGGTTACGTGCCGCGAGTTACGCGGCCCAGAGGCGGTACACCCGCAGCCGAAGGCGGGCTGTTAGAGATCTCGCCCGCGAAGAAGAGTTGCACGCCGCGTACCTGGCCGCTCGTCGGGCCCTCGGCTCGGCGATCATAGCCGCCAAGGATGAGGCCTGGAGGGAGTGGCTCGAGAGCCTCGACCGAGATCCGTGGGGGCGCCCGTACAAGACTGTGAGTCAGAAACTCCGGCCTTGGGCACCTCCCCTCACCAGAACTCTCGAGCCGAGTCTTCTGGACCGAGTGGTCAGTTCCCTCTTCCCTGCGAGGGAAGAGTGGGTCCCGCCGCGGATGGCAGCATCAAGCCAGATGCCGTCAGACGAAGGGGCAATACCTCCCGTGTCCGATGCCGAGTTAGGGGCCGCGATACTGGCACTGCGGTCCAGGAATCGCGCCCCGGGTCCGGACGGAGTCCCTGGGAAGGTTATTGCCACAGTCATGCCGGCATTAGAGGAGGAGACGCTGTCCCTCATGTCGGAGTGCCTGGCGTCGGGGAGAGTCCCTCGGCGATGGAAAATCGGCAAGCTCGTGCTGCTCAAAAAGCACGGGCGCCCAGCCGAATCGCCGTCGGCCTACCGCCCCATCGTGTTGCTCGACGAGATGTGCAAGCTTTTTGAGCGGGTGCTCGCTGCGCGTCTCGTCCGCCACTTGGAGGGGGCGGGGCCCAATCTGAGCGACGGCCAGTTCGGCTTCCGTCGTGGGAGGTCGACCCTCGACGCGATATCCCGACTGCGGGTCAGCGTCGATGAAGCGGTCTCCGGGGATGAGGTGCTGTTGGCTGTATCGTTGGATATATCCAACGCCTTCAACACCCTCCCCTGGGAAACCATTGCGGAGGCGCTGAGGTACCACAATGTCCCGTGTTACCTCAGGCGCGTCCTTGCGGACTACTTCGTGGACCGGGTCATCATTTATCCGGCCCAAGGCGGGGTAGTGCGCAGGGGCATGTCTTGTGGCGTTCCGCAGGGGTCGGTCCTCGGGCCGCTCCTGTGGAACATAGGATATGATTGGGTCCTGCGTGGTGCTAATCTTCGGGGGGTTGGTGTAATCTGTTACGCCGACGATACCCTAGTCACCGCGCGGGCCCCCACATTTCGGGACGCCGCCGTCCTTGCCACGGCAGGTGTCGCCCACGTAGTGCGTCGAGTCGGGGCGCTCGGCCTAAAAGTTGCCCTCGAAAAGTCCGAGGCCCTTTTCTTCCACGGGCCACGGCAGACGCCGCCTAGAGATAGGACGATTATGGTGGGCGGCATCCCCATCGCTGTCGGGACCAGCCTGAAATACCTCGGGCTCGTTCTCGACAGTCGGTGGCGGTTCGAGGAGCATTTCCGGCAGCTGGCACCGAAGTTGCTTGCATTCGCCGGAATGCTCTCGCGGTTGCTGCCCAACAGCGGAGGCCCAGGGTCTGCCTGCCGCCGCCTCTATGACGGAGTGGTGCGCTCCAAGGCGCTCTATGGAGCGCCTATATGGGCGGAGGCCCTGTGCCCGGCGAATATGGCGCTACTGCGACGTCCGCAGCGCGCCATCGCGCAGAGAGCTGCACGAGCGTATCACACCGTCTCTTACGAGGCGGCGTGTCTGATTGCGGGTAGTATCCCCTGGGATCTCGAGGCCGGCGTACTCAAGAGGGTGTACGACGAGGGCGCCCTGATGCGGCGTGATCTCGGCGGTCGGCCGCCTCCGGAGGAGATCGATCGCTGGAGACAAACAGCTCGCGATGATCTCTTCCGGAGATGGGCCGAAAGACTGCGGGCAACCCGCGGCGGCTCGCTGCTTGTGGGGGCCGTCCGGCCCGTATTGCGTCAGTGGGTGGAGAGGGGTCATGGGGCCCCAACATACCACCTCACCCAAGTTCTCACGGGCCATGGCTGTTTTGCCAAGTACCTGTGGGAGGTGGTGGGGGTGGAGTCAGAGCCCCGGTGCCGAAACTGCACCAGCGGCGACCCTGACACGGCCCACCACACCTTGGCCGTGTGTGAGGCGTGGGACGGCCAAAGGACGGCCCTCATGAGCACCATCGGTGCGGACCTTTCGCTGTCGACCGTAGTTCCAGCTATGGCCGGCAGCGAAGAGTGTTGGGCTGCCGTCGCTTCGTTCGCTGACGAGGTGATGGCGGCCAAGAGAGAGGCTCTGCGGGAGCGGGAGCGAGCTGGGCTCACCCTCCCGCCCCGCAGACCCCCGGCGAGGGGGCGCCGGCGAGCACAATTCGCCCGCGTCCCCGAATGAGAGTGGCCACGGGCGGTGGGTCGGGGGACCTGCCGCCCCATGCTAATGTGGCGGAATGCGCCCCTCTGTGTTCCTGGGTGCATTCATGAGGAGGACAGGCCCCATCATCTGGGCACGATGGCCCGGATGGTGGGGCCTCGACAGAGACGAGCCCGACAAACAAAGGGCGTCCCTAGCCGAGTCGCGGTGAGCAAACTATCCCGTGGCTCGGATTAGGTGAAGGAGGAACACCGTGGTGGTTTAGTGGGTAGTCTGGCCTCTTTTTGAGGTCAGGAGTCCCACACGAAGCGAACCCCCTGCCCCCGCGGGGGGCGAGCGAAGTGCTTAAACGCATTCCACCACGTAAAAAAAAAAAAAAAAAAAAAAAAAACCTAACCTAACCTAACCTAACCTAACCTAACCTAACCTAACCTAACCTAACCTAACCTAACCTAACCTAACCTAACCTAACCTAACCTAACCTAACCTAACCTAACCTAACCTAACCTAACCTAACCTAACCTAACCTAACCTAACCTAACCTAACCTAACCTAACCTAACCTAACCTAACCTAACCTAACCTAACCTAACCTAACCTAACCTAACCTAACCTAACCTAACCTAACCTAACCTAACCTAACCTAACCTAACCTAACCTAACCTAACCTAACCTAACCTAACCTAACCTAACCTAACCTAACCTAACCTAACCTAACCTAACCTAACCTAACCTAACCTAACCTAACCTAACCTAACCTAACCTAACCTAACCTAACCTAACCTAACCAACCAGATCAGCATTCATCTTCAAGTAGGAACCCTCAAAAACTACCCCCGGGAATATTTTTTCATAAAATATAAAAAAATTTACAGTTTCCCGTTTCCCGGGAATCTCGTTTGGGCCACTGACCGTAAATTTGGACTGTCCTGTATACCCCTACATCTTAAACGAGCGCGATATCTCAATGCTAAGGGCGAAACCAACCTCTTAGTTCTGGATAACAATTATCTACATTATTCCCGGGACCCTAGCTTGGTGATACGCGGGACAAAAATTTTAAATTAAACGGGAACGGCTGGGCCGGTCTCTCACCTACATTTTAAAATCTATCCCGGGCTTGTAGGACTTATAGTTTGTGATTAAATAAGATTCCCAAAAAAGTTTCTGAAATCTCCCAGACGCAAAAAGCAAGATTGTAAAGATAAGGGAATTTTATAAAATCACAAATAACTGGGAAACGGTAAGTCCTAGCTCAAAAATAACGTTTTTTCGCCCCCCCCTCCCTAACCCTCCCCCCCATCCTGCGTCAACAAACCCAACCAACCCGCTCCTATATAAAAAATTTCAACCCCCTACCCCTATTTATTGTGAGTTGACCAGTCTAGTGGGACCTACGGTTCCACCATAAACCGAATTATTCTAAGTGTTTGTAAATCTGGAAATCTTTTTAAAATACAATAACACGGGAACCAGAGCCCCGATTCAGAAGCGGTTTTCTGCTAAGGACCTGGAATTCTAAGGACTTTCAGGACACATAAGATAGAGTCTCTAGTTAGAGACGAAAAAATTTCTTTGTTCTAGAATATAGGTAGGAGTGTAAATATAGGTTAAGTACTTAGAAAGTAAGTAGGTAGGGGTAGGTAGACACCACTCCCACTCTATATAGAGTCACATTTTAATTTTATACATTTGTATGTGTGAGTGTGCCAGGATCATTTGGGAGTGTATAGAGTATCCTTAAGTGAGGCTCACAGTGACTCTACATCTCTACAAAATTTTTTGATGAAAATTGTAAAAATTTCGACTCATCAACTTAGTTAAAGGGACGGGCTCTAAGCTAACAAGGAAAAATTTTTTATAGCTCAAAGGTAGAGTAGAAAATTATTTTTATTTTTTACTTTATTTTATTTGTTTTATTTGTTTCATTCTTGTGTTGTTTTAATTCAACTGATAAAAATAATTAAACTGACTTGCCTGACACTCCGGTGAGCATCCACGCCGAAACCGTGACAGAAAAGTAGAGCGCGACCTGAAAAAGTTAACACAAATCACACATACATACACATACACACACGCACACACACTTACAAGTACACTCGCACTCACACGCACATACGTATACACATACTTACACATAAACTTACATACGCGCATTATTAATTATTTTGTTTACACACTTTCTCATTGTCTGACCTGTGCAAGTGAATCGAGTCTATTGACCGATACACCTAGTTTTAGTAGTTACCATTTAATTTCTTTATTGACCTAGTAGTATACCTTTTTACATTTTACATTTTTCACTTATTATTACTCTTCTATACACTTTTATTATATACCTCTTTATACCTCGGGGAACTTTACAACACCCTGTTGACGATCGGACTAACTTGCTTGACACTCGCGCGACGAAAATGATGGGAATAAGGACCCCCGTAAAGAAGCTGGAGAACCGGCCTAGCAGAAGCCCTCTGAATAGCGAAGAAGCAGGATCTTCTTCCTCCTCCACCGCAACCAGCGTCAGGAGGAGTGTGGGTGAGTGGGAGGCGGGGAAGATTGACCCCAACCCCTGCACATCGAAAACGCACCCGCATTCACCAAAGCGGCAGATAGCAGAGATGGCACCTGCGGCGTCCCAGAAGCCTAAACAGAGAACGGTACCTTCTCAGGAAGCAAAGGCACCTGCAACCCGTAGACCATCAACGGAGGCAGCTGGAACGTCGCCGGGACATAAGCAAGTGGTAGTTAAGGCGGGCAGTAGAACGTCCCAAGCAAGGGTCTGGCTTCAGAAAGCAAAGAGCTGCGTGAATGAGTCACGAAATCTGAAAAATGACCTAAAACTGGGGATCATCAATGCGGTGGACCACCTGTACCAATTGGTGAAAGAAGCGGAAGCTGCGAAGATAGGAACGGCAGCAACCGAAGCACAGGTGCACGCTGACAAAAGACCTCAGGACGTAGTGAACACACCACTGGAGACGGAGTCCCTAAAACATGCGTTGGAGGAGCATAGTCGCATCCTGAAAGAAAACACGTCGAAAATAGAGAGCTTGAAGGAGGTGCTACAGACCAACCAGGAGCAAGTGGAAAAGCTTTCATATGCTGGTGCAGCGGCAAGCCGTCCCTTCGCTAACGCTCCAAAACAGCAGCAACAAACAGCATTGCACTCTATAGTGGTCACTTCCACTAAAGAAACAGAAACCGGCGATGAGGTCATAGACCATATAAGGAAAGTAGTGAATGCGAAGGAGGGGTGGATCACGGTAGACAGGATCCGGAAAGCAAAGGACAGGAAGGTTGTCTTGGGATGTCGTACCGAGGAGGCTAGGGAAAGGATCAAGCAAAGACTGGCAAGTGCGGGAAATATTCTAAAGGTAGAGGATGTTAAAAATAAGGACCCTCTCGTTGTATTAAAGGATGTGCTTAAAAGCAACACTGACGAAGACATCCTAAAAGCCCTAAAGAACCAGAACAGGGACATGTTTGTAGGCCTGAACAAAGAAGAAGACCGAGTTGAGGTGATATATAAAAAGAAAGCCAGAAATCCCCACTTACATCACGTAGTCCTCAGGGTCACCCCGAAGATATGGGCCAGAATGCAGGAAAGGCAAGCTGTTCACATAGACCTACAGAGGATTAAGGTTGAAGACCAATCTCCTCTAGTCCAGTGTTCCCTATGTTTGGGGTACGGACATGGAAGACGGCTCTGCAAGGAGAAGATAGAGAAATGCAGCCACTGCGGGGGCCCTCATATGAGGACGCAATGCGCCGACTGGCTGGCTGGAACAGCCCCACAGTGTTGTAACTGTGTGCAAGAAAACCTGGATCGCTTTGAGCACAACGCATTCAGCGTTGAGTGCCCAGTACGCAGGAGGTGGGAGGTATTGGCTAGATCCAGGGTGGCGTATTGCTAAAGTTGTGACTGGCAGGGCAGGCACCCCAACCAGAAGATATGCAGTAGCCCAAGCCAACCTACAAAGAAAGGAACTGGCTACCACCGAACTCTTTTTAGAGGCCAGTGAGCGAGCAATCGCATGGGCACTGATCCAGGAGCCTTACGTGGGGGGGGCTAGAAGTATGAAGAACTACCGGGGAGCGAGAATCTACCAGTGCGAGGTTGATGGAAGTGGGAGGGTTAAGGCGGCAATAGCCGTCTTTGATAAAGACCTGGATGTCATTCCATAGAGGACTCCAGGGGAGAAGAGATGTCCGGGACTCTGGAGGACCTAGAGCTTCAGGTACTAAATACCGGAGATACGCCGACATTCTTCACAGTAAGAGGCGGTATTGTGTACAAGAGCCGAGTGGACGTCACGGCATGTTCGCTCGACTTATTTGACCGGGTGGATGGCTGGCGAGTCGACACAGCGGTAACGAGCTCGGACCATAATACTATTCTATTTGACATTAGTGAAAAAAGGGACAAAGGTATAAACATAATCAGGACTACCAGGAAATATAACACAAAGAAAGCTAATTGGGAAAATTTTAGAACTAAACTAATGGAACTCAAAACTGAAAATAATATAAATTTAGGAAACATAGTAAAAATTTCAAACAAAAAAGAATTAGAATTAGTAATAGTTAAATATAATAAAATTATACAAAATGCATGCGATGCAGCAATTCCTAAAATAAAGAATAGCAGTAAACTTACCATCCCGTGGTGGTCCGAGGAGCTCGCAGAGAAGAAAAAGGAGGTCGCCAGGTTGAAAAACCGCATCCGCAATGCCGCCCCGGTCCGGAGAGCCAGAGTCGTAGACGAGTACCTGAAAACAAAAGAAGATTATGAGTGCCAAGCTAAGAATGCCCAGACTGCCAGCTGGAAGGAGTTTTGCAAGAAGCAGGATCGCGAAGGATTGTGGGATGGGATCTACAGGATCATCAGAAGGACTAAGAGGAGACAAGAAGACTTGACCCTTATGAGAGACGGTGTATTCCTAAACCCAAAAGAATCGACAGCCCTACTGGCCGACACATTTTATCCGAGGGATACCATTCAAGAGGACAACGCTGAACACAGGCTTATCAGGGAAACCGCTAGTCGGGTAAATGAGTGGCAGCATGGTGAACATCATGATCCACCATTTACGCCGCTAGAGTTGAAGACAGCCGTGGAAGGTTTCAATCCAAAGAAGGCACCCGGAGCCGACGGCTTAACGGCGGACATCTGCAGTCGAGCTATCTGCCAGGACCTGGACGCTTTCCTTGCCCTATACAACAAGTGCCTAGAATTGGCACACTTCCCGGACATCTGGAAGGAGGCAACGGTGGTAGTCCTCCGAAAACCGGGCAAGGACAACTATTTGAACCCCAAGTCTTATAGACCGATAGGTCTTCTGCCGGTCTTGGGGAAGGTCCTGGAGAGGATGATAGTAGCAAGGATTAAATGGCAGCTCGTACCGCGGTTTAGTACCCGCCAGTTTGGCTTTATGCCCCAGAAGAGCACCGAGGACGCCCTCTATACACTGATAACGCACGTACAGGACAAGCTGCGGCTGAAGAAGCTAATTGTCATGGTGTCATTGGATATAGAGGGCGCCTTCGACAGCGCATGGTGGCCAGCTATCAAGGTCAGGCTGGCTGAGGAAAGGTGCCCGGTGAATACTAGGAGGCTGCTAGATAGCTATCTCGACTGTAGGAAAGTCAAGGTAAGGTATGCTGGGGAGGAATGCACGAGAGAGACGAACAAGGGCTGTGTCCAAGGGTCAATCGGTGGTCCTATCCTGTGGAACCTTTTGCTGGATCCATTATTACAAGACCTGGGAAGACGAGGATATTTCGTCCAGGCCTTTGCGGACGACATTGTGTTGGTCGTGGACGGTGAGACGGCGGCTGAGGTTGCTAATGTCGCAAACTCTACTCTCGCCTATGTTCAGGATTGGGGCGTCAGAAATAAGCTGCGATTCGCACCGCATAAAACATGTGCGATGGTTGTAACAAATAGACTGAAGTACGACACTCCAGTTCTGAGCATGGCCGGAGTTGACATCAACATGGTCACCAATATAAAATTACTGGGGTTGACCATCGACAATAAGCTTACATTCAATCTACACATAGCAAACATCAGCAGAAAGGTCGCAGACATTTACACACAACTGTCGCGAGCGGCAAAAATAAGTTGGGGCCTAAATGAGGAGATTGTGCGCATAATCTACACAACCGTTGTCGAGCCCATAATATTATATGCGGCATGCGCTTGGGCTCCCGCCGTTAGTAAGCTAGGGATACGGAGGAAGCTAGGCATCGTCCAACGAGGATTCGTGCAGAAGCTCTGCAAATCATACCGTACTGTCTCTCTCAATGCGGCTCTGGTATTGTCCGGGATACTGCCTCTCGACTTGCGTATACAAGAAGCAGCCGCCATGTATACAGCGAGGAGAGGGTCATCTAGGTTCTTGCCGTCGGACCGAGAGATAGAGGGCGTGGTGGGGTTTGCGGAGACTTCGCACCCTGCTAAGCAGATAGCCTGGGAATTTACTTGCTTGGAGGACCAACAGCTTGTGAACAGCCACAATGTGCAGGCAGTGCGAATATTCACTGACGGCAGCAAGATTGAGGGGAAGGTCGGAGCCGCATTATCTTTGTGGGATAATGAGGGCGAATTCCAGAACCTCAAGCTCAGCCTTGCCGCGTACTGCACTGTCTTCCAGGCCGAATTACTGGCTATTTGTAAGGCAACGGACGAAATCCTTAAGCGCAAAGATGTCAGCTATGGATTGTACAGCGATTCTAGGTCGGCATTGCAGGCGGTTGTGGACGGTGCCTCGCTTCATCCGCTTGCGTTTCGTGCCCGTGCAAATTTAGTTAGGGCCTTGGACCAGAACAAAATTGTATCTTTGTTTTGGATCAGGGCACATGCAGGACTGCCGGGAAATGAGCGAGCAGACGAGCTGGCTAAGGAGGCGGCATTGTCGTCGCGGAGGAAGCCGGACTATGACCTGTGTCCGGTTTCATATATCAGGCGTCAAATCCGTCTGGATTCGCTCGATGTGTGGAATCGGAGATATGAGTCTGGCGAGACTGCCTCCGTGACGAAAATGTTCCTTCCGAATGCTGTAGTAGCTTACAGAGTAATCAGGCAGGTGAGGCCAACGGGAGTACTCACGCAAGTCTTGACAGGGCACGGTGGGTTCTCCGAACACTTGAGCCGCTTCAAGTGTAGGGAGAGCCCATCGTGTACCTGTGACCCTAACGTTGACCAAACAGTCCCTCATTTAATATTAGAGTGTCCAATTTACGCAATGGAACGGCTAAAAATAGAAATTGAAATAGATACCGTTTTACAAAAGGAGAAAATTGGAGATATTATATCAGGCAAAAAAAGAGACAAGTTCCTAGAATTCTGTGAGAGTATAGCCAAGAGAGTTATAAAAAGTAACAAGGATAGATGAAACAAATATGTTTAGTTATATATTGTACATATATAAACATAAGCATAGGATAAGTGGTAGTAAGAAATTGTAATTAAGTAAGCAGTAGAATAAGAAATTGTAATAGATAAGGTTAAGAAATAAAATAAGGAAAATGTAATAGATTAAGCAAATACTATAAATACAAAATGATATATACAGTTATTTCCCCAAGAGCAAAGAATGAAATAAAAAGAAAAATAGTAGTAGTATTTAGAATAGATCGCAAAAGTGGGAGTCCCACCCACAGGAATGAATGGTGAAGGATAAAAGACGATCAAGAAGTATGTAGCATGATAGTGCGAGAAGTATTCAAGCGAGACTAGTATGAGACAGAGAATTAGTTTAATAAGGGCGCCAATTATGTTGGCGGTTAGTCCGAGAATAAAATAAAAAAAAAAAAAAAAAAAAAAAAAAAACCAGATCAGCATTTAAATATGTACTTGGAACAAGTCAAGAAAATAGAGAGCATAATAGGACTTAGACGGCTGGTTCTTGGAGGCGACACAAACGCAAAAAGTACATGGTGGGGAAGCAGCACTGAAGACTCTAGAGGCGAGGAAGTTGTGGGGACCTTTGGAGAGTTGGGCTTGCAGATTCTCAATGAGGGAGACACGCCAACATTTGATACCATCCGAGGAGGAAAACGGTATTGCAGCCACGTGGATGTGACAGCGTGCACCAGTGACATGTTGGAATTGATCGATGATTGGAAAGTGGACGAGGACTTAGTAAGCTCGGACCACAATGGTATGGTATTCAAGATCAACTTCCAAAAATCAAAAGGTATGCACATACAAAGAACCACACGAAAATATAACACCAAAAAAGCAAATTGGAGTCAATTTCGTGAGAAAATGACCCAATTGTTAGAAGAAAAGAGCATAACCGAAGAAGAAATAGATAAAATAGATAACATACAGGACTTAGAGTTAGCCATAAACACATATACCCAAATAATAGAAGAGTCATGCAACCAAACCATTCCAAAGAAAATAAATAAACAAACACTTACCATGCCGTGGTGGTCGGAGAAACTCGCCGATCTGAAAAAAGAAGTCAACACCAAAAGACGTCGAATCAGAAATGCAGCACCAGTCCGAAGAGAGTGGGTAGTCTCGCAGTACCTGGAACAGAAAGAAAAATATGAGTCGGAAGTAAGGAGGGCTCAAGCTGAAAGCTGGAAGGAATTCTGCGGGAAACAGGACAAAGAAGGGATGTGGGAAGGGATTTATAGGGTTTTAAACAGGACCACAGTAAGAGAAGATGACCTCCCCCTAACTTACAACAACACATTTTTAGATGCCCAAGAATCAGTCAAGATATTGGCTGAAACATTCTACCCGGAGGACCGAACAGAGGAAGACAATAGCGATCACACGAATATTAGAGTAAAAGCCCGGAAAATGAACGAAGGATCCCATGATGAGCATGTGTTACCGTTCACCGAGGGGGAGCTCATGAATTCGCTACAGTCCTTCAACAAGAAGAAAGCACCGGGGTCCGACGGATTTACGGCAGATATATGCACCCAGGCTGTAGCTAGTAGTAAATCGCTATTTCTGAGACTCTTAAACAAATGCCTGATGCATCATCTCTTCCCAAAGATCTGGAAAGAAGCAACAGTAATTGTGCTCAGGAAACCGGGGAAAGACACATACACTGTTCCCAAATCATATAGGCCTATTGGACTATTGCCTATTTTGGGAAAAGTGTATGAAAAAATGCTGGTATCCCGACTTAAATATTACCTGTTACCAAAGATGAGTACTCGCCAGTACGGCTTTATGCCCCAGAAGAGCACCGAAGACTCCC
Organism: Tyria jacobaeae; assembly: GCA_947561695.1. NCBI lineage: Eukaryota > Metazoa > Arthropoda > Insecta > Lepidoptera > Erebidae > Tyria > Tyria jacobaeae. Next base: position 18,665,415 of record OX387225.1, on the reverse strand, counting down.
TCTATACCCTGATGGAGCATATTCGTAGTAAGCTTGGCGAGAAGCGAATTGTTACCTCAGTGTCTCTGGATATAGAGGGAGCATTCGACAACGCATGGTGGCCAGCCATAAAGGTCAGACTGGCTGAGGAAGAGTGTCCGACGTACATGCAGCGGGTCATTAGTAGCTATCTCAGTGATCGAGAGGTGCGAGTTAGGTACGCAGGAGAGGAACATAGGCGAGCTGCAGCCAAAGGATGTGTCCAGGGGTCAATCGGGGGTCCAATATTGTGGAACCTACTCTTGGACCCTTTACTGAAACAATTAGTAGAGCGAGGGAATTATGTCCAGGCTTTTGCGGACGATGTTGTACTTGTCTTCGACGGCAAAAGTGCCCAGGATATCGAGAGACAAGCCAATGCCGCTCTCGACCATGTTCGAGAGTGGGGTATCCGAAATAAGTTAAGCTTTGCACCTCATAAAACATGCGCAATGGTAATTACACGTAAATTAAAGTACGATACACCACGCTTGAGCATGGAAGGGATAAACATTACAATGTCACAACATATAAAAATACTTGGCCTTACAATAGACCACAAACTCACATTTAATACGCACGTCACAAACGTCTGCAAAAAAGCGATTGGAATATACAAGAAATTATCTAGAACGGCTCGGGTTAGTTGGGGGTTACACCCTGAGATAATCCGAACTATTTATACAGCGGTGGTAGAGCCGATAGTATTGTATGCGGCAAGCGCGTGGTATACAGCCACAAATAAACTAGGTGTGCGCAAACAGCTGAACGTGATTCAGCGGGGTTTCACACAAAAACTGTGTAAGGCCTACCGCACGGTTTCCCTAAACTCGGCTCTTGTACTCGCGGGAATGCTTCCTCTGGATATCAGAGTTCGTGAAGCGGCGTTGCTATATGAAGCCAAGAGAGGAGTGTCTAAGCCATGGCTCGTGGACAGGGAGGTGGAGCGGATGGCACGCGCTATTGATGCCCCACATCCCGCTCAGCGTGCCAGCCTACAGTTTAGAACCTTAGCAGACGAGGAACAGTACCGCAGACACAGCGATTACGCTGTGCGTATCTTTACCGATGGCAGCAAAATTGAGGGTAGGGTCGGTGCTGCGCTATCAGTGTGGAAGGGTGCAACCGAAACCAAAGCCCTCAAGTTTGCTTTGCCGTCATACAGCACCGTATACCAGGCCGAGTTACTGGCTTTGTGCAGGGCAGCCGCTGAAGTTTTTCGAAGGAAGGAGGTCACGTATGGGGTCTACAGCGATAGCATGGCGGCTCTCCTGACTGTTACTAATTGGAACACCCTTCACCCCCTGGCCGTGGAAACCCGAAACACTTTACAGCTCTGCGAACTCCAGAACAAGAGTGTCACCTTGTACTGGATAAAAGCGCACGCGGGCCTGGAGGGAAATGAGAGAGCCGACCAACTTGCAAAAGAGGCCGCCAAAACTCTTAAGAAGAAACCGGATTATGACCAGTGTCCTGTTTCATTCGTCAAACGTGTCATTAGAAAGGGCACGATTGAGGAATGGAGCAAAAGGTACCGCGAGAGTGAGAACGCTTCGGTCACAAAGATGTTTTTTCCTGACGCTAGTTACGCATACAGAATTGTTCGTAAAATAGATATTAATAATGCTACGAGTCAGCTGTTGACGGGACACGGTGGGTTCGCCGAATACCTGACAAGGTTTAAGTGTAAGGAGGACCCATCCTGCATCTGCGAACCGGATAAAATTGAAAATGTGCGACATCTGCTGCTTGACTGCCCTGTATATTCCAAAAATAGATTAGACCTGGAACTTAAAACGGAATTAAAAGTAACCATAGAGAACCTACCGCTATTTCTTAAAGATAAACAAAGTAGAGCATTATTTTTAAAATTCGCAGTTGGGATTGTTTTATCAGTAAACAAACGAAACAAAAATATATAAGGCATGGTAGCAACAATATGATAAGCATATTGATGACTAGCATACTAAAATTCATGATGTAAGTAAATATGTAATTGCATGAGAAATAATCATCCCAAAAATCGTAAGAAACTGGAAATAAATTAAACAGTAACATGAAATCTAACAACGGCACAGCAATAATTGTACTTAAGAAGTAATATAAAAAAAAAAAAAAAAAAAAAAAAAAAAAAAAAATATCCCTTCCTAATCCCAAAACATGATTCCCAAACCCAAAAATCCCCAAACACTTGGCATACAAGATGACGAAAGAAAGGAAATTAATGTAGTATAAAAGGACTCTGACTATGTTAGAGGTATATCGAACACCCTGTGATGACGGGTGCAAAAAAAAAAAAAAAAAAAAAAACCTAACCTAACCTAACCTAACCTAACCTAACCTAACCTAACCTAACCTAACCTAACCTGGGGCGCTGGTCGGGTAACCTCCACGTTGGCTTTCCCGTTTCTTCCCCCCTTGGACTACGGTCCTGGGGAGCAGAAGCGTGGAGGCTGGTGCGCCCTGGACAGCGGTCAGTATACTCTGACTCTGAGGGGATCGAGCTCTGTATGCTGGCCGTTGACTAATAACCCGACAGCCCTTATCAGGGCTAGCTGACTCCATTGCACGAGGGGGTCGTGGGATCCGCACAGCCCTTTTCAGGGCTCGCCGTCGCTCCCGTGATCCCTCTGCTTTCAGAGGGGACAGGGGAGAGACGGTGTTAGGGATCGAGGGACGGGTCGGCCCACTGCTCGCGCGGGGGCTGACGGGCACTTGTGCCACCGTGGGAGGTGGGAGAGGCTTAGCCACCCTCTCGCGTTCCGTAACCAACAGGGGCTCAACAATGACCTGACTAGTGGCTCCAGGAGGGTATGCTGGGAACCTGTTGGCCGGAGGGCTTGCCTTAACTGGCCGGCCCACGTCAAGGAAAAGACTTTAAAACCCGACAGCAATGTCGTTAAAAGCGGACCTCTCGCTGTAGGCTGTGGTTCCGGCTATGGCCGGCGGCGATGAGTGTCGGGCTGCCGTCGCCTCGTTGCTGATGGCGGCCACGAGGAGAGGCTCTGCTGGGGCGGGAGTGGGCTGGGCTCGCTCTTCCGCCCCGCGGGCCACCGGCGGGGGGACGCCGGCGGGCGCAGTTCGCACGCGTTCCTGGGTGGGAACGCCGGCGGGCGCAGTTCGCACGCGTCCCTGAATGAGAGTGGCCACGGGCGGTGGGTCGGGGGACCTGCTGCCCCATGCTAATGTGGCGGAATGCGCCCCTCTGTGTTTCTGGGGTGCATTCATGAGGAGAGCCCGACAAACAAAGGGCGTCCCTAGCCGAGTCGCGGTGAGCAAACTATCCCGTGGCTCGGATTAGGTGAAGGAGGAACACCGTGGTGGTTTAGTGGGTAGTCTGGCCTCTTTTTGAGGTCAGGAGTCCCACACGAAGCGAACCCCCTGCCCCCGCGGGGGGCGAGCGAAGTGCCTAAACGCATTCCACCACGTAAAAAAAAAAAAAAAAAAAACCTAACCTAACCTGGGGCGCTGGTCGGGTAACCTCCACGTTGGCTTTCCCGTTTCTTCCCCCCTTGGACTACGGTCCTGGGGAGCAGAAGCGTGGAGGCTGGTGCGCCCTGGACAGCGGTCAGTATACTCTGACTCTGAGGGGATCGAGCTCTGTATGCTGGCCGTTGACTAATAACCCGACAGCCCTTATCAGGGCTAGCTGACTCCATTGCACGAGGGGGTCGTGGGATCCGCACAGCCCTTTTCAGGGCTCGCCGTCGCTCCCGTGATCCCTCTGCTTTCAGAGGGGACAGGGGAGAGACGGTGTTAGGGATCGAGGGACGGGTCGGCCCACTGCTCGCGCGGGGGCTGACGGGCACTTGTGCCACCGTGGGAGGTGGGAGAGGCTTAGCCACCCTCTCGCGTTCCGTAACCAACAGGGGCTCAACAATGACCTGACTAGTGGCTCCAGGAGGGTATGCTGGGAACCTGTTGGCCGGAGGGCTTGCCTTAACTGGCCGGCCCACGTCAAGGAAAAGACTTTAAAACCCGACAGCAATGTCGTTAAAAGCGGACCTCTCGCTGTAGGCTGTGGTTCCGGCTATGGCCGGCGGCGATGAGTGTCGGGCTGCCGTCGCCTCGTTGCTGATGGCGGCCACGAGGAGAGGCTCTGCTGGGGCGGGAGTGGGCTGGGCTCGCTCTTCCGCCCCGCGGGCCACCGGCGGGGGGACGCCGGCGGGCGCAGTTCGCACGCGTTCCTGGGTGGGAACGCCGGCGGGCGCAGTTCGCACGCGTCCCTGAATGAGAGTGGCCACGGGCGGTGGGTCGGGGGAGGCGCCTTAACCGCCCCCTGTCGGGTCGGCTGCCCCAGCGGCTAACACTCCGGTAGCGCCAGCCACCAAGCGGAGGAAACGGAGGCCCCGCAAATTGCGCACCCCGCAAACGGCAGCGGTCACCATCACGCTGCAGCCGAGCGCCGCGAAGCAGGGCATCACATACGCGCAGGTGATGTCCAAAGCCGAGAGGTCGATAGACCTCAAGGGCTTGGGCATCGACGGCCTCCGACTCCGCAACGCCGTAACCGGAGGTCGGATCCTGGAGGTGGCTGGCGCCGACAGAGCCCAAAAGGCCGACCAGCTCGCTGCCAAACTCAGGGAGGTGCTGGAAGAGGTCCGCGTCGCTAGGCCGGAGAGATGCGTGGAGATGCGCATCTCTGGGCTGGGCGACTCGGCCTCGAAAGAGTCGGTGGCGGAGTCGCTGGCGGCGGAGGGGGGCTGTGCTGCCGACCACATTAAGGTGGGCAACATACAGCGCCCACCTCGCCGACAGGCCACTGCCTGGCTGCGGTGCCCGGTTGAGGTGGCCAAGAAGCTGACGGATGGCCGCCGAATCGTCGTCGGGTGGTCAGTGGTTAGACTGACCACCCTGGAATCGAGGCCGGCGCGGTGCTTCCGCTGCCTCGAGCCGGGACACGTCGGGGCCAAGTGCTCTGCGGCCACTGACCGCAGTGCGCTTTGTTTCCGTTGCGGGCAGGCCGGCCACAAGTCGGCCACCTGCTCCGCGGCGCCCGATTGCCCCGTCTGTTCGGCGGAGGGTGCGGCGTCCGGCCACCGGCTTGGGTCGGCGGAATGCAAGGCGGCCTCCCGAAGCAGGGGGTCAAAAAGGAGAGCAGCAGGTGGGGCGAAACCCACGCCCTCGCCCACCCTACTGCAGAATGAGGAGGAGATGGACACCGCCCAAACATAATGGCCCAAACCATCTCCGTACTGCAGGCCAACGTCAACCACTGCGCCGCGGCTCAGGACCTTCTGGCCCAATCCATGGCGCAGTGGCAGACGACATTGGCAGTAGTCGCCGAGCCGTATTGCATTCGCTACAGCCCTGACTGGGCCGGCGACCACAGCGGCTTGGTGGCTATCGTCGCTCGGCGATCGGCTCCCTTCGACAGAGTGCGGAAGGGCCGAGGGTGCGTACTCGTCGCGCTGGGTGGCGCTGCGGTGATTGGGGTGTACTGTCCCCCCAGCAGAAGCCTCGCCGAGTTCGAGCAGTTGCTCACGGAGGTCGGGGCTCTGCTGGCAGAAGTACACCCCACCCCGGCTGTGGTGGCCGGGGATTTCAACGCACACTCACGGGCGTGGGGATCCCCGGCGACCGATGCCCGGGGGGAGATGGTGGAGGAGTGGGCGGTGTCCCAAGGCTTGGTGCTGCTGAACCGAGGGACGGTCCATACGTTTGTGCGGGACCGGGCCGGGTCGATAGTCGATCTTTCATTCGCGAGTTTTGGCCTGGCCCGTCGCATACACAACTGGCGGGTCGTCGAGGGGGTGGAGACTTCGTCTGACCACCGGTATATCCGGTTCGACATCGTCCCTGCCCCTGCGGCGCCTCGTGTGGCACTGGATCGCCCCGTTTCAGGGGAAGGCCCGCGGTGGCGGCTCGGAACGCTGGACCGGGAGCTGGCCCGAGAGGCGGCTGTCGTCGAGCGATGGGCTGCTGTCGACAGCGGTCCGGACGTGGACGCAAGATGCGAGCGGCTCACTGGAGCGCTGACTCGCGTCTGCGACGCGGCGATGCAGAGGGCGAGACCTATCCCGCCTCGGAGACGGGTGTACTGGTGGCGTCCTCACCTAGCCAGGTTACGTGCCGCGAGTTACGCGGCCCAGAGGCGGTACACCCGCAGCCGAAGGCGGGCCGTTAGAGATCTCGCCCGCGAAGAAGAGTTGCACGCCGCGTACCTGGCCGCTCGTCGGGCCCTCAGCTTAGCGATCATAGCCGCCAAGGATGAGGCCTGGAGGGAGTGGCTCGAGAGCCTCGACCGAGATCCGTGGGGGCGCCCATACAAGACTGTGAGTCAGAAACTCCGGCCTTGGGCACCTCCCCTCACCAGAACTCTCGAGCCGAGTCTTCTGGACCGAGTGGTCAGTTCCCTCTTCCCTGCGAGGGAAGAGTGGGTCCCGCCGCGGATGGCAGCATCAAGCCAGATGCCGGCAGACGAAGGGACAATACCTCCCGTGTCCGATGCCGAGTTAGGGGCCGCGATACTGGCACTCCGGTCCAGGAATCGCGCCCCGGGTCCGGACGGAGTCCCTGGGAAGGTAATTGCCACAGTCATGCCGGCATTAGAGGAGGAGACGCTGTCCCTCATGTCGGAGTGCCTGGCGTCGGGGAGAGTCCCTCGGCGATGGAAAATCGGCAAGCTCGTGCTGCTCAAAAAGCACGGGCGCCCAGCCGAATCGCCGTCGGCCTACCGCCCCATCGTGTTGCTCGACGAGATGTGCAAGCTTTTTGAGCGGGTGCTCGCTGCGCGTCTCGTCCGCCACTTGGAGGGGGCGGGGCCCAATCTGAGCGACGGCCAGTTCGGCTTCCGACGTGGGAGGTCGACCCTCGACGCGATATCCCGACTGCGGGTCAGCGTCGATGAAGCGGTCTCCGGGGATGAGGTGCTGTTGGCTGTATCGTTGGATATATCCAACGCCTTCAACACCCTCCCCTGGGAAACCATTGCGGAGGCGCTGAGGTACCACAATGTCCCGTGTTACCTCAGGCGCGTCCTTGCGGACTACTTCGTGGACCGGGTCATCATTTATCCGGCCCAAGGCGGGGTAGTGCGCAGGGGCATGTCTTGTGGCGTTCCGCAGGGGTCGGTCCTCGGGCCGCTCCTGTGGAACATAGGTTATGATTGGGTCCTGCGTGGTGCTAATCTTCGGGGGGTTGGTGTAATCTGTTACGCCGACGATGCACCGGCAGCTGGCACCGAAGTTGCTTGCATTCGCCGGAATGCTCTCGCGGTTGCTGCCCAACAGCGGAGGCCCAGGGTCTGCCTGCCGCCGCCTCTATGACGGAGTGGTGCGCTCCAAGGCGCTCTATGGAGCGCCTATATGGGCGGAGGCCCTGTGCCCGGCGAATATGGCGCTACTGAGACGTCCGCAGCGCGCCATCGCGCAGAGAGCTGCACGAGCGTATCACACCGTCTCTTACGAGGCGGCGTGTCTGATTGCGGGTAGTATCCCCTGGGATCTCGAGGCCGGCGTACTCAAGAGGGTGTACGACGAGGGCGCACTGATGCGGCGTGATCTCGGCGGTCGGCCGCCTCCGGAGGAGATCGATCGCTGGAGACAAACAGCTCGCGATGATCTCTTCCGGAGATGGGCCGAAAGACTGCGGGCAACCCGCGGCGGCTCGCTGCTTGTGGGGGCCGTCCGGCCCGTATTGCGTCAGTGGGTGGAGAGGGGTCATGGGACCCCAACATACCACCTCACCCAACTTCTCACGGGCCATGGCTGTTTTGCCAAGTACCTGTGGGAGGTGGTGGGGGTGGAGTCAGAGCCCCGGTGCCGAAACTGCACCAGCGGCGACCCTGACACGGCCCACCACACCTTGGCCGTGTGTGAGGCGTGGGACGGCCAAAGGACGGCCCTCATGAGCACCATCGGTGCGGACCTTTCGCTGTCGACCGTAGTTCCAGCTATGGCCGGCAGCGAAGAGTGTTGGGCTGCCGTCGCTTCGTTCGCTGACGAGGTGATGGCGGCCAAGAGAGAGGCTCTGCGGGAGCGGGAGCGAGCTGGGCTCACCCTCCCGCCCCGCAGACCCCCGGCGAGGGGGCGCCGGCGAGCACAATTCGCCCGCGTCGCCGAATGAGAGTGGCCACGGGCGGTGGGTCGGGGGACCTGCCGCCCCATGCTAATGTGGCGGAATGCGCCCCTCTGTGTTCCTGGGGTGCATTCATGAGGAGGACAGGCCCCATCATCTGGGCACGATGGCCCGGATGGTGGGGCCTCGACAGAGACGAGCCCGACAAACAAAGGGCGTCCCTAGCCGAGTCGCGGTGAGCAAACTATCCCGTGGCTCGGATTAGGTGAAGGAGGAACACCGTGGTGGTTTAGTGGGTAGTCTGGCCTCTCTTTGAGGTCAGGAGTCCCACACGAAGCGAACCCCCTGCCCCCGCGGGGGGCGAGCGAAGTGCTTAAACGCATTCCACCACGTAAAAAAAAAAAAAAAAAAAAAAAAACCTAACCTAACCCGGGGCGCTGGTCGGGTAACCTCCACGTTGGCTTTCCCGTTTCTTCCCCCCTTGGACTACGGTCCTGGGGAGCAGAAGCGTGGAGGCTGGTGCACCCTGGACAGCGGTCAGTATACTCTGACTCTGAGGGGATCGAGCTCTGTATGCTGGCCGTTGACTAATAACCCGACAGCCCTTATCAGGGCTAGCTGACTCCATTGCACGAGGGGGTCGTGGGATCCGCACAGCCCTTTTCAGGGCTCGCCGTCGCTCCCGTGATCCCTCTGCTTTCAGAGGGGACAGGGGAGAGACGGTGTTAGGAATCGAGGGACGGGTCGGCCCACTGCTCGCGCGGGGGCTGACGGGTACTTGTGCCACCGTGGGAGGTGGGAGAGGCTTAGCCACCCTCTCGCGTTCCGTAACCAACAGGGGCTCAACAATGACCTGACTAGTGGCTCCAGGAGGGTATGCTGGGAACCTGTTGGCCGGAGGGCTTGCCTTAACTGGCCGGCCCACGTCAAGGAAAAGACTTTAAAACCCGACAGCAATGTCGTTAAAAGCGGACCTCTCGCTGTAGGCTGTGGTTCCGGCTATGGCCGGCGGCGATGAGTGTCGGGCTGCCGTCGCCTCGTTGCTGATGGCGGCCACGAGGAGAGGCTCTGCTGGGGCGGGAGTGGGCTGAGCTCGCTCTTCCGCCCCGCGGGCCACCGGCGGGGGGACGCCGGCGGGCGCAGTTCGCACGCGTTCCTGGGTGGGAACGCCGGCGGGCGCAGTTCGCACGCCTCCCTGAATGAGAGTGGCCACGGGCGGTGGGTCGGGGGACCTGCTGCCCCATGCTAATGTGGCGGAATGCGCTCCTCTGTGTTTCTGGGGTGCATTCATGAGGAGAGCCCGACAAACAAAGGGCGTCCCTAGCCGAGTCGCGGTGAGCAAACTATCCCGTGGCTCGGATTAGGTGAAGGAGGAACACCGTGGTGGTTTAGTGGGTAGTCTGGCCTCAGGAGTCCCACACGAAGCGAACCCCCTGCCCCCGCGGAGGGTGAGCGAAGTGCCTAAATGCATTCCACCACGTAAAAAAAAAAAAAAAAAAAAAAAAAAAGAGAAAATAGGTGACGGAGTTACATGTTTTATGTGTCATTGTGAAGGTGAAGTAAAACCGCATAGGATTGCGATAAGTGCCATATATGGATTGCAGTGCATCAGGCAATATTTGATGAAAACTACTTCACCACGTGCTTGTTTCGAGGTTAAATCTTAACATTTTACCTTTAAGCGCGTACGCTGCTGGAATTAGAAGCACTTCATCACTGCAAATTTTGACAAAGCTTGATACCTCCTCCAGCTACACATCCACATCATCGGCTGTACTGAAACTTTTCCTGTTCAGGAGCTATTTCAAGTTGAAGACAAACCACGTGTTCTGAAAAACCTGATTTATTGGACCGAGGAAGTTGAAATTTGGAGGGGATAGTCTACACAAGCCCTAAGGTCGGACTACATATTATTTATAATTTTAACTCCTCTCAAAATTTTACTTTTAGTGCTGCAACTTTAAAAGAATATTTCTCAGCAACCAATTTAAAATTGGCAAAAATTGAATTGCTATATTTTGCGCGCTAGCGAAGAGACTTTAGATACAAGATTTCAGATTTTTAAAACAAGAATATTTTTAGCTGTAATTAATTTTATAAATTGTTTTTATTTTTAGGTTTGTTATAAGTTTTGTATGAAATTTTTTTATTTTTCTTTATTGTCCTAAAGAACCTAAAATTCTGCTTATTTTGATATTTTTTGTGTATTTTTATGTTTAGTGGTTTTAAAGATATTGAATTTTAAGTGTTTTTTACCTATAATTCGTTAATTAATAGATAATTTATATTTTTTGTGTTATAATCGTGTTTAGCAAGAGTATTTCACCTTTTTTGAGTCCAAAAACCGACGTCCTACTGCTGGAACTGTAGATAATAGTGAAAATAGACCACCTCGGTTTTTTGGTTGCGGAATTTAAACAACTATAACTCGTGAACCACTGATCCTATAAGTCTCGGATCTTCATTGTTAGTAAGTAGGAACATAAATTTATATTAAGAGTGTTGTTTTTATAGATTCTGAAACAAGATTTTTATAGCGCTGAAACCACTTGTTAACGATAGCTGAAGTCGGGGGAATCACCCTGAAAAAAGTCCGGACTCTCTGCGGTGAATGGTTGTTGAGTTATTTAATTTCTAAGTCACTTTTTGACATTAGGACCGCCATCTTGTTTTTCTTTTTAGGATCATAACTCTTGAGCCCGACATCGTAGAAACGTGCGGCTTTTTAATTTAGACACAGACACTAGTTGTCTATCAGGACCTATCATTTTCAGGCCTTTTCAGGGCAAAAAATTTCAGGCTGCTGAAAGTGATTTATGCGTTAAGAAGGGGTTACGACAAGTTAATCGAGCCCAAACACCGGTTTTCTACGGCATTTAACAGTGGTAGAGCCATGCTTAGGCACGAATGGGCTGGCTCGACCGGTGCGATACCACGGCCTCACAGAAAACCGGTTGTGAAGTAACGCTTGCGTTGCATTTCCCCGAATTGAGTGAGATTTCCGGAGGCCCAATTCCCCCTCCCACCTTTTCTCTCCCCTCTTCTCCTTTCTCCTTTTTACCATCTCCTCATCCCTCCTCTCTTCTTTCCACTCCCTGCATTCCCCATCCCTCATCACCCTCAAAGGCGGGCAGCGCACTTGAGTTGCAAGGGTCCATGGACGGCGGTGTCACTTACCAGCAGGTGACCCGTCTGTTCGTCTGTACCCCTATAGTATAAAAAAAAAAAAACAAAAATTCTTTTCCAGAGTTACAGTTGTTTCGGATTCTGGTTTGACAAGTGTGAACTGTCAAACCTGAACTTCGGACCTAATTTTCTCGGGAACTGGGGGACGTGGAAGATCGGGATTTTCTCTGGTGACATTGGCGTGGACTGGACACTGCAACAAATCTGTTTTGGAGATAATAGCTTTTAACCGGAATTTGGCCGCCATCTTGGACTGGCATCCAAATCTTTGGATAGCTCTAGCTCCGGAACCTTTTGGGCTGGGGCACCCGTGTCTGGTATCATTGGGTAGGACCTGAGGAGAGCTTCCTTTTTGACATAGAGACAAGGCTTTATGTAGAGCCGCCTACAATTTGGCCAACAGCGGCTTGCATTTAGAGAATAAAAATCATTTTAAAATTGTGTATTACCTGGAAATATAAACAGATTACTCTGTTGTAACAATTAGACCTACTCTACATAGAGTCTGTGAGTCATAGATTTTTTTTTCTTCGTTTTCTTTATTTTGACATACAAACGACTCCAAGGTAATTCTAACTTGACCGTGCTCTGATGGCATATATTACCTTGTTAATTTACTTTACCTTAATAGTTAACACAATACGTGAGTCCTTTTGATCAGAGTATTTAGCTCATAGTTTGTCTTATTGGACAATTTATATCTTTACTTATTAATTGACGTTGCTCTTCCGAAATGGCAACTGTACGCACTCCAGCGAAAAAATTAAATGATAGTTGCTCTGGAAAGTCGCCAGAGGTAACCCAGGCAGGACCTAGCGCTACCACAAGCGTACAACGCAGCATAGGAGAATGGGAGGCAGGAATTTGTGATCCACAACTATGTACATCTGGCACTCACCCGCACCCATCTAAACAAATCGCTCATGGCAAGAAGCCTGTGGCTACCCAGTCACAGAAACATAAAGAAGCCTCACCATCGACCTTCAGGGACATTGCAACTCGGAGACCGTCTGTTGAAGTATCAGAGGAGGCCCAGTTGCCGCTGCCAAAGAAGAGGGGACCCGCCGGCAGGAGCGCGGAAGCTAAGGACTGGCTACAATATGCGAAAATGAACATCTTTAGATCCCGCAACATGAAGAATGGTCTCAAGGCTGGAGCCATCCTGGCGGTGGATAACCTCTATCGGTTAATCAAGGAGGTGATAGAGGATAATGCGCCAGCAAGAAAAAACACCCCAAACCTAAAGATAGACCTACACCTAGAGATACCTAAACCTAGAGATAGCTACGACACAAGAAACCCCTGAAATGAAGAGTACCGGGGTAAATACGGATGAAACTGGGAGTAACAAGAAAGTAAAATCAGACGCAGGTTCAATAGAGATAGTTGAATTACTAAAGAACCAAGGGGTAACCATCAATAACACCTACTGTCAACTCGAGAAACTCCAGAAGAGCCTTGAATTAGCGAAGGTGTTACCATCAGCTAGCACATACGCCGAGGTTACAGCCTCGTCGAACAAAGCAAATCTGAGGAGGGAATCACTACACTCGGTTATCATCTCGTCAAAGGATGATCAAGAAACTGGCGAAGAAGTGTTGGCCAGAGTTCGCAAGACCGTCAACGCGAAGGACGGTTGGATCACGATCGACCGGGTCCGGAAGGTGAAAGACCGCAAAGTTGTAGTGGGGAGCAAGACAGAAGAAGACAGACAAGGAGTCAAACAAAGATTGAAAGGAGCTGCAGACCATCTAAATGTAGAAGAGATTAAGAACCATGACCCCATGGTGGTTTTGAAGGATGTGCTGCTGTTAAACATCGACGAGGACATCTTAACAGCACTTAAAAACCAAAATGGGGAAATTTTTAAAAGTATCGATAAGAAAGATCTCAGAATAGAAATAAAATTTAAAAGAAAAGCAAGAAATCACTACTGTTACCATGTTATACTCAAGGTCTCGCCTCAAATATACAATAATCTTGTAAATAGAGGCTACGTGCACATCGATATGCAGAAAATTAAAGTTGAGGATCAGTCCCCATTAATACAGTGCTCCACTTGTCTGGGATATGGCCACGGACGCAAATTTTTTCGCGACACTGTCCCAAAGTGCAGTCATTGCGGTGGCCCCCACGTGAAGAGAGACTGTCTAGACTGGATTGCGGGAGATACGCCACGATGCTGCAACTGCACGGCAGCCAAGATAGCTGAAGGTATGGATCACAACGCATTTAGCCCTGAATGCCCGGTGCCCATGAAGTGGGAGGCATTGGCCAGGGCTAAGATCGCGTACTGCTAAAGTTGTCCCAAATAGTTCCAAAGCAGACAACCCCACCAGAGGGTACCTGGTCGCCCAAGCCAACCTGCAAAGGAAACAATTGGCAACGGAAGAACTGATGATAGAGTCCACCAACAGAAAAATCGCAATAGTGTTTGTTCAGGAACCCTATGTGGGGGGGTTGAGAAGAATGAAGGACTACCGAGGGGCTAGAGACTTCCAGAACGCTGCTGTAGGAAATGGGATTGTATAGGCGGCAATCGTCGTCTTCAACGACGACATTGAAATCCTCCATTGGCCCGGAACTCACTAACAACAACATCGTTGTGGTGAGGATCCGAACCAGCGCCTGGGAAATCGCGGCAGTGTCCTTCTACTTCGAACCGGATACACCCATAGGGCCATACCTGGACCGGCTAAAGAACATCTGCGATAAGCTGGGTTCGACCAGGATATTGATGGCTGGCGATAGCAACGCCAAGGGTGGCTGGTGGGGTGGCACGATGGAGGACCACAGAGGTGCAGAATTATCAGGAGCGCTGGAGGAATCTGGACTCCAGATTCTGAACACTGGAGACACACACACGTTCGATACCATAAGAGGCGGGAAGTCGTTTAAAAGCTACGTTGATTTGACAGCATGCACTGAGGACCTCATGGATCTGATCGGTGAATGGAGGGTGGACCGGTCTGTAACAAGCTTGGACCACAATGCCATAATGTTCCAGCTAAACCTGACGAGGAGCAAGGGATTTAGAGTACAGAGAACCACAAGGCTATACAACACCAAAAAGGCCAACTGGGAACAGTTCTCGGAGTTGTTAACAAAAAACAAAACCGATAACAATATAACCATAGAGGCAATTCAAGGAATCGAAAGGAAGGACCAACTCGAAGACATGGTCATTGGGCTCACGTCAGCCATCACCGATGCCTGTACCCGTAGCAGGCCTGTTAGACCGTCCCCTGGTGGAATGAGGAACTAGGAAAGAAAAAGCAGGAAGTGGTAATACTTCGAAGAAGAATCCATAATGCGGCACCACATCGCATAGCTAAGGTTGTGAAAGAATATTTGGATAAGAAAGCGGACTACGAGGACCTTGTCAAAAACGCTCGAACGCAGAGCTGGAAGGATTTCTGCTCAAGACAAAGCAGGGAGGGGCTGTGGGAGGGGATCTATAGGATCATTGGTAGGACCGCCGGGAGAGAGGAAGATATGATGCTGAGATCTGGACAAGGCGAATATCTAAATCCTGTTGGATCGGCAAATATCTTAGCAGACACTTTTTACCCTGAGGATAGTGAGGAGACGGATACTCCAGACCATCGCCGTGTCAGAAATGAAGCAGAACAAGTAAACGTGGTGGAGTGTGGTGGCCCACATGACCCACCGTTTACACTGTTAGAGCTTAAGACCGCGACGGAGAGCTTCAATCCTAAAAATGCCCCAGGAGTGATGGCTTTACTGCGGATATCTGCAAAAGAGTTACTAGCCAGGACCCGAACGCTCTTCTTGCGCTTTATAATAAGTGTGTGCAGCTGTCTCATTTCCCGACCATCTGGAAGGAGGCCACTGTCGTTGTACTTAAGAAACAAGGAAAAGATGACTACACAAACCCTAAGGCCTATAGACCCATAGGCCTTCTGCCAGTTATGGGTAAGATCCTTGAAAAGATGACCGTAGCAAGGATAAAATGGCACCTGGTACCGAGGATGAGTACTCGCCAGTACGGATTCATGCCAAAGAAAAGCACCGAGGACGCCCTCTATAAGCTAGTGCACCATATAAAGCGCAAAATTGAGCTGAAGAAGCTGGTCTGCCTAGTGTCACTGGATATAGAGGGGGCCTTCGATAGCGCCTGGTGGCCGGCAATCCGAGTCCGGCTGGCTAAGGAAAAGTGTCCGGTAAACATCAGGAGGCTGATAGATAGCTACCTGAGTTGCAGAAAGGTATCGGTAAGGTATGCCTCTGAAGAATGCACGCGAAACACAACAAAGGGATGCGTCCAAGGGTCAATAGGCGGACCTCTCCTGTGGAACCTTCTCATTGACCCTCCGCTAGTGGGATTAGAAAAAAGGGGGGATTACTGTCAGGCGTTTGCTGACGACGTGACTATGGTTTTTTGCGGCTCTCGCCTATGTGCAGCAGTGGGGCGAGTGATATAAGTTGAGGTTTGCACCTCACAAAACTTGTGCAATGGTGCTTACAAATAAGCTTAAATATGACACCCCTCGGCTGGTCATGGGAGGGATCCGCATCGAACTGTCACGGCAAATCAAGATCTTGGGGCTCACTATTGACGATCGCCTGACTTTTAACAGCCACGTAGCAAACCAGTGCCGAAAGGCCCTTGGAATATACAAGCAAATCGCTAGGGCGGCAAAAGTCACATGGGGACTGGACACAGAAATAGTAAGGGCTATATACACAGTAGCGGTAGAACCAATCATCTTGTATGCGGCAGCAACATGGGCATCATCGGTTAGAAAGCTGGGCATCAAGAAACAGCTGGACACTGTACAAAGAGGCTTTGCACAAAAACTCTATGGATCGTACCGCACGGTCTCTCTCCATTCCGCCCTGCTACTGTCAGGGATACTGCCTCTCGACCTTCGAGTACAAGAGGTAGCTGCCCTGTACGAAGCCAAGAGAGGGTTATCCCAGTCAGTGATGGGTGATGGGGTAGAGCGGGTGGTGGGATACACGGAAACACTGCATCCAGCTGAACATATGGATCTGGAGTTCATTAGCCTGGAGGACCAACACCTTGTGGACAGGTACAACGTGCAGCAGGTGCGAATATTCACCGACGGCAGTAAGCTAGAGGGAAAGGTCGGAGCCGCAATCTCCATTTGGAAAGATGAGGCCGAGATCCAGAACCGAAAGCTTGCACTGTCCGCGTACTGCACGGTTTACCAGGCAGAACTTCTGGCCATATGCGAGGCAACCGGAGCAATCATTAGGAGGCCGGAGGAAAGCTATGGAGTGTACAGTGACTCCAGATCAGCACTGGAGACGGTGGCGAGCCATGGCTCTCTTCACCCGCTGGCACTGATCTGGATTCTGGATCAAGGCCCACGCAGGACTAGCTGGCAATGAAAGAGCGAATGAACTGGCCAAGGAGGCAGCCCTTTAGGGCTTCCTCTTGGAGTTTACTCCAAGAGGAAGCCAGACTACGACGTCTGCCCAGTATCGCATGTGAGGAAAGTAATCCGCGACACCTCAATCTTCGCATGGAGCACACGCTATGAGGTAGGTGGCACCGCAGCAACCACCAAACTATTTTTTCCTAACGCGTCCGAGGCTTATCGTTTGATCAGAAAAATTAAACCATCTGGCAAACTCACCCAAATCTTAACGGGGCATGGTGGATTCTCCCAATACTTGCACCGATTCAAGTGTAGGGAGAGTACATCGTGCGCGTGTACTGATGATGTAGCAGAATCCGTCCCCCACTTATTAGCGGAATGTCCAATATATTCTAGAGCAAGGTTAGATTTCGAGGAAGACACCCGTGAAAATGTAGTTATAGACAATTTTGGAAGCTTGGTCTCAAACAAGACAGTACGACAAAAATTTTTAGAATATTGTATAAAAATTTGTAATTTAGCTAATAAGAAAAATAAGGATATTTAAAATGTTATTTGGTATATACATATCTGAGAATATATGACTTAAGTAACAATAGACAATAAGACAATAACAATTTAATACAATAGTTTAAGATGTTTCGAATGATACTTAATAGCTACTTAAATAATTCAGTAAGTAACATAACATTTTATTAGACTAAACCACTAAACATGTAAATATTAAACATGTAGAAATAAAGATAAAGATAAGCAATAAAGTAGAAATAAGTTGTAAAGATGTGCAAACTAAGATAAACAGAATGACATAGTGTAAGATGGAAATTTATAAGAAATAAATCTAGAAATGTAAGTAGAAGATAAGAAATACTTGTGAAAGTTGTATACATTAAGACAATTAAAGAAAAACCCAACACTCCCTCCCTGTGAGATACTAGACATAAGTATATGATAAAAGACAAATAGCATAGGAAACAGATAGTATAGACACTGGGAAATCCCACCCATACATAAGAATGAAAGAAATAGAATGTGAGAAAGATACAGTATGAAACATGGAAGTGCCAGAAGCATTAAAGAGAGAAATGGAATGAGACAGAGAATTAGTTAGATAAGGTCTGCGGCATTAACGCCGGAGGTAGAGCAGAAAAAAAAAATCCTAACCTAACCTAACCCAAAACAAGGACATTTTCGTGGGCCTACCTGAAGTGGACATGGAAATGGTGATAAAATTTAAAAAACGAACAAGAAATCCAAAGACAGCGCACATCATCCTTCAGGTGAAGCCTAAAGTATGGCAGAGGATGACGGAGGCTGGAGTCCTCTATCTGGACCTTCAAAGGGTCAGAGTTGAGGATCAGTCTCCGCTCATCCAAGGCACGAAGTGCCTCGCGTTTGGACATGGTCGGAAATTTTGCACCGAGAGTGTGGACAGATGTAGTCACTGTGGAGGACCGCATCTGCGCGAGAAATGCGCAGACTTCATCGCAGGATACGAACCGCAGTGCTGCAACTGTTCGCACTCTGGGTTGCGGAAGACCGACCACAACGCGTTTAGTCCTGACTGTCCGGTACGGAAAAAGTGGGACTACTTGGCTCGTGCGAATACGGCCTTTGCCTAATCTACACGCAGCACATCACAAAACACGTACACACTGCCTCAAAGCACACAGAAACATAAACACGACACACACAAGCATTAAATACATGAAAATACGAACACAAACTGATATACAGAAGGTATATTGAATATACACAATTATATCAGCACAGGAACACTTACATGAAACACAAACAGCAACTCAAAACAAAGGAAACCGAAGTATGAAATGAAAACCCGCAAAAGAAATAGTCAATAAATATGTATTACTAAGTATATATATGTTATTGTCTAGGCAAAGCGTGTTAAAAATATAGAAGGAAGTACAAAAATCAGACATAACATGCAAAAACTCACCAATCCTGCAAAATGCACAACTGTTAAGATCTTGCGAAATTGTTAACAGCAACAATTAAATAAATAAAGTACTTACTGATGTACAAATCATAGCTACAAAAATAGAACTAAGAAATAGCAAAAGAAAGAATGTTACAAATAAGATGATAATCAAACTAATATATATCGGTGTAAGATTTATAGATGTAAGAATAGAACTAAGAAATAGGAAATGTAAGAATTTTAGAAATATAATGATAAGTACAAAAGTTAAAAGAATCCATGTAAGTCAATAAATATGTAAACCTAAGGAATACGTAAACTAAAAATAAGTACTTAGAATTTGTATGTATGTATGTTAGCTAAGACATGTAAACCATAAAAATTATTGAAGACAAAACAGAAATAAAAATAAAAGTGTAAGAAACTTTATTTATACAAATAAAAGAATAAATATATAGGAGCATAGAGTAGCGGGAGTCCCACCCGGCAAAGAATGAGTGTAGATGGATGCAAGAAAGACCAAGTATGCGGCTTAAAAGTGCGAGAGGAATACATGCGAGAACTTGAATGTATATAGATATGAGTAATATAGATATGTAAGGGCTCGATGTTCTCATGATCGGGGAAAAGCAGAATAAAAAAAAAAAAAAAAAAAAACCTAACCTAACCTCTTTTTTTTTTTAGAAACCCGGTTAGGATTAGGTTTTGTGGAAACCCCCTCGGGCCTTCATCCCACCGGGGCTTTCGGTGAGACGGTGTGTCGGATTCGGACCGACTAAAACCACACGGTGTGCCATATTGCGCCTAAAATAGGAGGAATCCGGGAACAGCTTTATTAAGACATCTGGATCCCTCCTAGTGCCTGCCTGCAATCGCAGGCACCACCTTCTTGCAACTCTCAATTAGGCTGCGTCCAGGCACACCAGGACGTCACCTCCTCGCGGCGGCGGCCCGACCACCCGCGACCACACTCAGGGCGGCATGAGGCGCTGGTAATCGCGCCTGCGCCGCCCGGTTCGCCGGCGGCGAATTGGGTCCGATTGGAGATCGTTCTCCCGGGCCCGCTCCGCCGCCTCCTTCTGCGAGATGACCTCCTCACAGAAGGCTGCGACCGCGGTAAAATTCCTATCGCTACCAGCCATGGAGCGTATGATGGCCGGTAGCGAGAGAACCTCTCCGATGACTGCAGATAGGACCCGACGCTGAACCGCCCAAGCGGGGCAACATGTAGTAGCACCATGGTTATAATAAATGGTCAAATCTGAAGAAAATTATTCCCCCAGTAAATAAAAATAAAAAGTAGTCATAGTAGCGGGAGTCCCACCCGGCTAAGAAAGGAAGGTGATGGATGAAAGAAAGATATAGTATGAGGCATGTCAATGCGAGAGGCATACAAGCGAGAACTGGTATATATGTGGTACCTAGAATAATAAGGTCCCGGTGTTTTCATGATCGGGCTTTCGATAGCATTAATACTTCTTTGTTGCTGTCAAAGTTAAAATACTACGGGTTCGATAGCGATAGATACAGTTAAATGGTTCCATAGCTATCTGTCAGGTCGTTATCAACGGGTGGAACTACGTCTTAGTGGGGGAGAATCAGTGGTTTCTGAACTCACCCCTATTGCAAGGGGTGTTCCCCAGGGATCTATATTGGGACCTATTCTATTTATTATATATTGCGCGGATATAACTAAATGTTTGCTTAATTCACAATATCATATTTATGCTGATGATATTCAAGTTTATATATCATTTAAGTTAACCACCACCAGTGCCTCTTGTTGCTCCACCACGGCCTGTGGTAATAAGGCGATGGTTATGGTACTACTCGTCAGCAGACTGGGATGGAATGCGGGATTATTTTGCATCCATCCCGTGGGCTCAACGCTGCTTTAAAGACAGGGATCTGTCGCAAAGTGCGTCTGCCGTGGCTGACGAAATCACTGTCGGTATGGAGTACTATATCCCCTACAGTGAAGTCGCCAGCACAAAGACCCGTTCCCTGGTTCAATCGCGAGTGCACCCATGCTGTTGCTCAGAAGCAGTCAGCCTACCGCGCATGGATCAGGGCCCGCGCACATTGTGACCCAGACGTTGATCGCCTAAAAGCAGCGTTTTCGTTTCTACTTTTTGCTTTTTTTATATACACATTGACATTTTATATTTTACCTACCCAAATGTCCTTGCTTTGGTACTGTTCGTCGGTCCGTTGAGCTCCTTAAAGTTCTAAGTTGAGCTACACGATAACTGACAAATGCTTGCACTGTTTGGACAGGTCCACTCAAATGAGCGTGGTGCTTTCTTCAAAAGCTCATCTCAGACGTTAGCGTGCATGGTTCTCATATGTTTTTGACCAGTACATCTGTATGGACTTTAAAACAGACTTTGACCTCTGAGTTTGTTTCGGTGTTTCTCCGCAGGGTAGTCAGCTAGGAAACACCGGCCTCATCTAGCATAAACTAACAGAAAAAAATATATTGACGTGTAAAAGTGTTGTTATAACCTATTTACAAAAAAAAAAAAAAAAATGCATTTGTTACTTCAACATCTGGGAGTATCGCTCACTAGATCAGGTTGCTCCCTTCTTCTATAAACCCACCTCTCGTCCCTTTCATTAATACGATTCTGAATGTATCGGTCTACTCGAATTTTATACTTGCGTATACGGTTTGCCCACGTATAAACTTTCTACTTCAGACAGTCAATGCGCTTTGTGACTCGCGCTACATAATCACAGGAACTGATACCAGTTCCCGCAAAAGCGCGACTCACAAAACGCATTACTCTCGGTTGAGTGGTGCCCGATCTGAAACAGATAAGCTTGCCAATGAATGCCCTCGCCTCAGCGATACGTCGCTCAATCCTACATTGTCACGCCGGAACACAAAGCTTTTTTCGAGGAGTAGTGTCAACTTCTGGGAATTTAACCCCAGCTACTCGACAAGCTGCAACCGCCGCACACAATAAATAATTGAATGCGTATCACTGAGGTTTTCACTTTTTTCTAAATATTTTTTTTATTTGTAAGCCTACCATAATGACTCCACTTTGCCTGATGGTAAGCAATAAATGAAGTCCAAGAGTGGTGGTCACCATCCTCATTGCATGTCTAGTCAATGCAGCATGGTGACCCACAGTATGGCGGCCTGGTGAGATGCTTTTTCACGCCCCGCTTAAAAGACCCGGGATCAAATTGGGAAGGAAACACGTGCGCTGGTAGGGAATTCCAGGCTTTCACTGATCGGCACAGGAAAGAAGAGCCAAACCGTTTCATTCGGGATCGCATGTCTTCGACTCGCAAACGGTGACTCCTCAGGCCAGCACGTGTAGTCCTGTAGAGGAAGGGAGAAGGTGTGACCAATTGGAAGAGCTCGTCAGAATACTCCCCGTGATGTAGGCGATAGAGAACTGCCATAGAGGCTACATCTCTTCGCAACTGCAGGGGCTCAAGAGACTGGGTGACCTCAGGACAGTTTATAATGCGGACTGCGCGTCGCTGCAACCGATCGAGAGCGTCAAGCAGATACTGCTTCAAAATTTATGTACCGATAATCTAGAATAGCACCTTCCAAAGTGATCCTTATTTTATCATTATAGTGGGTACTTAGAGATAAAATAGTGTTATCCTCCTCTCCTACAACAGGACTAGATGGGGGTCTTGCAGAGCTTACAAGACTCTTTACTCTTTGTACTGGAGAAGGGATGACAGGTCTAATCTGCAAGTCCAAGCGTAGCCTTTCAAGCACGGAGCTATCCAACAGATGACATCCCTGAATGGCCCGTACTTGATCCGACTTTGCGTAGAAACATTAATAAATGGTTCAAGTTCCTGAAACAAAGGCAGCATACGATCACGGTATGCAGTGAGGTTAGTTCCTCCCTCTGTAGCCACAAAATATTCTCGCATGACATTCTCATTAATCGATGTCGTCCATCTCATGCGACGCACATTACCACTGGTAGCGGTCCCTATTCGAAGCCGGTGGGCCTCGGGGTCCCAAGCATGTCGGTGGCCGGCCTCTACCCTGCCGACGTGGTATTGGCGACGTCGGCGGGGAAAGAAACCCATCGCTTGAAGTTGAGCTCAACGCTTCTACACTAGCCGGGACTGCTATTGCGATTTCCGGGAGCTGCAAAGCGGAGCTGAGCGACGAGTCCGAGGGTGGTCCCTGTGCTTTTGACCTGGATCTTGTCAACATCTGTATTTGTCGGCAGCTAGTTTCATCTATTTTATGCATTTTTGTAGGTAAGTAGGATATTAGAGTACTACAACTACAACGCGTTACTAAAACAAGTCCGCTGCCATGCAAATAAAGGAAACGAAATAAAAACAAATACTACACTTTATTGCCATTGAAAGTAGCACATTCACATCATACAACAACACTACACCAATATGTTCTAGACTGTCTGAAACAGCTTGCCACTAAAGTGACGTCACAGTTCTAATGGCCACAGTACAGTTCAGTTACATCGACATGTGCACCTCTGCCATGTATTGTCATTCTCGGTGACGGCGGCGGTGGAGAAACGCCTAAAGGCTTTTGTTATCCAAAGTAAAGTAAAATAATTAAGGCGATGCCGCCGCAGTGTCGCTGGCAGCGGTCGTGGCGCTGTCGCCTGAGGCGCCCATGGCAGCGGTCGTGGCGCTGTCGCCTGAGGCGTCCATGGCGGCGGCGAGCTCGTCTTCCTCGTCGCGTCCGTACAGCTCGGGGTATTTCGCCATGCAGTCCTGCATTACGCTGAACTTTTCGTAACAGTCGCTGCCCTTCGGCTCGGCGTCGCTATCATGAAGACATGAAATAACCACATTGTAATCAACTATTAGCTTGGACAGATAATTACTGTTAATAATATAATAGATTTTCTCTTATTTTTAGTGTAACACATCTGTCGGACTCCTATTATATAACACTTTAATTTAAAACTATAATATCCTATTATGCAATTTCGATCAGAGAAGTCAAACTCAATTTTGCAGTTGGAAATGTATTAAATTTAGAATATGTAGGCGGACCAAATTCTATTTGAATCCGGCCCGCCCAAAAAAAAATGTACTGAATTATTATAACATTTTATTTATTTAATTTTATAGTATATTATACGCTTGTTAAAAATCATATCAAAGTTATAAAAAAGGGTAATTATTTTGAGCTCGAGGATCCAGATACTTGACGGCTCTAGTTTTTGACAAGCTCATTGATGTCAGGTATCATATTCGTTGTAATTATTTTAAGAGTTGATTGGAGATGTACATTCGTAAGTATTGTGCGTGGTTTGTTCTTATTTGTATTCATGGCGGAAAACATCTGCTCACATAAATAGAACAGAATGCGTGCTGCATGCTTTTCTTATGCCGTGTAGCTTTCCAAAATCTTGAAATATTGGGTATAAAATGTAAGAGCGTTAAAATTTAAATTTTTTCTTAAAAATACTTTCCCATTGAAGATCTATCAAATCCATTTGCAAATGAAATATGCAAAAAATATACATTTTCCCATTTAGACTGAAAAACTCTGCACAATGCACAATACCTTCAGAATCACTACTTCACAGTACAACTAAATTCCTCCTCCGACCATATAGCTTTGATTAATCGACTCAACTGACTCGACGCAGTCCTTGTATATCGATAAGGAAGGTTCTAGTCTAGACTCGAAGCGCGTGGAAGATTCTATTGTTCTCAACAAAAATAATAGGGTATTTCCGCTTGTCGCTAAGAGATGGCGTCACTGTCTATCTCTCTCGCTTGTCTAGGCACGCGTTGCGCTTGAAATTACTTATAAATGTAGTGTGCGCACTTTAAAAGTTCCGTAGAGGAATCGAGTGAAGTCTAAAAGCTCTATAAAACATGATTCTTCTTTCTGTGGCTCATTGCGATCGCGGGCCGTATCTCTAACATGACTGATTTAGATAAATAGACCAAATCAAACCAAGTGTGGTATAAAAGTGTATTACTTGTGCTAGTGGTTGTACTTTGCCAATTAAGTATAATATGTATAAATGAAACCATGCTATAATAACAACAGATCTTACAAAAGGTATTGTAACACACAATTTCTGGCTGTCGCATTGTCCATCAAGATTATGGGTTAGGCCAATAATTAAAATTTCATTAGTATAAGTTATACTAGTTGACGCAGCAAATGTATTGTATTCTGGCATATAGGGACACCCTTATCACTTAGAGGTATGAAATATACTTTACTACCTATTCTCATACCTACCAAATCCACATCAAATCGGTCAAGCCGATTCTAAGGATTGTGACCACAAACCTACTACATATGACTGTTATATACGTAGATTATAAGTATTTATTAATTATAATCACTGTTGAGCATAGAAAAGGGATCAAATAAAATAGTAGAACTAACCTGTAATGAAAGCATGAGAAAGCATCTCGGAACTGTGTCCCACAAGGACCAGTGGCCATGCCCCCGAGGCAGGGGCAGCCCCAGTTGATAGAGCCATCAGGCAGGATCAGGCCCGGTGCAGGCTCTGGTTCAGGAAGAACCACCTTGCTCGGAAGTGCTAGTTCCTCTGGTGAAGCAATTATCACCATGTCCTTGCCACCTAAACCAGATGACAGCACTGACCGAGTCTCCATCTCTGTAATTTTATAATTAATTTTTAAAATACTCATTTTACATTCAATGATGTAGGGAAGATAGTTCATTATGCTTATATATGTATATTTATAAAATAAGAACAATTATCAAAATGTTGTTTATTTTCATAAAACACATAATAACTATTTGTACTAAAGATAATTTGTGTATTTGAGCAGAGAGCAGAGACATAGTAAAGTATAATTAACACTGTGTAATGTGTTTACAAATACATCATTTCTGCGACTGAGTATAATGCATATGTATTTTTATATGATTATAATCCAGCTTAAGAACAATGTTTAATCATCTTTAATTAAATATTTAATAATTTGACAAAATTCAAAAGAATATGAAATTTCTGTAAATTATATTTTAAATTGAGATTTTTAACTCAATATTAGATAAGCTTTAAAACAGAAGCGACTAGTGGAATAACATAATCAAATTTTTGTTAAGCTCTCAGTCATTAAAACTTTGTCCACACATAAGTACATAAAACAGTTTTAAATCAAACATTTACCAAAACTTTACAGCCTTACTTCAATCAGCTAAGTGGGCAAACCACACATCAATTTATAATTTTAATACAGATAGACGGCACAGACGACCACACAATGGTCCAGCAATAGTAAACTCATACTATTCTGCTAATATACAAGACCAGGTTTCTTTTTTAAATTAAGGTATTGACTTTAGTAGAAATGCAAGCTTGTATAAAAACTACAAGAACAAATACATACCAATTGATTAGATCAATGCTTGCAGTGATGGCGAATGTTTGAGGACTCGCAGCTCTGAAGCTGCCAAGGTGAGAGCAGCCCGAAGTTTCCTCAGCTTATCTTCGTGCACACGAAGCAACGCGCGGCGGCCTTCACTACGGAGGACGTCTACGTTCAGTTCGCCTGCACCGCACTCGCCGAAAATGCTCTTAGCTGCCACCTCGATGCTTCTACGAACCGTTAGCGCGCTCAACTCGGTGCTGGTCCTGGATAAGAGTAAACTAATGTAAATATTACGCAATATCATAAAAACGGTGCCTCGAATCACACTCACTCGATGTCCAGGTAAAAGTATCGTGAGCTCATTAAAAGTGATGTATCTTGGGACTTGCACACATGTAATGGACAGATATACCAACTTTGTAACTATTAATATATATTTACAATATTAATAATAATATTTAGAAATATAAAATAAAACCGTGCTGACTGCAAAAGCGCCGAATTAAGGTTATGCTGTTGCTGTTATGACCTGACATTACTAAAGAATGACAGCCCCGCCAGGACTATTATGTCAATGTCAAAAAGAAATCAAGTCTAAATAGTCTGCCATAGATTATTATGGTCCTAAATCTATGTGCTGAACTAACAAAGACTAAACAACGAAGGGTACAGTCTCAAAAAATGTACTCAAGCATACAATAAATGTAGGTTTAGACAGAAGTGACTGATATAAAACGCCTATATTTTTTTGATACGTGGTTTGTTGTATGCATGTTATAGAAGGAGGCAGATTTTTTTGAGTATAAAACTCAAATGTCACAGGTCCAAATGTTAAAAATTACTTCCTTGGTTACCTCTATGACATCAAATTAAACATTCAGTTTATGTCAAACCATTTGTCGATTTTCTATGCTTACTTATTTTGCCGGTATCATATTCGGTGATTCAAAAAAGTGAAAGAGTTTTAGTGTTGACATCAAAGTTAATCATACACCCACACAATGTCCTATATAATTGTGAGATGTAAGTTGCATTCCACCGTGTGGAAATGAGATCCCATCAGTAAGTTGAAAATCAAATTCCATATTAGAAGTCCTGCCAATGGTGGCGTATGTGTCGGGTCGTTCGACTCCCATTGATATGGTTAAGATGGATGATGGCTGGTCCGTGCGTAACGAGTGCTGTTGATCGGGGCTACTCATCTCCAGTCTGCTATTACTTAAGATAGAATAGTAATCACTATAAACATTATTTCAGAATATATTTTGCATTGTCCTCACATATTATCTTATTCTGTGATACTATGTATCTTTAAAACCTGTATTGTTTACTAAATGGAATGGGAAAAAATAAATCATTATTATTATTCTCTTTATTTATTTCTTTATTTATAAACATACAATTTTTTTTTTTTAATATAAAAGAAAAAACAAAATATATTTAAAAAAATATCCCATCGTTATCGGGTACAAGGACTAAGCTACCGGTGGTTACGGATACAGAGAATATCCTAATCCTCATATTACGTGCCGTATCAAGAAGGACTGCCTTTTGCATCAGGCCCTTAACCCAGCTACCAAACGTGAGTCGCTGAAGGTGTTGGTCGAGGCTCTTAGCAATCAAGCCATGGGCTGATATGACTATCGGCATAATGATTGCTGAATAAACTTCTCACATATCGACAACCTCACGGGACACATCTAAATATTTCAGTTGTTTTTATTTTTCAGCCTGTATGAAACTGTCATCATGGGGAATGGTAATATAGACAATCATTTCTCGGCACTCTAATCGATCTATCACCACTATATCAGGTTTACTGGCAATAATAGTCCTGTCAGTGATGATAGATCGATCCCAGTATAATGTTGCAAGACTATTTTCAAGAACTTGATCGGGCATATTCTTATAGTACGGTAACTCGACAGACACCAGGCTATATCTAACAGCAATTTGCTGATGTACTATACTGGCGACTTGGTTATGTCTATGCAAGTACTCGCCGTTGGCAAGTCGAGATTAACCGGAAATTATATGCTTGAGGGTTTCTCCGGGAGGATGATATGCCCGACAAATGTCAATGGTGCCGTCCTTCCGGAATTGTCTCCGATAGTTGTTAGTCATAACAAATTCATCTGTAATTGCACAGATAAAACCTTCGCTTTCTTCGAAGACATCACCGAAATGTAGCAGAGACAGATAATAATAGATCTACATCGGGCCCGGTTAAGGCCCGAGAAAAACGTCCATTGTTATCATTATTATTATTTTATTACATGTGCATTTAGGAACTATAACAAGAAAATGATGTAAAATATTAGAAAAGGGGTGTCCTTGGAGTTTGCTGCTTGTTCTTCTCAGTAGGATCTACGTATTGGAATAGGCATCCACTTCACGACTGACAGCTTGACCGACTTCCTCTCTTGACAATTCTAAAATATCTATGATTAGATCAGTTGAAATAAACGCTTTTAATTATTATTATTAATTTAAATAATTCTACTAGTATATACACATTTTTTGACATAAGCAGCAAGAATAACACAATACTACTGCAACAAAACCAATTTCTTCATTAAACATCCCCCCTTTCAGTATCATTTTTAATATGCTTCACTTGCATACACCAGCTAGTCTGGTTACTAAAAGATGCGACCTTTTTACTACTAACTATTCACTTTGCCCTTTTGATCTGATATTATTATTCCAATAACAAAATATTTTTCTCAGCAGAATCATATACTGCAGTATTATCTGATGCAACTCCAGATATACCGGTTTTAGGGTCGTTCTTATTGCTATTTAAAATCTGTTCTGGACCTGGTTTGCAATTATTATTAATTTAACAATTATGTATTAACATTCTGGATTGAGTTATTGTTATGATCAGAATTAACTACAATTTATCCTTTTATCCAATAAGTGTCTTAAGGTTTTCTTAACAAAATCTTTTTGTCCAATATTCAATTTCGAGAGTTGTGTAACGTCTTATCATAATATTATGATCTCTTATTTTCTTAGCATTTAATTCAGCTCTTGGGATAGGTAAAAGAGAATTTTAAATACTTAAAAATAAGAACTGACTATCGTGATAAGTTCATATGCTTGTACACATCCTCTCACTATTAAACAGCACACCTAACCTAACACTTGTTCTTATGCTAGCCTGTGGAATGCATTGCCTGAAACAGCGAGACGTGCTAAATCGCCAGTAATTTAAAAAAAAATTGTCTTTGACCACTTTTTTCATTTATTACTGACATTATTTTCGTATATATATATACATATATATATTATTTTGTGCTGTATGTATGCCAGTTGCCCGTATATTATTTGTTTTATATATTTTTTTTTTCTGTGGTGTACAATAAAGAATATCGTATATATCGGCGCAACACAGTTTGAACGACTAACAAAACAAATGAATCATCGTGCACGTGTGCCGAACTTCGTAAACAAGTAACGCTCGACAACCGCCCCACTCTATCGACTATAAAAAGGAAGCACACCGAAGGGAAAAGGTCATTCGTTTGTTAGCGCTCGTACTAACAATTGTGCACCAACCCGTCGAGCCGATAGGACTCGACAACATGCACGCACTAGGTGTCGACATACAGGTTGGCGGGCGAGAGATGCGCCTGTATGCAGCGTACCGCGCACCGCACCAAACTTTAAAGACTGACGAACTACGCAGCTTTCTAAGTCACCCAACACCGACCATCATCGCGGGAGATCTAAACGCAAAACACCCAGCCTGGCACAGCCCCACAGCAACAGAGCAGGACAACTCCTGGTACAAGACGCTAAAATCCACGGCTACGAAGTCTCTGGCCCCCGGGAGCCAACCAGGATAGACCGCATAGACTCAAGCCGGGACAACATCCTGGACATCATAGTGTACAGAGGCCTGAGGGCATCTTCGACACAGGAGGTTCTCCAAGACCTCCCCTCAGACCATAGACCTGTGCTACTGGTGTTCAGGGAACCCGCGGCGATGGTCAACCCACCAAAACCCCTAGTGCATAGGAACTGGAGTAAGTACCTGGAAGTACTTTCAGGATACGAGGCTCCAGCCTTACTCCAAACACCACAAGAAGTCGACGCAGCCGCTGAGGAACTGTCCACAGCTATCCAAGCCGCACTGCGCGCCTCCACAAGCACCCGACCGAACTCCGAGCGACACGACCCGCTGCCTGCCCGGATTCGGAGGCTGCTAGGGGAGAAGCGCGAGGCCAAGAAGCTCTGGCAGAGACCTCGCCACCCTCAGAATAAGACCAGGTATAACCACCTCACCAACCAACTTAAGACCGCCCTATGGGAGCATAGAGGTAATGCGTGGGAAGATTTCCTCATCAACATCGAGGACGATACACCCTCGATTCACCGTCTTTGTCAAAAGCTTACCACTGAATCCAACCCCACGCGTCCTCTCTTCGGACGGGACGGCCAAGTAGAAGAGGCAGTAAGATCTTACCTCTCTACCCCAATCGGCCAACTGGAGGGGGAAATGTTTGCAACCCCGGCAGAAGTTACCGCGGCAATAAAGAAAACCAACCCCAAGAAAGCACCTGGCGAGGATGGTATACCAAACTCCGCGCTGCACAGACTTCCGTTAAAGGCACTGGTAGCCGTAACCCAGTTGTTTAATGGCATCCTGAGAACCGGACACTTCCCTACCATCTGGAAGCGGAGACGGGTAATTACATTACCGAAACCCGGGAAGGACCTCAGGAAGCCAGAAAACTATCGGCCCATAACTCTTCTCTCAACAACGTCCAAAGTGTTCGAGCGGCTGCTACTGGCGAGAGTGCAACCGCACATTCAACCAAGGCCGGAACAATTTGGTTTCCGCCAAGGACACTCCACCACGTTACAGCTGACTCGCGTTCTGGACGAGATGGCCACGTGGTTAAACAAAGGTGGACACACGGTGACCGTAATGCTAGACATGGAGAAGGCCTTCGACAGGGTGTGGCATGATGGTCTCATCCACAAACTGTCGAAGACTTCTCTACCACGCAGAATTGTGGCGGTCAGCGCATCATTTATTTATTTATTTATTTATTTATAAACTTCATGCACACGTGTACATAGGCGGACTTAATGCCTAGGGCATTCTCTACCAGTCAACCTTGGGGTGGTGAAGAAAAGCGATAAGGTAGGTGCAGACATTTGAAATTTACTTGTTTTTGAAAACAACTTTCTATCACATAGAAAATTCCACGTGGCCATAGGTGATACCACGTCACAAGAGAAGCCCATAAGTGCCGGCGTCCCGCAAGGCAGCTGCCTATCGCCAATCCTGTACGCCCACTACACGAACGACATCCCGGTAGACGGTGACGTCAGGTTGGCACTATTTGCCGACGACGCCGCATACACATACAGCTCCCGCAACGCCAACTGAGTCCCACTCTTGAGGCACTTCCATGCTGGCTCAAGAAATGGAGACTCAAGTGCAAAACACAAGCCTTGCTGACCGGCATGGCGCATTATCCACCCAACCTTCACCTATTGGGTGAAGACATCCCCTGGTCGCCGAAAGTTAAATACCTGGGAGTGACCATCGACAGAAACCTGTCGATGGCCCAACACGTCGACACCGTCATTACAAAGGCACAGCTTGTGAGAACAAAGCTGCGCCCTCTGCTGTCCTCTAGACTACCAATCCGAGCAAACCTATATCAGGTCACGCCTCACATTTTCGGGGCCTGCCTGGTATAACCTGACAGCAGAGTCACAGCGCAAGCGACTCCAAGCTGCGGAAAACAGATGCCTGCGAATGGCGGTCGACGCGCCCAGGTATCTAAAGAACTCCACGATCTATCGCGATCTCAAATGGGAGCCAATCCATGGCTTCATAAGCAGACTCGCGTAGCTGACGTCATAGTTTTTAAAAACAATACTTGACCTGATGCTCCGTCATCAGAAGTGGGATTACCTGCCGCTTCCGCTCCTGATGATACAATGGAATTGCAACATGGTTTGGGTACCTCAATCAGTGAGGGGACTTCAATTCAGCAAGAAAAACCGCAGTTAAATCTGGTCAATCAGCCGATGAACATGAACAACATACCGCCACAGTTTATTATGAAGGTGATGCAAGTAATGCAACAAATGTCAGCCCAATTAGGTAAACCACAAGAAACGAAAGTACATATCAATGATATTTATTTACCATCATTCGACCCCGATACTAATGTGGGCATACGTGAATGGTGTCAACATATTGATAAGGCAATTGATACATACAAACTCAGTGACTTTGACGTACGTATGAAGGTTGGCGGCCTGCTTAAGGGTAGAGCGAAATTATGGGTTGACGACTACAGCTTCGTGGCTGGAATTGCGCAATAATCTTATAATGACTTTTGAACCAGAAAACCCCTATTCTAGAGACATAATTCGATTCAGAGAGCACGTTTATGATCCTTCAAGAGACATTGCCGAATATTTGTCAAGAGCCTGGGTCTTATGGAGAAGGATTACAAAGGATAAGTTGTCAAATGAAGATGCCGTTGAAGCAGTAATCGGATGCATTAATGATGAAAGGCTTCGGATTGAGCTTCTGAACACTAGAGCTACAACAGTGCCGGAGCTGATATCCATAGCATCATCAATAACGACAATGAAACGTTCTCACCCGAATTCCAACAATCAAAACTCAAGTAAGCGATCACGCTTTTCAAATACAAACCAGTCAAGTTCCTTCTGTCGAATTTGTAAGAGATCCAATCACAATACCAGTGAATGTTACTATAAGTCTACTGAACGAAACCCGGAACAAAGGACTAAAGCTAAACCTGAAACTGTTAACGCAGAGGCAATCACTAACAAAAATACTAAAATCTGTTCATTTTGCAAAATACCTGGACATACTTTTGAAACATGCTTCAAGAGAGAACGTTCATTATCTTCAAATGTGAATTACATTTCTGGGTCAAAACTAGCTCCAATCCAGGTCAAGATTGGTCCCAAGATTTTTCAGGCGATTTTTGATAGTGGAGATGAATGTTCACTTATAAGAGAATCCATAGCAGCTCAATTACCAGGAAGAAGGCTTGAAACTACAAATTATTTAAAGGGTATTGGACAATTTCCAGTACTTTCAATAACTACACTGGTTGCGATTGTAACCATTGATGGTATCAACGTAGAACTACATTTTCACATAGTAGCAGACTATGAAATGACAACAGATATCTTAGTAGGTATGAACTTGATAAATGACACTAAACTCATTATGATGATCAGTTCGAAGGGTTCAAAGCCTGAATCCGATATTTGAAAAATTGGACTGTGATCTCACGAGCGAAGAAGATATAGCAGCATTACAAACACTACTGAACAAGTATCAGCACTTGTTCATCAGAGGATATCCAACAACTCGTGTTAAGACCGGAGAGTTGGAAATTCGTTTAAAGAACCCAGACAAGTACCTAGAAAGAAGAACGTACAGACTCAGCCCAGTGGAACGAGAAAAGGTACGTGCCATAGTAAAGGAATTGATGGAGCATGGGCTTATACGCGAAAGTAGGTCCCCACACTCGAGCCCCATTATACTGGTCAAAAAGAAAAATGGTGATGACCGTATGTGCGTGGATTTCAGAGAACTGAATTCTACGTGACCATTATCCACTACCCCTAATTTCTGATCAAATTGATCAACTGGCTAAAGGAAAGTTCTTCACAACTTTCGATATGGCAGCAGGGTTTCACCAACTACCCATCGCAGACTCGTCAATTGAAAAAACTGCTTTTGTGACACCAGATGGGTTGTACGAGTATTTGACGATGCCGTTTGGATTGAATAATGCATGCTCGGTATATCAACGATGTATCAATAGAGCCCTGAGTTCATTATTGGGAGAGGCAGCTCAAGTCTATGTGGATGATGTCCTAAGCAAATGTGGAGATTTTGCTGAAGGATTATCAAACACTGAACGCATTCTCATAGCCTTACAGGATGCTGGTTTCTCTATTAATGCGGATAAATGCAGTTTTTTTAAACGCTCAATTGAATATTTAGGCTACGTAGAATCAAATAGACAAGTCCAACCAAGCTCACCCAAAATAGATGCTCTGGTAAAAGCACCAATACCATCAACACCAAAACAAGTCAGACAATTCTGTGGGTTGGCGGGATACTTCAGAAAGTTTATTCCATATTTTTCACGAAAACTAATACCGCTATATGAACTGACTAAACCAGGAGCTAAATGGGAGTGGAATGAATGCCATGAGACCGAAAGAGAAGAGGTTATTCAGTGTTTAACATCAACTCCAGCACTTACACTCTTCCAAGAGGAGGCTCCGATTCAATTATACACAGACGCCAGTAGTTTGGGATTTGGAGCAGTACTGGTGCAAGTGATTGGAGGTCGTAAACACGTTGTTGCCTTCATGAGTATGAGGACAACTGAAACAGAGAGCCGCTATCACTCATACGAATTAGAAACCCTGGCAGTGGTTCGAGCAATAAAACACTTCAGGCAATATCTGTATGGACGAAAGTTTATAGTAATCACAGACTGTAATGCACTGAAGGCATCCAAGCACAAAAAAGATCTGCTCCCAAGAATAAATCGTTGGTGGGCATTTTTGCAAAATTTTAGCTTTGAGGTTGAATATCGCAAGGGCCACCAACTTCAACACGCTGACTACTTCAGTAGAAACCCGGTAGAGCTTACGGTAAACATCATGACCAGGGATCTCAACTGGCTTAACATTGAACAACGACGTGACGAAGCACTGAGAGTTATTATGGATGGTATGATCAATAACAATCCCAGCAATGACTACATACTCGAAAACAATGTCCTCAAACGAATAGTTCAGGATGCAACTTTTGGACGAAAACATTGCACGGTAGTTCCTAAATCTTTTCAGTGGAGTTTGATAAACTCATTCCATACGGTATTAAAACACCCGGGATGGGAGAAAACCTTACAGAAAATAAAAGACAGCTACTGGTTTAACAATATGAACACGAATATTCGAAAATTTGTAGAAAACTGTGTGGTATGCAGAACTTCAAAAGGTGCAATAAAAGCTCAAATGCATCCAATCCAGAAACCAACTACAGCATTTCAAGTTATCCACATGGATATAACTGGTAAATTGGGAACATCCGTTAACCAACAATATGTAATCGTTACTATAGATGCTTTTACAAATTATGTGCTTCTATACCATGCAACCAAAAAAGATCCACACAGTACCTTGGCTGCACTAAAATGAACAGTACACTTATTTGGTACACCAATACAAATAATAGTCGACGGTGGAAGAGAATTTTTGGGCGGATTTAAAATCTACTGTGACCGTACAGGAATAGAGATTCATGCTATAGCACCAGGAGTCAGCAGAGCAAATGGACAAGTAGAACGTGTGGTAGCTACAGTAAAAAATACTCTTACTATGATAAAGAACTTTGAAACAGAAGAGTGGCACACAACACTTGAAGAACTCCAGTTGGCATTAAATTGCACTCCTCATCGCGTGACGGGGGTAGCTCCACTCACTTTACTTACTCAACGTAAACATTGCGTTCCCCCAGAGTTACTCACACTTGTAGATATTGATGAACAGACAATTAATATTGAAGCCCTCTCTAATCATGTTCATCAAAAGATGTCACAAAATGCAGAGCGAGACAAAGTACGCTTTGATTCAAGGAAAGCAAAGATCAATCATTTCCAGCGTGGTGATTATGTTCTCATTAAAAACAATCCACGCAACCAAACTTCATTGGATTTAAAATTTAGCGAGCCGTTCGAGATAACACGAATTCTGAATAATGATCGCTACTTAGTTAAAAGGGTGGTGGGTCCAGGGCGTCCAAGAAAAGTTGCTCATGATCAACTCCGCAGAGCACCTCAACCTGGTGAACAGATAACCGTATCGGCGGAAGAAGAAGACTCTTCAACATCGACCAATGACCCGGTACCATCCACTTCACGAGCCAATGCGGTCGAATAACAAGCCTAAGCATCAACTCATTCAAAAAAAAGGTATGGTTTTATTAAAATTTCTAAAAACAGACACAACATAGTCACAACGCAGTACCACAGTGTACATAACAATAACCACAAACAGATACCACTCTCAAAAAGGAAACATTAATCACTTATTTCAGTTATTCTCATCCGATAACACGGCTAGTGCAGAGCGCGCACTGCCGGTCAGAATGGTCGTATCGGCGCAACACAGTTTGAACGACTAACAAAACAAATGAATCATCGTGCACGTGTGCCGAACTTCGTAAACAAGTAACGCTCGACAACCGCCCCACTCTATCGACTATAAAAAGGAGGCACACCGAAGTGAAAGGTCATTCGTTTGTTAGCGCTCGTACTGTTAACAACTCTGTAAAATTACTTTACTCGAAATAAAGTTTGATTTATTATTATTTACTGCTAATTTATTTCCATTATGGCATATCAAGATACCAATGAAGACAATGACGTCAGCTACGTCATTGTCTTCAGCGTAGCTGACGTCATAGTTTTTAAAAACAATACTGGACCTGATGCTCCGTCATATATATTGTACACACTAAGCGCTATTTATGTTTCAAATCATCAGCTTGTTTCCAACCGTTGAAGGGAATTTTGAATCCTGATTATTATTGTTTTTTTTATACTATAGGGGGACAGACCAACAGACGGGTCACCTGATGGTAAGTGGCCACCGCCGTCCATGGACACCTGCAACTCAAGAGTCGTAGGTGCGCTGCCCGTCTTTGAGGGTAATGAGGGATGGGAAAGAAGAGTGGGAGGTTGAGGAAATAGGAAAGAGTAGAGGGGAGATGAGGGAAGTGGAAAGGGGAGTTGGGGCTCCGGAAACCTCACTCATTTAGGGGAAATGCAACGCAAGCGTTGCTTCACAACCGGTTTTCTGTGTGGTCGTGGTATCGCATCGGCCTCTACTACTATTTTAACCGACTTCAAAAAGTAGGAGGATACCTGTTGTTATTTTTTATTTTATGTACATATATTAGCGCATAACTAGGTAATTTATTAATCTATTTGCTTTTTGTGTGGCCTTATTTAAGTTTGAAGAAAATATTTCACTTGCAAGGTGGAAAAATAAGGAATAAAGAACGTGTGTCACTAAGCGATGTCTTCGTCATTTTTGTGAACTTTGTGAATTTTGTGAACGGAATGCAATATTTTTTTTTAGTTTAACTTGTTATCCTAGAGGTTGGTTCAGTTTAATTAAATTAAAAATAAATATTCCACATAAGTGTAAAATTGATAAAATTGAAAAATACAGCTCCTTACGATTTACTTATTTGCTTTGACTAAATTAAATTGGTTCTAAATTTTTAAAATGTTTGTTATTAATGTACACTAGTTACCAAGTGTTTGTTAATTAGTGTGGTTGTTTTCTGACCCAGCGTATATACCGAGTACCCATAGCCAGCAGAGGTGTCAGGCGGAGGCGGCTGCGGCAACGACGGATGTTACTCGTAGATAGGCACGCTCGAGACTCGAGAGCCATTGCGAGATGAAAGAGCTCGCCGCTGCTTTGTAGAGCGTGACCTATTTGTAGAGCGAGCACAATACTCGCAGCTCGCGAACCTCCTCCTCACTGCGCACCACCACCGACATTGTGCACATCTGCGTTAAGTGCGCTCTCTTGTCTTACTTATAAGCTAGGCGGTGGAGGCAAGTCGATACTAAATGATTGGCAGGAGATTTATAAAAAAGTTATTTACAACTGTGACAAACTGGCTAAAACGTACACTATAAGTAAAACAGCAACTATTAGTAAGTAAACAAACTTCAGGAAAGTCCAGCGTTTCACAGTTCGAATACCTAAAGAGGAGGTATGTCCCTAATAGATACACATACATACGACACACTCGCTAATAAAGTAGTGAAAGAAGTCAATAACTCAGTAGATGATCCGCACCGCCGAACTACCTCGCCCCATTACTGCCGGTCGCCTTGGTAATTCAGGATTTCATATAAACATGTACGTAGAGGTCGAGCAACATATCAACATATCTGCCTGTTGTTTGTCTGAACTCTATTCCCGTCCTCATGTATTCAAGTATATGCAGACGCGGCTTCGCTCCCCACCTCTTCGTATTTGTGAGCAAATCACTTATTGAATTATTCCTTTAGTATAAATTCTGTTGGAGCACGTCTTACGTTTGCCAGAGCTAATGCTGAATGCCGCGAAGTCACGATCCAGTGTTATAGACCACTATTGTATTGTTATAAGACCAGGTATAACATTTTCTTTGCTGTCGTTCTTTTATCTGCTTATGCCAGTCGATAATGAGGTAATATTATAATTATCTTTCAAATTTATTAGTTGTTCCTTGAGTGTCTAATAAAGATAGGTAGGTACATAAATTTATCGATACAATATAATAGTCAAACACAGAACTAGTAGTTTAGTGTGTTCACAAAAATGAAATGTCTATTATATAAAGAGTGTTGTGGCGAGTCGTTGCCCTTCTGTGGTTACAGGCGCTAATGACAATTACGAATTACTTTATATAGATAACTGACCTCTTTGTCAATGTTATTGATTCGTAGAAGCTGTCATCTGATGTACTAAACTCTTCTTCTTCTTTTACTAGGCATATGTATGTCAAATCTTGTACTTAAGTCTGTTCTTCACATCCTGTGTCAGAACCTGATAGATCCTCCTGAACAGATTTGGAACAACCCTGAGCCTGTACATCAATGCTATGTATTTTCTTTTAGCAGCAATGTGGTTAATCCATGCTACACAGTGAGAAAAGATAATAAAGAAAGAAAGAAAGAAAATATATTTATTTAGTACTCATACAAGGCAGGGATAACAAGCTTCGTGCTACCTCATAAGAAGCAGTAATAACAGCTTAGTGTAAACTTAGAAAATAAGGTACAGTATGTATTATGTTCTCCATTACAAATACATATAACACGTTCTGAGCAGTACTGAGCTCATAAGTCATAACATACTTTCCTGCGAAATATCTGATTCACCCTCGGTCAATTTCCAACTTATCGACTGTAATGTAATCTGTTTGGCAAGTGTTTCTACGGGATCATGTATCACTAGATAATGTAAAGTGGTAACTGCAACGTATTAAAAAGGTGTGAAGCGTTTACACTTTGCAACTGTTCCATGATGGAATTTCTCTGTTGTCGTTCATCATTCACATGAGTACTTATATTCCATGTTTGTAATTTTATATTTATGATGAATGGTTTGTTTTATTTCTTATATGTATTTCAAGTAACACACCAGTATGAAATCAAGAGTATCTAGTGGCTATGCCCGCCACCGCCCCGTGTCGATACCGTTTCGATTCTCGTTTAACGCGTTTACGACAAACATAAAATGAATTTCCGAATGGCCTTCTGCTTTTGAGGGGGTAGGTGTAAAAACAATATGGCCGTATATGATCTGGCCCAAATGTGGAGGTTGTAAAAAATGTCGTAAATGTGAAATTAAAATGAAAGTAAGTGTAATAAAACGTAGCAGAATTACCTCGTAAACCGACCAAAGGTTAGATCCGCTGCGCGCCGCGGCGGCAGTTTCATCGTCACTAGATGCTTACCCGCTATACGCAATTTAGAACATATATAATATGTATAATATTAGTAGCGTAATAATACTTGTAGGAAGTCCCAAGATGATATATCGAATAGATTGGTCCTATTCACCTACTTATTTAATTAGTATATTATATTTTACTCTGAAATAACTTTTATAGTCATTACTACCAGCACCAGTAAAAGGCGCTCGTTCATGAGCATGGCGCACTAGCCATCATCCCTCTCAACCAAATCAAAGGGTGCTGAACGATCCACATACGCGAACATGAAATCCTCAGAACTGCTAGGACCCATAAAACACATACCTAAGTAATTGACTACACAGTTCTCACATGTACAACTCAAAAATGTATATCATTAAAAAAATATGTACAATGTAGTTTATTTATGTCGTTACCTATTGTAAAAATTATCTATATCAGTAAATAATTAAAAAATAAA
The DNA here is from genome assembly GCA_947561695.1 of Tyria jacobaeae. NCBI lineage: Eukaryota > Metazoa > Arthropoda > Insecta > Lepidoptera > Erebidae > Tyria > Tyria jacobaeae. Next base: position 18,625,540 of record OX387225.1, on the reverse strand, counting down.
CGTCAACAAATAATTAATAAAATCAAGAGTATAAAATAAAGAACGAATACACCAGTAAAATGTCTTATGTACAGTGTGGTTGTTACCAGCAAGTTGCCAAGCATTTTTTTTAGCCAAATAATCACGTACTTTGTAATACGCTTGTTTACAAAGCGTGCCTTTATGCAAGTTTTAAATTTCTTCTCATTAACTTGAACAGTATCACGAGGTATTTTAATATCATTATAATTTAGCGCAGTACCGTATAGAAGATGCTTATCTAAACTTTGGTTGAACTAATTCATTTCTTTGTATCGTAATATAATTATGTTTTTTACATCGCTTTCTAAATAGATACACGATTTTTTCTTACGCACATAATGTTAAAAATATATTGACAAGGCACCGTCTGGATGCTAATTGCCTCAAGTAGGTTCCTGAGGGATTAGTGACTACGTAGATTATAAATGGCTCTAAAAGATCTCTTCTGTAGACTAAAAGTACATTATATATCTGCTGCCCACCCCCACCATAAAATATAATAAGACATGATCCTGTGGAGTAACTAAAACATACTAGTCCCGTAGTCTCCATGTCTGTTAATTGGCGGACTTTCCTTACCGTACGGGCAATGCACCCGCACATTGTCGAGTCAGCATATTCCGCCGACACGTATATTTTATTCAATAGCAATAAGTATTACGTATCTAGCGTCGTACTCGATCGGTTGACAACAACTCACAAGACTGTCATTAACCCGAAGCTATATCATTTGATATAATCATTATTTATTTTATTTCAAAAACTTACTTTTAATATTAATATTAGTTAATAAAACTAATATTTAGATACATAACATAATATAATAAATAGTTTAGCAAGTTCACTTACCTACCATTTTACGAGTATTTGTTGATATAAAAACCTTACACTTCCAGTGTTGTATCAAAGGTACAGTAATTTTTGATTATTTGGCGGCCTATAAACGCACAATATGCCTATCTAACTCAACACACGATAACTCCACACTTTCTTCTCTTTGTTTACATTTAATAACGTTCTTGAGTAAGATCATGCACTTTCGGCTGAAACAACTACCCATCCTGTAGTTCTTCCAATCTATTAAGGCCCGCTAGTAGTAAAAACAACTCAAAGCATTATTATGTATTATTCAATAAATAATACTCAAATGTTCATTATGATACTATAACTTGGACAGCGTTACCATTTTTGGTGAAAGCGACACTATCCCTGCTGGGGTGGAGCAGTAGCGGGTAAGTTCCTGCAGGAACGGTGGTACAACCGCGCGGGGAAACGCTGCTGTTTCATTATATACATAAGTTATCTGACTGTTAACTGGCCTGTTGCTCTAGGGGTTAGCGACCCTTACTGCGGAGCCGCAGGTCGTGGGTTCTAAATTCATTTTCTAGAGAAGCACGGTTTCGGATATACGTAATGTTTTTGCGATACTATAAGAGTTTATTTCCACATTTAAAAAGGTGTTTTAGGATCTATGTAGGTAATATATCATGAAAACTTAATTATATACATTTTGATGAGTATATTATAGTCTTGGAACAGGCTTGTCTAGGTTTGTCTTTCAAGTATAGAGATTAGAAAAAAGAATCATGTGGGGCAGTCTTTGGGGACTGCCGATAGAAGTGAAAACTAAGTAACTTATAGCTCATGGAAAGCGTGCGGTGACGATGACGCGAAGAACGCTAAAGAAATTTCACTTCAAAAAGGTTAATCATACAACAAACAATGCGAAATCCTTCACAAACATGCTTAGCGCCACAATCCTGTAATGAAATAGTTGACGAGTATAATTTGCGTAAGTGCGTCGTAAGTTTTCGTATATGTACCTACGTATTATATACCTGGATGCCTGTTTGTTTGGAATGTCTTTTTTTGTTTGTCTACGTGCCTACCGCAAACATTTTCACTAGCAGTGTCCGGACAACAGACATGGTAGGAGAGGTCGAACCTCGCTCATTTTTAGCACAAAGTGTAATGGACCAGCCAACCTCGGCAAATGGCTTTCTAGTAGGTACAGACGGCGACAACAACTTGGTAAGACGGTGCGAACGCCTATTAGCAGTAGCGGTGACCGCTCGCTAACTGTGGCGGATGCACTTAGCGCTATTAACACACCTATAGCGCTAGTGTCACTTGTGTCGTGAAACAACAGATATACCCGTCGGTATACTATGTTTCAATCTTATTACTGCCGATCTTTTTGTACATTAAATACCTTTTTGACCCCCGACGCAACAAGAGAGTGGTGTTATAAGCTTAACGTGTCTGTCCGTGTATCTGTAGTATCGTAGCTCCCAAACGGATGAACCGATTTTCGTTTAGTTTTTTGAACATTAATTAATCATCTAAAATAATTGCTTCATGACCCTATCTTATTGCGCGTATAATAAAATATATATTTTTTATAATGTATACGGGGAATACGCCCCTATTGCCACCCTCAGGAGTGTTATGGGTTTAATCTCCGTGTCCACCGTGTAATATCTAAATGTCGTTGCAATACGTCGGGTGCGCGGAAATTAACGATAACATAGCGGTCGGAGTGTTGGCGAGTGTTGGCCTGTCACTACTTAGCATCGCCAGTATATGTATTTAACACCTTTAGTTCGACACTTGCTTGTGTACATGTATCAAGTTAAAGTACTAATATCGCATATATGAGACATAAATACTTACATACACACTATAATTCAGTCCCACATACGTAATAGGGACCAGCCTATTGCCGCCACCCGAGCACTCTATATATGTATATACATGTATATGTATAAACTTGTACGTAGTCTGGCCATAAAGACTGTTACATTAAAAAAATACCATAACACTACACATGAATTTGGAATATGTCAAATAATCCAATCGGTAAATAAAGTAGTAAATATTTTTGTGATATTAAAATTGAATTTGATGAAAACGATAACCGAATTGCTGTGATAGCATAACACAAAGTAGCAAAATGCAATTTTTTAAACTCTCCAACTGCTTGGTTTTTGTTCGAATGTTTGTGAGCCGGGCCGGGCCGGGCTATTGATACGTACAATGAAACCTCCTCTGTTTGTGACAGTAAAAGATCTGTTGTGTCTGTTCACGTATATTCGTCCGAAGAAGGCGATCAAAGTAGTGAAGGAAAGATATCACAGAAATCCTGTCCGAAAGCGAAAGATTGTATCTCGGGAAATAAATATAGCACCTACAACTATGTCGCGTATTTTAAAAGATGACTTAGGACTTGCACTAAGAGACGCACTGATCATTACTTTACTGACAGTTTAAAAATAAATAGGGTTGTAACATCAAAACAACTACTAAAGCGGCACGCATTGATAACTTGCCTCACGTTTAAAGGATTGTATTTAAAGCTATTGAAGATCATTTTGAATAAGCTTCATATATTTTTAATGCTACTTTATTAATGTATAAACTAACATTTTACGGCATGAGATGTTTGTTTGAGGAATGACCTGTACTACTTGATAAGAAGCAAACCGGAAATGCTTGTTGTCAGGTGCAGTTCATTGAACAGATAAAAAATTACGTCAAGTCTCAAAAGCATTAAACCATTATATATATATTGCCATGTTTGGGTTTTTAGTAATTACAATTTTACCTCCTTCCTGTTGATCGATTGATCTGAAATTTAGTCACACACCTTTAGTTTTGATGCAGTTTAGTATGTAATACCATCATAAATTTGGAGACAAAATGGAGAGTTAAATTATTTCCTCCAACCGCTGATAGCGGATTTCAAATGTTTCAATAGCCTTAATATGGGTAATGGATATTAATTGAAAGGCTTTTGCTGAGAATTGATAGAAATTTTACGCGCCACGATTTTATTTTTGCGCCTGACCAATGCAATAAATTTATGAGGAGAGTGATGTGATGACTGCTGCTTAAGACCTATCTAATTATTTTTCAGCTTTTAGTACATTATGTACATCAAATGATAATGATATTTCTTTTAATAAAACTGTTTGACACCCATCAGCATATCGCAGCACCGTCCACTGCTAGACGACAGACTTCCTCGACTATCCCGGTCTTGGGCAGCCCGCATCCACCCGCTACCAGCCACCTTCCTCAAGTCGTCCTAAAGTACGTAGTTAGTGCATGTCGTCTCGACTTGCGACTCACGCCGGCACTACCGCCTGTTCGTGGATTTTGTAGTAAACATTTTGCACAAACACCAAATACAGGTACGACACAACACGCTCTACATATACGAAAACAGTGATTATGGTGATAAAATAATATTACATATATGCAATACTTAATATTATAAATTATAGGAATATAATTATAATATTGTCCACATTAAAATATATCAGAATGTCAATAGAACAATTAATTATAATTTTATTATAAATCAAATGAAAAAGGTGCATTTTATGTCAGTTAAAAATAAACGACAATAGAATGTCACAATTATTTGAGATTGAAACAAATAAATAAGACGCAAAAATATATTATGTACAGTCCTTATCATTTAAAAATTCGTGAACTGTACGCCTTTTGTATCAGAAATTGTTTAACCATATTTTACGATTATTGAAACAAGTAATTTCTAATTAACCTTTGGGCAGATGGCTATAAGATAAACAAAGTACTTTTATGCTGAGGACAACATATTTTGACATTGTACGCTGTGACGCTTACTTTAATAATGCTCAAACATTTTTAGGTGATCTCTGACATTCTCTATCGCTTGTATCACGAGGAGTGTTTAGAGGACTCCACATCTCTTCTCAGCTTTGAATACTCGTTCTAGTAGTAGTTATTTCAGTATAGTTATCACAAAATATGATCGCATACCTCACAATCTATGTTTTTATCGCAGTCTGGTACCATCAATGTAGTAGAAAGTCGAAAGCGTTTTTGTTTATAGACAGTTGAAGCAGGTTCTAAGTTTTAGTACTGAATTGTAACGAGTAGCCGTTAAAGGTGTCAACTTACCTACTAGTGTGTAATGACGACGCGAAAATGACGCGCCTTGCGCAGCCTGTGGCCGTGTTTGTACAGTTGAATATACTCACACTTCAATACACATTTGATTGCAACTCACATTTGTAACCAACTATTGTTTATTTTTATTACAATACGTTCGTTACTTGTTATTTACCTCGTTAGAACAATTTGTTTGTTTCCTAAGTATTGTGTTTACTTAAATGTTATACATATTAGATGTGTAATTCTTGATATTAAGTACTAGACACTAGAATATTGATAAGGTACGATACCTTCTTGTTTATCCGACTTTCTCAGGGAGACTTTTAATTAAAAATGTTTGGCTAAAAGTGAGACAGCGGACTCGTACAGGCTAATTGGTTTATTGATTGAAGGAAGGATTCAAGGGAAGTAATACTGATGAGATCGGGCAGTGAAAGCAATAAAGAAGCTCAACCGATCAGGGTCACATAACTTGTAATTCGAACTGGCTGATAAATAATAAGAGCTACCAACTAATGGGCGTTTAATTAACTAACTAGTTCTTGGGAAGTCAAAATCTTGAATTTGTTTTTAAAACGAACTGCTTCTGAAATAAAACCTGCAGCTGTAATTAGAACGTCACTACTTCTCACTCTGTCTCCCTCTGCATTTAATTATTTGCCGTGAAGGAGCACGGGCTCAATAGGCCTCAGGAGACCCCCGTTCAAAAAGAGAACATAGAATAATCTAAAATTATATTATTATGATATTTTTTATTACTTCAAATTACATCAAATCAATTTATTGCACTGCATACGTTAAAGATGCTAAAATATAAATCCACTACATTATGCACCCTTCAGGGCGCGGCAACTTGGAAGAGAGGAGGAAGCTATATATAGTATTATTATTATTATATGTATTATTTTTATTTGCTTTATTTTACTTAAACAATATATAAAATACATTTTTAAATATAATAAAAACAAACATAAGATATTTAAAAATATAAAAAATAGTGTCTCATCGGGACTAAGGTATAGGTGGTTAGGGCTCCAGAGACAGGAACCTCCTCGCAATACGTGCCGTATCAAGAAGGAAAATATTAAGTATCTAACGAGAGCCTTTTAAGGTATTGATCGAGGCTTTTGGCTATCAATACGTGAGCAGATATGACTATGGGAACAATGATCGCCGAAACGATATTCCACATGTCGATAATCTCGTGAAACAAATCCAAATATTTTATTTGTTTATCTTTTTCATATCGTCTCTAATTATCGATTATCGTCGTAATCGGGCTATCACCACTATGTCAGGTTTATTGGCAACAATAGTCCTGTCAGTGATGATAGATCGATCACAATATAATGTAGTTCAACCATTTTCGAGAACTGGGCTGGGTACATACCTGTAATATGGCATCTCTAAATTCACAAGATTTTATGTAAGGGTAAAATGGTAATGGTAAAGGGCTCAGTTTCCGCATTTAGACTCATGTTCGGTCCATTATGCGTTCAGGAGGCTGACTAGTAGTGCCAGCCTAGCTCCTTCCAGAAGCGCAGAAGCCTCCTGGGGCGTTCACAGGCCTCTAGGAGCGTCCTCGCACCTGCGAGGATTTCTGCCCGTTGTGCAGCCACGGCCTCGCATTTCAGGATAACATGGGTGGCCGTTTCCTCTGCGCCCAGACAACCCCTGTATTGGGGGCTATCTGTCGCGTTAATGACGAATAGGTGTCGGTTCAGAGCCAGGTGGCCTGTAATACTTCCGACCACTATTCGGATGTCCGTTCTGTGAAGACTGATGAGTCTACGCGATAAACGTGGTGATATTTCTGTTAATACCAGTTTGGATTGTTTGCAGCCCGGTGTGTTGATCCATTGGCTATTGTGTGCTTCTCGAGTCCTTTGCCCTAACCAGGAGCGATATAGGTTGAAGAGTAGTGGCAGGAGTGTGGTAGGGCCTGCCACTGGTGTTGTAGACCCCTTCCTTGCTAGCTCGTCGGCGGCATCGTTGCCGAATAAGTTGCTGTGCCCCCTGATCAATTGAAGAATTACCCCGTTCCCTGAGGCTAGGCGCTCTAGCGATTGGTGGCATTTATAAATTAGTCCGGAGTTCATGGTGATGCCCATTAGGGCCCTCAGTACCGCCATACTATCTGAGTATGCGGATGTTGTACTTCTTGATGCCTCTTGACATAGCCGCGTGGGCTGCGTATGTTAGTGCAACACATTCGCATTGAAAAATGGTACTGTGTTCGCTTAGGGCCAGTGATATTTTTATGTTTAGGTCTAGTGAGTACACTCCTGCTCTAGTACCTGACCCCATCTTAGAACCGTCCGTGTATCCCGGACTTCATTTATGCCGAAGTGATCACTATCGTTCTCCTGTAGTTCTATACAGTACCTTCTTTCAAAGATGTGTTGTTTTGGAATCCTGTCACATGGGGCAGCTATCAGAGGTTTTTAGTCAACTAGTTGATTCCAGATATTGGAATGTGGACCCTCTTGGTTATTCTACAGACTCAGATGTTTTAGTCTGATCGTTGCTCCATAGCTGCCTAATGTTGTATGTACATGTCTAGTGGTGCTAGATCGAGAGCCACCTCAAGGGCGGCAGTAGGGGTTGTTCGCATGCATCTAGTGACAGCCGTACAAACGAGTCTCTGGAATTTCTGCAACCTGTTTTTAACCGTACTAAGCTCAGTTCTCTGCCACCAAGCAATAGCACCGTACGTGACTATTGGCCTTATTACCGATTCATAAAGCCATAAAGTAATTTTCGGTGAGAGACACCATGCTTTGCCGAGGATCCGCTTGCGTAGGTAGTAGTTAATGCATGCTTTATTATTTGCATGCATTTGCGTGTAGGTGTCTATTCCATAGGAGTTTACTGTCAAGTATGAGTCCTAGATACTTGACCTCTGTGGTAAGAACCAGACAAGTACCGAATAGTTTAGGCAGCATTAGATCACCTACACTACGTTTGTTTGTGAACGTAATAAACTCCGTTTTTGTTGGGTTCACTGATAGATGGTGTTGTACGCACCACTGTTCGACGACCTTTAAAGCAGACCTCATTTGGTCACAAATTGTGCTTTCAAATGGGCCGCTAATAAGAATGGTCAGGTCGTCTGCATGGCCCACTGTGAAGAACTTGCGGTCGTTGAGTTGAGTTATCAGCTCATCCACCACGATGTTGACCATAGGAGAGATGAGAGAACTCCGCCTTGTGGGCACCCTCTTGTCACTATTCCTCTTGTTGTGTTGTTAACATTGAATTATATAGCTCTGCCTCTAAGCATACTGTCGATCCACCCTGTAACAGTGGAGTCGACTCCGTGTCTAGACAGAGCCTGGCTTATGCTGTTGAAGTTTGTTTTATCGGAGGCATCTTCGATGTCGATGAAGGTTCCTAGGGTTGATTTTTTATATTTGAGGTTGCTCTGTATAAATGAGACTACACGATGCAGAGCGAATGCTGTTGATTTACCCATCGAGTTGGCATGTTGGTGTGGGTTCAGGAGTGCTTGTTTAGTGCCGTGCTCCTGATTTCTCTGTCTATTAGCCTCCAGAACCTTAAGCATGAAGGATGTGAGGCTGATAGGTCTGAATGATTTAGATTGTTGTCTGTGATATATATATATATATATATATATAAATACTCACCGTTGGCAAGACTAGAACAACCAGAAATAATATGCTGGCATATCTTTCAGGATAAATTTCCAACATTCATTTATCATAACGACTTCGTCCATAATTGCAAATTAATATTATTAATAATATAACATTCCATCAAAATTACGATAATAATGACTTGTTATTTTCTATAAATAAGAAGTAAGTATCGTATCTGTAATATACTATGTTTATATATTTATTTATTAATATATTTATGTAATTACAATTATTTATTTTATAATATCTTAAGTTATATTACTAGTTATAACATTGTTCTGTACATTAATATATTAATGAACTCATTATTATTGTATTCAATATCATATTAATATATACGAATGTGTCTATTAATATGATAATATTTTTGATATTTTTTGGTTGTTTAAAGAATAAATTACTATTGTTAATTTAGTTTATTTCTATCTGTATAATTACAAGCTGACTAGGCGAACTTTGTTCCACCAAACAGTCAATGATAGAGCAGATTTAGGATTTGAAAACCATTAAGGTAAATTCTTTATTATAGCATAAAGTGGATGCAAAGAAAAAATAAATTAAAAAAACAAATCAAGTATTTTAACGATGTGCCAGCAATATATTTGCTTTTTCAGATATTTGTTGAAGTTGCCCTGTGTCGCGACGTGTGAGCACAATATCGCATATTTCCAAGTTTTCACCAACAATCAGGATTGCAACTTTATCTATTGTTAGAGAGTTAAATGTGCGTTCGTGTGTTCCAGCTGGTCGTTTATCCGCTCTGATCAAGACTTTGTAGACATCATTTGGCATGCGCTCCAAAGTACTCTTGAATAGCCTGACCAATGCATAACGTTCATGAAGTTATTGCTGCAGATCTTGAAGAATTGCTATTTTCGTAGTTGTGTGGATCTCTTGACGTCGACCAAGTTGTTCCTACATGTTGCCCATTAAGTATATTTGTAAAAAAAATATTTAGTGCATTAGAGTGTACTAGAGGTTGCCATGATCCAATTCGATGGTGAATCCTTGTATCTATAAAATCAAAAGCAAAATCAGTGGTACAGATTTACAAACACTTTTTTTTAACAAAGGCCAAACATAACTTCCCATTAATTTATTGAACCAACATTTCAGGAAATTTTCCATCTTAACTTCCTTGTAGGAATAAGTATAATAAATATGCTATTTTTCTACTGAGCTGTGCGTAAACAATACAATATATAAAAATACCTTGAAAGTTGGATTAAATCCTAGTTCTTCAATAATATCAGCAAACTTCAATGCACCACAATGGTCGCAAACAACGTCCACTGGCCCAATGCGAACGGAAGCTTTGGAAGAAGGAAGATGATGTGAACTGTAATTCTAATTGCATTACGGCTTCTACGGAAAAGATTAGATCTTCTTGGTCGCGGCATTGTTAATAATAATATCGACATAATACGATTTATTGTAAGAATACTCGTAGACAAACACATCAACCTGTCAACTTGAATTTTAACGTTTAACATTTTTTTTTTCTTTTTAAAATGGCAAACTGTGCCGATGTCGACAATTCTGCCAATGTCGAGTGTACTATGGAGATGTGTGTATTTGTGCAGAGAAACAAAAACATAACCTCTTTAGGATATCAGTGGACTGAATGTGATCTTTTTGTTGTAATTAGTACACTGAAACAAAAGGACAAGCACGGATAAATACATAAATTATTATTGTTAGAAACACATTGTAAATACTTAATTAAATAATAATTGGATATAAATAGACTCATAATAAATAAACACCAACATTCAAAGGTTCTAGTTACAGTTTAATGGTATTGCGACGTATAAAGATCATCAAAGCTTGGAAGAGCTCTGGAGATGAATAGGTTAAGAGAGAAGAGAAGTTAATAGGGGTTGGGATACTTAAGATTCTTAGATAATCATAGAGATCCAAGGATGGGTTATTTTTTTGCAGCTAAAGAAAATATGGTCTAAATTGCATTCATCTAACCCACATTCGCACAGTGATGAGTCTCTAACCCGAATTTTATGCAAACAAACGGGGGAGCAACGAGTTTGGACACTTTTTTAAAATTGTAGAACCAATGTTTTAGTGTTACTAATGGCTGTATGGCATAATAGTGGCTGCCTTTCCTTTTAGAGGAGCGGTTCCACTGTAACTGCCAGGCTGCTAGTAACTTTTTCTGGGGAAGTCTCAGGAGGTCATAATTGTGGCAAAAATAATGTTTTAAGTCGGCAGTTTCGCAAGAGGCAGCATTTTTGGCCAATGAATCTGGACATTCATTTTCTATAATGCCACTGTGGCTTGGAACCCATTCCAATTGAACTACACTTGAGTTCCTAGTGCTATATAAAGTTTTATTTAATTTCTAGGATTAATGAGTTATGTAACCTACTACGGAATGGACTTTGTAATAATCCTTTGAGGCAACTAAGGGAGTCGGTAAATATCACAGCTCTGTTGATGTTGTGAGATTTAATGAAGAGACATGCTTCAAGAATGGCAACACACTCGCCTGTAAATACAGAAGACCCTTTCGGACATCTAAATTTTAAGACAATTTTAGAATCTTGGTGGTATACTGCGGCTCCCACAGAATTTTCATTACATAATTTAGATGCATCAGTAAAAAAAATTTTATGACCCTGCCACTGTTCTTCTACTAATGCGTTGAAGATTGTGTTAGCATGAGCAGAACCTTTGGTGATTCTGGAATCCAAAATGACATCTGGTTTAAAACATAGTATATTATATTCGAAGCAGAAGAGGGGCAGAGTTTCAAATTTTAAAGCACTACATGAAATGATTGAAGGAGCAGCGGAATTTCCTTATGTGCCCAATACCTAGAGGTAGGACAGATAGTGTCTAAATTAGAAATCATTCTGGAGAGAGGATGACCGGATTTACACATAACTTTTAATAAAAAGCGTGCAGACAAGGATTTTCTCCTTATTGCTAATAGAGGCTCAGAACATTCTACTTGCAAAGCATTGATAGGACAGCATTTCATACAACCAGATATTATGCGTAGGCATTTAGCTTGAACTTTGTCAAGTGTTGCTAGTGCACCCTTATTACATGGGATTATCAAAAATACACCATAGTCAATTATGCTGCGTACTAAGGCATTGTAAATTAGTTTCATGGTGTATGGATGAGGCCCCCACCAGGCTAGGACCTTTAATATTGGGATGGTTCGCTCACATTTGGAGATCAAATAATTGATGTGGTGTTTGGCAGTCAATTTGGAATCCAAGTAGACGCCTAGAAATTTAAATTTTGGTAGACAAGCAATGCTGTGGTGTTCTACTTGAACATCAATTTGGGGAATTATCCTTTTACGAGAGAAAATTACAATTGCGTTTTTGGGAACAGAAAGCCACAGACCATGGACAGATAGCCATTCACTTAAAGAATTCAGAGAGAGAGAGAAAGATACAAGTCTTGGATACAAGTGTCACTAACATACAGAGCCAAGTCGTCAGCATATTGTAAGATATGACAGTTGTAATTCAAACATGAACCAATATCATATGTATGAAGATTATACAGTAATGGGCTTAGTACGGAGCCCTGAGGTAGGCCTTTCCATGTCTTCCTGTGGTCAAACTCCTCGCCCAAGACTCTAAGGACCAGATTTCGGGACATAAACATCGTACATATGCATTGTATCATCTTGACCGGAAGTCTCAGCTGGTGCAATTTCTGCCTGAGAGTGGGAAGAAGGACACTGTCATATGCGGAGGATATGTCCACAAAAGCAGTGACAACAGATGAATTTTGAGATAAAGACAGTCGGATATCTGAAACTAAAACTCCAACACTGTCCATGGTGCTGAGACCCTTGCGGAAGCCAAATTGAGAGCCTGGCAGTATGTTTCTCGATTCCACAATCCACTCTAGATGGTTTTTAATAATTATATCTACTGGGTAAGGAAATGATAATTGGATAATGATCGCTACCATGTAATAAGCTTGTACACTGCCAGCAAGCCGATGTTGCAATGTCAGCAGAGCAAAATGTCAAATCTACACAGCTTTTATGTTGCCCAGGGAGAATTCTACGAGTGCAGGATCCATCATTCAGTATACAAAGGTTTAAATCATCTAAAATCTCCACTAGGCCTGTGCCAAATGAGTCGCATCTCTCAAAACCCCATCTAAAATGGTGACAGTTGAATTCTCCCACGACCAATATGGGACCATGTAAATTTTCTAGAGTGCTTCTTAATATTGGAAGGAAGCTTTGTTTAGGGTAAGCAATATATATAGACAGGACTGTCACACCAATAACTTTAGCACTGATGATATTCATATCATCTGGGAACGATGGAATGGGGAAGGTTTTATTGGGAACACTATTATTAATAAGGTGGGCAGAGCCTCAATATCCATCAGGTCTGTCACATCTAAGGATGTTGTACTGAGGAATAAAAACTTGGTAGTAACCAGGTCTCTACAATAGAATAAACTAATGGTCGGTATTTGTTAAGTAGGAATATGAGGTCGTGTTTTTTATGAAACACGCTTCTCACATTCCACTGTAGAAACACCTGGTTGGAAGCCATTTTTAAAGGAGGTTAAAAGGTTTATCAGGTGGTTGGCAACGTTGGACGGTATTTGAGCAGAAGATACAGGGGTAGATGAGGGAGGGATATTTGAGGTGGTTAGGGAAATCAGTAACTGAATTAGGCTATCAATAAAAGAACACTCTTGTAATGGTTATTAAGGGCACAACCGTTGGGTTGTGAGGATTGAGGAGTATTAATGAGACCCTGATGGGCAGCTTGATCATAGGATGTGGATAGGGGGGTATGGGATTTGGGTTGGCGGAAAGTTGTTTTACGATAGGACTGTGAAGGAGTTAGCTGTGTCTGTGATGTCTTGAGTGTGTCTGCGTAGCTACGAGTAGATACAGGAATGCTTTTACTAGCTTCTATGTAGGAAATGTTTTTTCGGCCATAGCTGTTTTTATAGACCTCTGCCTGCCATACCGGCAAGGGCAAGCCCTGCTGCTACCAAAGTGAGCTCCAGAGCATAACACACAAAAAGCTTCATTCTCTTGTACTTCACAACTGTTACTAGGATGGTCATGTCCACATTTACTACAGCGGGGTTTGGATCTGCAGATAGACTCAACATGCCCAAACCTGCAACACTTCCTACATTGTATGGTGGGGTAAATATATTGTTGTACAGGGAGGGAAGTGTAGCAACAGAATACTCTCTTTGGTAGAATCTGGCCATCAAAGGTAAGGACACAGGTTTCTGTACATTTCCACTCAAGAACACCATCTCTAAAAGTTTTCCTATTGATTCTTCTGACTTTTAATATCTTACCACATCCAGGTGGTACTGTTATATAATTAGTTATATCATCGTCTGTCATGTCAGTCGGAATACCAGAAACAACACCCATTCTCGTTATATTAAATTAGGGGATAGTTGCTATAAATTTATGATTAGGGAGGAGGGCATTGAGTTAAAATTAATTTGCATCCTGAGGGGTTACAAATTCAACGGAAACACGATTTCTACCAACTTTTTTTAACGCCATCTTTCACGATGTTGCAGATGCTATTATTAAAAAGAAAAAGGCCGAACGAGACTGGGTGGAGGGTTGTGCCGGAGTTCGACTGGGGTTCAACACGAGGTACGTGAACAATGGAAGGGCCATTGTCCCTTGATTTGTATGTAGTGCGGCTTACTTGGCTTTTCAATTGCTTCGGTGTATGTTATAAGGTTATTTCATCATCAACGGGCCGTTTACGTGAACCATACGCGCGGGGGGTGACATTTTCGAATTGTGAAATATGTACACTGTGCTGTGACAGACGACGTTCGCGAGCTGCGCAAGAGGTCTAGAAGGGGTACCGGGTTGATTAGAAGAATAAGGAGACGGGGAAAAAGGTGGAGTTAGTGGGGTCGTTTTATCAGGAGGATCGGCAGGCTTGTCTTCGTCCATTGTTAGTACTTACCAGACAGTTAATCAACACAAAAACACACACTACTAGTCTAAGACAGCACAAATAACAAAAATAAGACAAAATAGTCACAAAATCCCTCGAAATTATATAGGTTCTAAACACACGTGCTATCCAATCGTACACTGTGGCGAGAATCCTCTACGTTACTTCAACGTTTTACATTATTTTCAGACAAAACTAACCATAGACAACATGATGTGCGCTGTCAGTTGCGTGTTGTTACTAATGAACGGCTAGATTATTGTGTTGATTGAATTCGTTTTTATTGATATCAATATTATATTTTATTACTTATTATTTATGTTATTATCCTATACCGGACTAAGAGAAAGCCAAAAAATCAAATATAAAAAATGGTCCAGACGTTCTTGAGTTACAAATGGTGTAACTAACACCACTTTGTTTTATATATATAATTCTACTGTACGTGTGTATGTCACTGAACTCCTCCTTAACGGCTGGACCGATTTGAATATTTTTTTGTATGTGTTTGAGTGGGGCCCGGCAGATGGCACTGCAGTCGGTATCTAGGTTATTTATCTATACTGTAACTTCAGGACAACGTCTGTCGGGTCCGCTAGTATATATATAGATATAGATATCACAGATATGTTATTTTGAAATATCGGGTATATATGTATGTATATTCACAATGCTGGGCAGTTTTTATCCAAGTATCCTAATACTTACTTTACTTTTATTTATGTTATTATGGATTTATATTGTTGTTTTATTGATTATTGTACTTCTTCATCACCCGTGTCTTCTTTGATATTATATTACAATATCAAGTTAAGGCACGTCTTTATTAATTAGCATTTGTTTTATTTTATATAAAAATGTGTTATCACTATTTTCTCTCTTTATAGATTCGGGAAGCCTATTATAATGTTTTATACAATGTGGACTATTTGAATGTAGGTTCATATTGGAAGTAGGCAACAATAATCTATTTTTGTGTTTGTCTCCACGTTTTGTAGAGAAGGTGAATGTTGTTTCTCACAAATATACAAATTTCCAGAATATAGAAGCATGGTAGTAAGTATTTCATGTTTTTTAAAATAATAATAATAAACACACCACACTCCACATTTACTTGGTTTCCACCCGTAAATGTTGTTTAAACCGGCGAAAGAGCTGAGAAAAAAGTAAATAAAAAGAATGATAATACAGTGCAACCTCGAAATAACAAATCGAAAGGGAACAAGTAAATATTCGTTATATCAAGTAATTCGTTAAACTGAGGTTTGTTATATTGAGGTTAGGTTGGCCTAATTTGGCCAACTGATTTTCACATGAATTCATTCATTCAGAGTTGTAACGTTAGGTGTTGGTTCATACCTTCTTACCTACATAAACCGAAACTTGACAAATACGCTTTATTTTTATTGTTTACGAATATCGTATTTGAAAAACCGTCACATAATTTTGAGTAGTATACGCAACCTAGAGCCCTCGTCTTATGCGATTCCGTCAACATCCACAACACAACTGGATTGGCTTAATAGTCGCATATAGAAAGTTTGTTGTATTTTAAGATTTAATTGATCAGATTAAAATTAGTAAATAAAATAACTGTTAAAAACTTGTTAAACGACCTTTCAATGTGAAGATTTCTATTGCCGATATGAAAAATCTAACCTCACTAGACGTGCGTGCGTGCTCGCGTGCTCGCGACCACACCCTAAAAAGATCATGAGATCGATCGATCGTTTGAAAGCTTCACTAATAATAATTCTGGGTTTCAAAATATAACCCACATCAGAAGTACTTTGTTCAGAACTCCAAAGTTATTTACATAGTAAAAACTAAAGACTAGAAAACTATTAATAACGTATACAGAATATCCTAAAGTAGGAAGTGAAGAAATGGGCGCTGGAGATTATACACTAGCTATCGCCTTAACAACTGCACTACACACCTATTATTTTCTATTTCTATGTGCTATCAGTACCGACAAGGAACTAATTATACAGTTTAGTAATGGGCTTCCCTTAGCATGATCTGTTCTTACTGGTTCTGAAACAAGCATGTACAGTACTATATTTTAAGTAGCAGTGCTCGTGACTTTGTCGCTCGCGTGCCTGTGGAGATTTCTTTCCCCAGAATAGTAAAAATACTACCGATATTTCCAAAAACTTCGAATTAGAGGAGTCAAGTCTTCCCGGCACCTGCCAGTACGAGGTATAGGTATGCGACCATGACTTGCTTGGCGACCTGTTTTGTTGTTTGGTTAATTACTTATTTTTTATAGTAACTTGAAACCTATATTATCGGAACTTTAAAGTGTACCTGTGTCCGTACTCCGTTCGTATTATAACACTATATATCATTTGTCTGTAAATACTCTATCAAATAGGAAATGACTGACTGACTGAATTCAAATATGATGCTGATCTCTGAAACCATCAAAAACACTTTAGTAGTATACAAGCCTTGCTTTGCAGTTTCGCCTGCATTTCTAATTGCTCCGCTCCTAAGAGTCGAGGAATGATGCTGTATAGCTTATTAATTTATAAATACTGCATCACAAAAGGATTTTTATGAATTCGTCTGGTAATTTTGAAATTAGCTTATAAAAAACAAAATACTTTCCAAGTGTCAAAGATATCAGTAGCTTGAATCATACAATCGTAGTATTCACGAGAACTAAGTGAAATGCGTGTGTTAGACTATTTTTTATGTCGAAAGTGGAATGTGGAGTAAGCATTTGGTTACTCCACATTACACTTACATTTAAAAACATTTTTGTACATATACGTTGGTGGTACAACCTTTCAGCGCCTTGCATCCATGTCATCGCTTGATACATTAAACTTTGTCGATTTATTTCTATAAATCCCCGTCAGAGTGTTGCTTTAATACATAGCTCGGGTTCATTTAGTCTTTTACTTCATCATGTAATTTTAATATTAAAACTGAAAACGCATGGCTTAGAAGCCCAATTAAAGTCTTCATCAAGGAGAGGTGTCACTTAGAGAATCGAGCCGATGACAATACTGACATATGGAACAACGCCATCTCTCAGTTTGAGATTTAAAGTATAAACATGAGGTCGGTCGTTTAGCCATCCAGTAGCCAACAGATGTCGCTACTAATTACCTTCGTTAATTAAAAAATGATTATATTTCTTTGGTTTCTAATTTATAAAAAAAACTACTCTCTATTATCTCATTAATTATAATATAAAGTAATATTGATACCAAAAATTTTAGCAATACGCTACATAGGATATTTGACAATAACGTATAAAAAGACCGCTTTGTGTTTCTCACTTTTGTATGTAATTGTTGATGTTCTGAATTCTGAAATGCTTGTTGTGATTACCTACTCCGTTTTGTTTCCGAGACTTTTACATGACAGTGAACCATTTGTTTTAGCTCCAGGGTGATTGAACTTTGTTTAACCACTGTTTTTGTAATATAGAGATTTGAGATATAGAGGGTTTTTTTTAAAAGTTGTAAAGGGTAGAAAAGTAATACGTCTACATCTGATAACTTTATCAAACATAAAGAATATATGATATTATAAAATAGCTCTGTTACCAATCAAAGAAAATGGAAATATATTTTAACCTTTTACGCGATATGTTCGTCATTTGTGATCAACTTCATAGATATTATTATTGATTTTATATTAAATTGAATCGGTTCTACTGAAGATTGGACGGGTTTACATTAGAGGGACGTTTCCTGCTCTAAAGTTTAAAATGAAGGTACCAAAAAATGTATGTCGTTTGTATACATTTTTTAAAAGTCGTTCATTTGTTTACGAAATCCTCTGAAAACTACGGCATTACCAAGTAGCACTTGAGCAACTACACTAGTAGTACGTGACCGAAAATCCCTCTATAAAAATAATGGAACTCTACTTTTAGTGGATGAAGTCGCTGTGATGTGTTATCACTATCATAAAAATAAATTTGGGAATTAAAACGTGATTTGTTTGTTCCATCGGCTCATGTAAATAAGTGGCGCGTCCGCGACCCTGCGGATGTGCGGCATTTAGCGCCGCTGGCGTGTTATTACTGTATAGTCGCTACACCGCGCGCGGCGCCACCCCAATCTCGGCTCTGTGCCACCAACACATGGGCGCCGACTAGCGCATACTCGAGGTGGTGCGGGCTCCGTTACTGTTGCCTGCGGTTTGATGCCGAATATGCGCTTAAAAGTAGATGAGAACCACATATTAAATATAAAACGAAACTTCTATATTGCTATCATTTAAATGGTACAAAATTATGTTTGTGTTTACCTCGACTTCTCAACGTAACAAAGCGTACGGCTAACGCGACACAGAGACGGGTGATCGAGGCTAGTATTGAAGGGGCTTCCTGTTTACAGTGTGCTTCACGAAGTGAGCTAACAGTTCAACCTTTAGGAATATTTTGCGATTCGGTTACATGAGGCTTTGAACGCTATGTGCGTTCTCATCTCAAAGCCGTTATGCAAAGATTTCCAAAAAAATGAAGAACCTACCAAATACGTATGTAGGTTAGGTTTGTCATACAAAAGCGCTGATGGTGGAACCCTTGAAGTACGATCAGCATTTTTTGTAAATAATTTTAGATTTCGTGTTTAATATCACTGTTAATCCCTGATCTTTGTCATAACTATGCCTGTTTGCTTATAATGCAATGTAAGTATAGCTAGTACACATTCGTTCGAGACTTTCGTAGATGTATTTTTAAAACCGCTTTCAATTGCCGGCTGATGTGCTGAATCTTATATTAATTATAACTAAAATGCAATTAATTTCAATTTAATTTCAATTTAACCAACAGATTTATTTTACATAAAATCCGTCGCATGCGCCGTAAAGCGAAGGTACTGCCATAGTGACTGCCTAGACATTACTTGTGGTTGTGCACACGGTCACGTCACAATATGTAGGTACATCTCGACGTAGCAGACTCGACTCAGAGCTTACTGAGTGTCGCTCACTTACGCCCTCTTCAGCACAACCGCCTACGTAAGAGGTACATCAATCGCCTACAATATTCTTAAGTAAAGAAGTAATCTTACAACTGATAAGAACACACGAATGTGCTCCCACATTGGGTTAACCAGGCACGAAATAACAAACATTTAGCTAAAGTAGCTTCAAGAGATTTGTGAACGGAGTGTGGTATAGTGGAATATGTTTTACATTAATGGTGGCTGAGTATTTATGGAACGAAGATGTTAGATATGTCACGTTACAGTCACAGATAGGTATATGTCATTGTCTTATCATACCCCCTACTGCATCAGCTTTACTTTTATACGATATTGTTACTGTAGGTATGCGAAGGCGGCCACAGAAATATTGTATTGTACATGTAAACAGACACAACTTTCTCAGAAGCTACTTACTCACTTAATCCGATTTGAATAGGGGTTATTTCAATGTTTATTTTTCCGACGTCTACTGTTACGTCGGGTTTTCTCAACCTTGCCACAATGATTTAAAACGAAGGTCTTCGACCAGTGTGTCCTACCTCTTGTGACCTACGGTGCCGAGACATGCACGCTAACGGTTGGGCTAGTCCATAAACTTAAAGTAGCTTAGCGTATTATGGAGCGAGCTATGTTGGGAGTTTCCTTAAAGGATAAAATTCGGAATGATATTATCCGATAAAGAACTAAAGCTTCCGACAGAGGTCGCAGAGTAAGCATATTAAGTGACAATGGGCTGGCTACACTTGCCACAAGACCGACAGCCGTTGGAGGTCTTACATTAGAGCCCACAATTAGGTACAAAGAAGTTAGGACGCCCCCCCCCCCCCCTAGTCCGATGGACTGACGACCACGATCAGAGTAAGGTAGCTGGGATAAAAGCCAGAGGACCGGGTGCTACGGCACAAGTTGGGAGAGTCGAGCATGCATGTTGATGAAATGTATATTCTTCAGTGAATCGTTTAGTACACAGTAGTAGTATATGTAAAATATTGGAATTGTGATGTGATGAAGATCTTCGGTTATATGTTAATACGCTTGACAAAAATTAAAAAAAAAGTTGAAAATGTTTGAATAACATTAGAGTTGCAAAGAGATATAACGGTTTGATAGTTATCATGTTATTTAATAGACATTGCAGAAGATAACACGTGAATTACACCTACTCTACTTGGTGTATGTGTACCAAGTGAAGTATGCGAGGAGAAGACTTAGTGGAACTATTTTACACAAAAGAGCTCAGAACCAGAGGAAATTAGTGGGCATAATTGCATGTAGGTCGAGCTCAAAGCTCGTTGGAAGGACGCCTCTATGGCCGGAGCGTGAAACGAATAGTTTAAGCTACCGAGGAGCGCATAACACGTTACAGTTGGTGTATTTAAATGTGAAGTTTATTTTTATATTCGAATAAGAAAGAGGTTTATTGTTATATTTTTAGATACTATAGTGGTTATCTCGACGCTTCATGCGAGCCCTGAACATCGCCTTTATTTAAATTCGGCAGAAGACACACAAGTTCGTTCGTATAACTTCGCCCTGTAGCGACTTTTCTAAGATTAGATTATTCACACGTGAAGTCACGCTGTACCGCCCGATGGTTAACTATTTTACCTGTACTATATATACAATATAATAAAGGATTTATTATTTGCCATCGCCCTATCGGTAATTTTTGCGATTAAAATATTTGAGGAGTGGACGCCCGCTGGCTAAGCTAATGACCGTGATGCTAGACAATGACTGACAAATTTCTTTGTAGTTCCAATGAACCGTGCAATACAACTACAGCGGTATGCACATAAAACAGGGTAAAACCGGGATAGACGCCGCAGCGGGATAGATGCCTCATATTCTAAAAACCTAACTTCCCGGACTCGCGACTAACAATAAATTGTATAAGTAGGAGCCGCAGTCACCCCGTACCCAGTTACCCATGGACAGTCGTGCGGGAGACGCGTTTTGCTCGTGCGTGTAATTATTTTAATAAAAAATTGAGTGCGTTAAATATTTTATTTTACGTTATATAACTTTACAATTAGTAGTAAATTCCGTTATATTTTTTCATATGTAAATATACTGGTTCATTGAGTCTGCATATAGGTGTAAATAATTGCTGTTTTGTTTATAATTTGTTTAAAAAAATACTTGGGCATCTACCCCTATCACAAAGGACAGTTGCCCTGATTTTTCGATTTATAGGTTACCTTACCCTTTATCTATCCCTCAATACACTGCCATTAAGATTTTAGTAGAACCATGCCACGAAAATATAAAAGAAAGGAAGGAGTACGAGCTCGGGTATGTTCTTGGACTACAGAAAATCTACAGTCAGCTTTCGATGAAATGGACAAAAAAAACATGGGCATAAACGAAATATCCCGAAAATTTGGGATTCCATCGAGGACATTGCGAAGACGATATGCTGCTAGAAATACAACAAAGTTGACACTGGGTATGTATTAAAGATCATGTAGTACAGGACTTGACAAGCTTTTGTTTAACTAATTGCAGTCTCCAGTTTCTAATACATTTATAAACGTAGGTATTTTTTTTAGGAAAACATCCTATTTTGGATTTTGACAACGAGAAAAGGCTAGTAATGCACATTCTCAAGCTTGGTGATGCAGGATTTCCCCCAAATAGACAAGCGATACGCATGTTAGCTTATCAATTTGCGGAAAAGCTAAAGCTAAAACATAATTTTGACCATGAAAAGGAAATGGCTGGAAGTGCATGGTTCAAAAGTTTTATTGAACGAAATCCGGAGTTGTCTATCAGACAAACTGAGACAGACAGTTCAAGCAGCGAAGATGAAGACAATCCACCTAACTATAACATTAAGGGAAAGAAAACTAAAGGTTTGCCCCTAAAGAAATCTATGAGATGGATGGATGGACTGGATAACTCTAAAGATACAAGTAATGATAACTGCTTTGAATGTTTTGAAAACTATAAAAACACGAAGTCGCAATCCGACTGGATTCAATGTGCAATATGTCAGAACTGGCTACATGAAACTTGTACACTTTTCAGAATTTATTGCTCAAGATGTGGAAAATTAAAAGCCAGCCAGCTAAACTTCAATTAAAATGGATAAAATAATGAATGCAATGTAATTTGTGCAATGTAGCTGTTGACACTTAATGTGAATATTTGATAACAAATATTGAAAATTTAAATTTTTGTTGAATAAATGCTAGTAAAATTAAATCAAAAAAATATGATTATGCATGTTTAAACTTAAGAATGTATATTTTAGTTAAACAAACGCTTTAAAAAGGTAATTATGGTAATTTGTGTGATATGAGAATTGTAATGATAACAATTAAGAGTTGACACCACAGTTAACATCATAGTACGAAGAACATCTAACGACACAGGCAGGCCTCTATCATCTAAAAAATATTTCACGAAAATCTAATTTCTGCAAAATCTGTATTTGATAGATTAAAAAAATAAATAATAATTCAGCATAAAGTATCGAGCCAGCTACATTCATAGAAATTATTCGTATGAAATTCATATTCTTAAAATAAAGTGGCTATTTCAAAAAGGGGGGTATCTATCCCGGTTTTACCCTACTTAGAATTATTTCAAATAGGTTGATGTACCTACATGTTCCCAATACGCGCAATACAATGGGGGCAAAAGGTATTTATTAACAATTCTTGGTTCGAGTTTCACAATACATTGTGTCTAGTTGATCAATACCTGCGGCGTTATTTACTCGACTTACTTACTGTATACAATAACAGGGTTGGTATTGAGCACTGAACCACCTTATGCTATAAAACCATGCAAGCATGCCGGAGTAGTCGTAAATACAAAAACGTCAGTTAATGGAGCGCTGATAGATGGCAGCTCCTGTTTCTCCACGTATATTTGTGCTGGTATAGTTAGTGTTAACATATGGAATGTGTTGCTTGTTCTACAAACACGCTCTTATGTCAGAGTTCTGCTGAACTTCCTTTACGGCGCATAAAAAACATAAACACATAAACACGAGCTGCGCGGAATGTGGTTCCCACAGTTCGTTGAGTTAATTTAGCGATAACTTGAAAAAACGTCTGATGTGTTTCTTAATCAATCTACTACGCGATTGATTCGATTGATACTTTAATATAATATGTGAGCAACTCAGCTGATTTGTGCAGCATACATATTTGTATTTTTTTTGTATGGACTATGAAATTGTGTCAAATAAGGTTATTATAGTAAGTAAGAACATTGTAAGTATGTATATGTATATTGGCATTTGGACGCAGGTAATGTTCACTGTTGTAAGTATTTTATTTTGTATTTCTTTGTATTATATATTGTTAAGTTGCTCAGTGATGTCCGAGTATAAGAGGTCTGGTTGAGATAAACATTTTTGTAGTGCATACCAGTATGGTTATATTACTCTTGAGTTATTTGTTTTGTATCGTGTGTCTTATGTAAATACGCCTTCGTAAATACGATCGGTAAAGAGCAGTAGCATTATGAGCGAATGATGAATTGATGACACAGTGGACGATGTAATAGGAGTAGTGCAGCTTTACATGGGGTCGACCAGAGAGATTTCTTAGTTTTTGGAGGAAAATAGACTCGGAATGCTATTAACACGACAACGACTCTTTATGCGACTGATATATGGAGCAGGAGGCGGTTTTATGGGCCGGTAAAAAACTTCTCGGATCCAACAAGATGAAATTTTAGCGCTATCATTCTCTGTGACACCTTCGTTCGTTCGAGTACGAATCATCCCCCATCTCCCGGCCCCTTTGCTCCTCATTTGACTATCCAATGTCGTGTGTTGTGCAAATCCGACCGGCTACGATGATTTGGCCGATTTCGTTTAAAAGTGGAGGCTAGACAGCGAGAGTAAGTAATGGCAAAAAGCTATCGGGGAAATGGTCAGGTACACCTCTAAGCGGTCGTGCTTGGCGGATCGCGAGCCTCGTCGCCGCGCTTCAGCGATGCCGCAACGCTGACGATTCACACATATCTCTTCCATTTTGATTGAATGCGTAATTGCAATTCACTCACTCTCTATAAATGAGAGATACGATACATAAAATACCTTACTAAGAAGAATTTCAGTATGTTTAAGTACTGTATAATCTTCATAAAGTAATAGGTCTGATTGGACATTAGAGCTTGACGAAATTATTCGTTTAACCGAAGTAAAAATACTAACGAACTCATAATTTGTTAAATTATTTGTTTCATAGTTAAAAATATTGAATAATAAAATAATGTTATATATACTTAGTTAATAGAAATGACTCAAAATAATTGCATTTCTATTACATTACAACATTTGAGTACAATTAAAAATTCGTTACTTGTATTTTCATTTAAGTTTGTGAGAGTTCATTCCCTTAACCGAATTATAATTACGATAAGAAATGCATTCACAAGTTCTCTAGAAAGATAAAAACATGCAATTTATAATATGTATTTATTTAAATGGAAGATAAAGGGATCCTCGTTATCGTCTGGTGTCATATTGGATCTCAAGCAATGTTTGCATATTCGCAGAATATGATAAACTACTTACGTTGTGAAAACATGTAAATCTTAAAACGTAACTAAGGCAAGAAGATCGATTATGATGATACTCATGATTTATAGAGTTCTGTTACTCAAAACGAAAAAGGTAACCCTTTTTATCACTCAACCGATTCTACAATTTTTATCTTAAATTCTAAAGTAATTACAGTAAAATATATTTTATTATGTCAGCACGATGTATAATATTGATTTCGCGTATGTAACAATTATTAGTATCGTAATATCATAATATATTGTAAAAATTTAAATTGCACACTCCCTCTACTAAAAATTAAATGGTTGCATGTAGGGAAAAAACCGTCCCGACCACCCGCGGCCATACTCAGGGCGGCATGAGGCGCTGATAAGCGCGCCTACGCCGCCCGGTTCAAAGCCGGAGAATTGGGTCCAAGTGGAGATCGAGATGACCTCCTCACAGAAGGTTGCGACCGCGGTAAAATTCCTGTCATTACCGGCCAGGGAGCGTATTACGGCCGGTAGTGATAGATCCTCTCTAATTCCTGCAGTGAGGGCCCGACGCTGCGCCGCCCAAGCCGAGGAATTCGTGAGCGCATGCTGGGCCGAGTCCTCACTGCAGTCGCAGTGGTGGCAAAAGGGACTCAATTCCGAGTGCAGGTGCTTTCCGAAGTAGCCGTGCCCGGAGATAACTAGCGTCAGTCGGAAGGAAAAGGTCCCGTCCTGCCGCCCTGCCCACTCGACGATGACCCGCTGTAGCGCCACCACGGCCGCTACCCGCCTGGAAATCGGTCATCCGCCGATAAACTTCGGCGAGCACTTCCGCCTCCAAGATCACGGGGGAGTTCCGGCCAACGCGCACGCCGCCTCCTTCGACACGGTGAGGTAACCGTCTTTAACCGCAATGACCCTCTGAGGGCGCCAGAGGCGTGCCCTATTCTGGGCGGTTAGAGCTTCCGCCCACACCGGTGCACCAAATAGTGCCACTGACCGGACAACCCCTGTGTACAGCCGTCTTGTGGCACCGCTGGGTCCACCCAAGTTGGGACGCAGCGCCGACCAACTTTGCAGCCAGCTGCAAAAAGTGTTCGTCGAAGCGCCATCTTCCGTCGAGGATCAGGCCCAGATATCATATGTGGGCCCGAACCGGTACGAGGATTGAGTTGACCATTATGGAGGCGCCAGGAGGTGGACCTTGACGGGGCCCATGGAATAGTAGGACCTCTGTCTTATCCAGGGCTTATATTAGTTTTTTTATCAAGGGTCAAGCTCCACAAAAAAGAGGAGAAAGAAGTCGGCCCAGGAAAAGCCTGCGGCGGCACCCAAAAACTGCAGCCCAGCAGCCAAGGACCCGGAGAGGGACCAACTCGCTGCCTTACTCATGCTGTTCGCGCAGCGTGTTAAGGCAGGCGAGATTAATACGACAGGACTGCTGCAAAACCTCACTACCAATGGATAAGCCGCTCGGGGTGGTTCATTGGAACGCGGAGACACTGGAATCCAAGATAGGCCTACTACGCCTATTTCTCAAGGAACAGCGGGTCGATATCATGCTGATAAGTGAGACCCACCTGAAGGCCAACAGGCCACTCAAGATCCCAGGGTACATTGTGTACCGCCAAGATGAGGTCTCGCCAAGAGGCGAAGCATATCGTGGACTCGCTGTCGCGGACAACGCCGACCATAATCGCAGGTGACCTGAACGCAAAGCACCAAGCATGGCACAACACCACCAACAACGCAATGGGAAATCTCCTTATGCAAGACTCCGATATGCATAACTATGAAATCGCTGGCCCCAGAGAATCCACTAGATTGGACCCAGCGGGCTATAGTGATAGCGTACTGGACATCATAGTGTTCAAAGTATAGTATATATACTATATATATATACTAGTATATATACTAGTATATATACTATAGTATACATACTAGTATATATACTCCAGTACAGGAAGTGCTCGAGGACCTACCATCGGACCACAGGCCGGTGCTACTCGTGTTCAGGGAGCCCGCGGCTACGGTCGGCCCACCGAAGCCCACAGTCCACACAGACTGGAGGGCTTACCAAGAATCCCTAGCGGGTTACAGCCGCCCTACGATTGTAAAAACGCCAGTGGAAGTCGATGAAGCCGCCGAAGAAATCACCGGAGCTATCCAAGCCGCACTTCGAGTCTCCTCTAGACCGAGCAGCGAGCGACAGAACCCTCTGCCCGCTCGGCTCCGTAGAATGCTCGAGGAGAAGCGAGAGGCTAAGAAGCTCTGGCAGAGAACTCGGCACCCCCGAGACAAGACCCGATACAACCGCCTTACCAACTCGTTCAAGGCTGCTCTTTGGGAGCACAGAGGTGACGCATGGGAGAACTTTCTCATAAATATCGAGGACGAACAGCCCTCGGTACACCGAATCTGCAGGCAACTGACTGCAAAACCAAACCCCACGCGCCCCCTGTTCGCTGAGGACGGGCAAATACGCTACAAAGCGCAAGACCGTGCCGAGATCATCGCGAACAGCCTCGAAAAACAGTTCACACCTCACGACAATCAAGACGAGGACCACACTCGGGAGATAGAGGCGGCAACCCATCTCTACCTCTCGAGGCCCCTCGCCCAGTCTGAGGGGGAATTGCTCGTAACACCGAGCGAGGTTGCTGCGATGATCAGAAAAACCAACCCACGGAAAGCACCTGGTGAAGACGGAATACCGAACACTGCACTGCAGCGACTTCCACTGAAATCACTCATAGCGTTGACACAACTATTCAACGGTATCCTGAGGACCGGCCACTTCCCTAACATCTGGAAGCGGGGTCGGGTTATCGTACTTCCGAAGCCCGGCAAGGACCTCAGAAAACCGGAGAACTACCGGCCCTACACACTCCTCTCGCCGACGTCCAAGGTGTTCGAGCGCTTACTGCTAGTAAGGGCTCAACCCCACATCCGGCTGAGGCCCGAGCAATTTGGATTTCGTCAGGAGCACTCCACCACGCTCCAGCTGACTCGTGTCCTAGACGAGATGGCTACGTGGTTGAACAAGGGCGGGAATACGATGACCGTGATGCTCCACATGGAGAAGGCGTTCGACAGAGTGTGGCATGAAGGTCTCGTCCACAAGCTGTCGACATCGTCTCTACCACGAAAAGTAGTCGCGATCATCGCATCGTTCCTGACCCAGAGAACCTTCCGTGTGGCTATAGAGGATACCACATCAGTGCCGGAGTCCCGCAAGGTAGCTGTCTTTCACCGGCCTTGTACGCCCACTACACGGATGACATCCCTGTAGTCGGAGACGTCAAGCTGGCACTGTTTGCAGATGATGCCGCGTACTTGTCAAGTTCACGCAACGCCGCACACGCTGCACGGAAATTGTGCCCCACATTTGAAGCCCTTCCGGGCTGGCTGAAGCGATGGAGGCTCAAGTGCAACGTGTCGAAGACCCAGGCGATGATAACCGGTATGGCACACCACCCGCCAAACCTGCGGCTGATGGAAGAGGACATTCCTTCGCGCAATATTTTGGTTGGGTTACCATGGTTTCAAGTTGTCACAAAATATCGTTGTTAGCTGCAACAACTCAGTAACTGCAATCTCTAATCCGAACAGATCGTCGATAAATTAAAGTTAGGTTTAAAGAAACTTTATTCTCATAAGAACAATAAACAGTTCACTTACATGAGATACACAGTATATGAATATAAAGAATGTCGTCTTGCGACGAAGCATACATAAACGTATTGTAAACAGATTGTTTTACGTATTGAACCACCCACACCAGTTAAATACACCTACGTGTCGGTACAACAAAAAACTGGCCAGTCAATCGTCACTAGAGTACCCTGAACGAACGAACTTGATGATGATAACATCGCAGTCACTACAATATCGAGCGCGAGCAACATTCGGTCGCTGCACGTTCTGTTTCCGACGTTCGTTATTCACGTCGTGCTACGTCACGCTTTCATTTCCATACTTCAATGGCGTTTAATTTCATGGCAAATTGTTTGAGCGGCGGCACTGAGCCGTGCGGCCGCACCAGTCCCTTGCACCGGCTCTGGGACATCTGGAATTAGATGAGTGCTGGAGAGACAATGACGTTTTACGTTTTATTATTACGATTACTTATGTAGAAATACTTTACACTAACATATAATACTTTTGTAGATACAAAACGCAATTGAATAAACTTGTGTATCAATCATATGTATATACATATTTTATAAATCAACAGGGATTTTTCATTTATTAAGACAACAAGTGTGTCGTTAGGTAGCAACAAGGCACTGCATGACAATAGATGTGTTTTATAATATTTCAAAATAAATGACATTGTTATTGCATTTAATTTAGATACAATATGTGTGAGATATGTATGCAAATTGTATTGCGTCATAGACGTTGCATCGGAATACGGACGGAAATACAGAAGAATCCTTAGAATTTTGACCAAAATGTATGAGTATTCACCTCACATACGAGTCAATTTATGACGTGGCAACTCAGAGCACGGCTCGCTATGTATGAGTATTCACCTCACATACGAGTCAATTTATGACGTGGCAACTCAGAGCACGGCTCGCTATGTATGAGTATTCACCTCACATACGAGTCAATTTATGACGTGGCAACTCAGAGCACGGCTCGCTATGTTTGCACGTACCTCGTAGGTCATATATCAACATAGTCGAGTTACGTTTCGATCATATTCTAAGTCGATAAGTAACTAGTCGTTATCAATCTTGATAGCAGTGATACAAGTCTCTGGCATCCATGAAAAAAAAGGAATTATACACTCACAAAGCAGTATAATGTTTGTGGTTAGTGTATTTCGTTCTGGTTAGTGTGTATTGTACTATTTATATAAAAATATGAGACAGGTAGGAAGTTAGGTACTTCTCTGTAATCTCAACAGGGGAAAAGTTGCGTTTGTAGACGTTGTCACGGATAGCGTACACGAGGACATTGGAACAGTAAAGCCAGTGACGTCACTTGTCGAGATAACTGGAGCGCCCGAGGATTACAGATAAGATCGATGTTAGTTAAGGCACGTCACCGACCTTTACGCGCCAGAAGCGCTACGATGTATTTTAAGTGCGCGTACAGACACACCAATAAGCTCGAAAACTTTTGAAAATGCTTATTGCCGACCTAGACTACCACAGCGGAGAACGATTGTGAGATTTGACCAATAACTACAGTTACAGCACGTAACGTCATCGGGTTATCACGCAATGGTAAAATTCCTCGGCTGTTTGCACTACACGTTACATGACGCAGACGCCCTATGCAAACATCGCAGGTAAATAACCATCAATTGTAAGAAACCCGACCGTAACCTTGTTACACAGAGTTAGGGTTTATTTCGGCTAAGATGTGTTACTCAAATAAGTTTGTAGGAGAGTTAGCTTCAATTCGTGTCCGAGTTGTTAGGCACTCGAGAACTGACTACGTATGTAGTTTCTTTAATCAGGACTATTGCAGTTTGTGTTCTATACATTGACGAGTAGAAAGGCTATACCAGTGTTAAAGTTTGAATACTTTGAGTGTAGCGGATCGGTGGATGACGTGCAATGTGATATGTACAAGGCGAGCTTTATCCGCTGGTCGGTCTCGCATTAAGCAAGTATCGAGTGTCTCAGGGGAGGTCGGTGTTTATTCACTTTTCACGACGTTGTTCAGGCGTTTGACGTCAAAACTCTATTGTGACAATATTTATTCTGGGATAGAGCATAATTTGGGCGCGGCCACCGCGGAGCGGCGCGACCGAGCGAGACAAACAACCAGTACACTTGTGTATATTGAAATAAAATATTCCACTTGAAACTGTACAACATTACTATCGAGAGTTCCTCATAGACCAGCTCTTGGAGGGCACAACTAGGTGGTACACGAGGCAAAGGCTATTACTATATACCAATCAAAAAATAATTACGTACAAAGAAATAGCCGTTATTGATGCTTTTCGGACATATGTAATTACTTAAAATAGAAAGTATCAACTTCAGATAAAACGAATAGCTGTTTAAATAAAGGGTTTTTTGTTGATCACACTATGGACACACACATGGACTTCACAAAGTTTGTCAGTTAATAAAAAAAGTGTATAAAAACGAAAAAATGTTTCCGTAACTGGCTGTGTACAAAAGTAAAAACAAGTGAAACCGTTTATTACACCTAATTACTGTCTGTACCCCGCGGCTGTATCAATGATATGATAATTACAGTCAGCGTCTTGAGTTTAAATTTGTTAATTTATTTATTTGGGAATAATTGACTTTAAAAAAGTAGACAACCTATGCCATAGTCAGAACCTAACCAAACTCTCATCTAACTACCCTTGAAGTATGTACATCCTTTAGGATAAAAAAAAAAGAATAAGCGAAATCGGCTGGGCGTGATATTGAGTCCATTTGTATAGCACATACTTATTGCAAATTTAAGACTTATGTATACGATTTTATCATGGATGTCATTGTCAGAATTTGGCCAAATTGAAATGGGACCAAACGAGAAGCACCAGCTTTCTAAAATAAATCATGAAAATGCGTTCATAAAAAAAAAAAATAGTCGAATTGAGAACCTCCTCCTTCTTTCGGTTGTCGGTTTAATCGGTTGAAAATAAACAGTTCTCCACAACTATTTTTATTAAATAACTTTATGATTTACCTACCGCGTCAGTGTGTTTTATTTTTGGTGAATAGCCAAACGGCTTGATTTAAAATGCTTTTATAAGCTTCACTTGTAATTAACTATGCAAACAAATCTTGGTAGTTTTAACTTACTTCTACTCGTAAATGTCGAATCAAAATGAAACTTTGTACGTATATTGTTATAATTGGACGTATAATATGTAGTTTGAATGACAATACTACATTTTTTTTAAATATAATGTCTATGTAACCTCTGATCACTTAATAAAAGGATCGAAAGATATGTCAGTATGGATTAAGTCTCACTGACTAAAAATTTTCTTTGTTTTTTTATTGGTTATTGAACTGCAAATGAAACTACGTTATTTTTTTATCATCAGACTAATTGCTTATTGTTTTTGATTTGCTAGATGTCGCAGTAAAGCATTTTTTTGCAAAATGTTATGAAATATATCGACATTAAATGACTAGTCAAGGACTCTTATAAATTATAAGGTTCTGTCGAGCTCTTTTAGATTTTATAACCCTCACAGCTATATTTTTTTTTCAAAATATAAAAAAAATAATGCGTAGATTTGTTATATCGACGTAAGGAGTTGAAAAGGTTTTATAATTCAGCTCACAACTTACTTATATAAGACACACATTGGTAGTGAGAACACAGATCTATTGCTTCTCTTTGTTGATAGGCAAAACAAAAAATAAAATATGTTTTAAATGACTGAAGAAACAAAAACGAAGTCTTGAGCGATTTTGTTATAACGCCGGTGTAGATAGAACAGTTTGTGAGATAGAAAAGCTAGCGGGGAGGGTGAAGCTATACCATAGGTGGTATTCGGCAAAATTGTAACCGTTTCATTTTGAACGTCAACTAAGTTCTATAGCATCGTGAAGTTTTTTGTAGCTCATTGCATTCTTAAACTTTTGTGTGTGAAACCTAAATGTTACATATATTAGAGTGATTTCATTAGTAGTATTAGGTGCATTCGTTTTAGTTATTAGTTGTTGTGTTTTTCTTACTTACATAAACATAATAATATTAAGCTATTGCTTACTTTTCATCACAAACACAAATTCGAATTACGAGGAAAACATGTAAGACGGATGTTTAGCATTAACTTAAAAAGTCCGTAAATGAAAATAACTTAAATGAGTTATGTCCCTACCCCACGACGCCTACAATCTGTACACTGACACACTAGCATAGGTGTCGGTCTGCATACTGTAGGCGCAAAGAGAGTTCCAAAGGCCGAGCCGCTAGATGTCCGAACTGTTATGACGTCACGCGATGTGCTGCGGTACAGTCTTTCACGTACACTAGTATCAATTAGGACGCTATTCATAGTGGCACACTCTGTGTGTGTGTGTGTTCGCAGGGCGCGTACAGTCAGCGTCGCTACTGCTCACCGCTCGCCCAATCAACAGTATCTACTTGTCTGTACGTCCTATCACACTTATGTTCAGTGGTAGAGCCATGCTTAGGCACGGCTGGCTCGACCGGTGCGATAGCACGGCCTCACGGAAAACCGGTTGTGAAGTAACGCTTGCGTTGTATTTCCCCGAATTGAGTGAGGTTCCCGGAGGCCCACTTCCCCCTCCCCCCTTATCTCTCCCCTCATCTCCTTTCTCCTCTTCCCTCCTCTCTTCTTTCCGCTCCCTGCATCCCCCATCCCTCATCACCCTCAAAGGCGGGCAGCGCACTTGCGACCTTGAGTTGCAAGTGTCCATGGATGGCGGTGTCACTCACCATCAGGTCCCGTCTGTTCGTCTGTCCCCCTATAATAAAAAAAAAAAATGTTATGTAGCTATCTCTAACCGATCACGTTAACACATTTTTTACTTCTTAATATTTCAATGAATGACTATTTGATAATTAAATTATTATTTTTCACGTTTTATTTATTACCTTCACAAGTTCATTTTAAATTAGGTATACGTAAGTGTCGCATAGAAATGCAACTATGTTACATACTCTGTTTATTAGTTATTTATACAGTGTGGATGCATATAAATAATTATGGAGGTGAACAGTGCAGCGCCCTAGTTGATACTAGTAAATGCCTCGAGTTTTTAAAGCACATGTCTACATCACTAACTATTAAGTCGATTCAAAAGACATCTCAATTGTCACATGATGAACTTCATCGAGTCGTTTACACCCTAGGCCGTGAAAAAGAAACATCAAACATACATATGCACTTCTGCAAATAACACTTCTTCTTGGGTAGTCTGGGACTAAAGGCGGCCAGAGTCAGCGGTGACTGTACGTACCGATACTCAGTACGATTCTAACCTGAATTGCTACAAAAAAGTGATACTGCATCTGCCTCTGACAGCCTTTTTGTGCACTTACATGTGTTAAATATTATCCTTTTCTTTTAAAGAAGCTGTCTCTCTAATATTGTGTATGGAATCAGATTTTATCAATAAGTATTTTTTATGAGTAAGTTTTTAAATAGCAGGTTTTTCAAATAAGATATCGTAAATAGCAAGAGTTGCTTGGTATTTAAACGAGAACAACAACGTATGTGAATAATGGTAGCAGCAACTAAGTCAAGTGAAATAAAAGTACAGCTTGTCAGTTGCTCTAGGACTTTGTACTGTTGTCCTTTCATAAAATCATAATCATAACTTTATTTCGAACAATATGGTCGGTTAGAGGTTTTAAAGTAAGATAAGGTAGGTTAAACATATTCGGCCACTAGTGACGTGCAAATATTATTTTACAAGTTAAAGAGATACATTTTTCACTTGCAGAATCTAATTGCTCACATAGTTTATGTCGTATAAAATTATTTATGTGTCAATTTAACAAATTAATATATAAACATTACAAAAAATGAATTAGAGCTTAATTCTTAACTATTGAAAATGTAATAGGTAGTGTTCTATAAATGTGTCCATCAAAGAGTTGTCATAATTTTTTAGAAAGTAGAAATATACCTAATAAATACTAATAATGTAAAATGTTTATTAATTGTCAATAATTATAGATTTATCGATATGACCTTTAAACCCTCAAGAAAAGAGCATACTCCTATCAACGCAACTCTTGTCGTAAGTGCGCTGCCCGCCTTTAAGGGTGATGAGGGATGGGGGATGAGGGATGTGGGATTTGCAACAAATGCAGCCTCAACATTTACGGTTTGTGCTATTATTTCTAAAACATACACATAACGGCCGATTTTTCGTACAACTTTCTCAATGTGGAGCTTCCAAATACAGAATTTGTTAATAATTATACCTAAAAATACGCAACTCTTACTATTGTTCAGAGTTTCATTTTGTGCACTAAAGCAAGATTTGATATATATTTGAATAATATTAGTCTTACTATATATATATACATATACATATATATATAGATACAATTAGAGTCAGATCACCAAAACTTTGGATACAGTTACACGATGGCTACAACTAAATAATTTAAAGCTCGACATATACATATATATATATATATATATATATATATATATATATATATATATATATATTAAATTTTTTAGTTGTAGCCATCGTGTAGCTGTTTTGAAAATTAGTGTTTTATCATCAGTAAATAAGTAGTAGTTTAAAACAAGTTACATTGAGTATTCTATACTATTGTTTTGAATGAAGTTATATCGCGATTCAGACAGAGGGAACAACTCCTTCTATCGATGTTTGAACTGAATTCTAATAATTCATTTAGCGTTGAACAATATTAAACAGCTAACTTTATATATGACGAACCCAGATGTCGTGTAGTTAACATAACACGATATTAATCTACATACTATACATTAATCTACATACAACCGAAGTACTGTATATAATTATTTAACACACTTTACTTTGTGCCCTATTGTCAGATTTGGGACGGGGCAGGCGATAATACAAATGTATAGCGTTATAAAAATTTCCACATACATATTATGTGCATATATAACCTCCATGTATTCTGTATCAACTGGGTAACATAACATTGGCTATGATTGATGGACGTTAGCAGCTATTTACATACTCCGTTTATATCGGACATTGATTGACTCCATACAAAAACGTATACTAAATATTATCCGACAAGTTTTAACAAGCACATGATACATTTGTAAATCATATACGAGCACATTAATAATGTTACTGCAGTTTCCTTCAAAGCTTTTTGTTTTGATTTGTCTTATTTAATGCGCTTATATTTTGTTTTACGCTAATAAACTCTAAGCTGACAAACTTACGAACCTTTTTTCTACAACAGTAGTGCGGTGCTTTACTCTCAGACAAGATTTTCATATTAGCTAGAATTAAGCTATCTGTAGGCACCTCACTTTTCCTGCCGCTTTTATCGTAGTCTGTACTGACTGTGTCAGGTGTTAAATTCCAACAAGAAAATTAACGACTACAATATTATTCCTACTCAATAAAATCTATGACAAATGTTTGAAAGCGGACATGTTTCCACTGACCCCAGCTTCGAGGTGAGTACTCACCTTAGTTAGGTTATACCACGACTTTTAATTCGATTCCACATTTGACATTAGCTACTGTCATTTTGTAAAATAATGATACCACATATAATAGTGTAGTGATGAACACAAAAATTGATAAACAATCGCGATTTATGTTTAAGTAATCATAATATTGGTGTGCCAATTAAAGACAAAATTATTGATTTTTATTTAAATAAATACATAATTATTCATAATAATGATTTATTAATTAGTAACCGCTGCTTTATTTTATAAAAAGTTAGTATTTTTGTTTTTTATATTAAAAACAAAACTTATAATAAAAGAACCTAAATAATTTTCTGTATTGGCAACCCGTGCGCGCTCGTGCAGCTATCGCCATTTTGTTTATCTTGTCATTCGGCTTCATTCTCCCAGTCTGACTGCACGAATATCTTGTTTCATTGCGAATCGATATTTTGTTGGGTTTTTGTTAAAGTTTTGTAACGTTGTGTTTGTTGTTACGTTTATAGTTTTTTGTGAACTTAGAGTGAATCTATTTGTTTTGGTTTCCCATCAAAATGGATCCTCAGCCAAGTACATCACAAAAGGACGTGGATGTTTTCTTGCCCCCAAGACAAAAACGTCCACGAAAAGCTTTCACTGTTACTGAAAAAGTAATGATCCGCAACGCCTACAAGTACGTGAAAAATGAAACTTCTGCGCAATTGGAGGCCTTTGAAGTTGTGGACGAAAATGAATGTATGAGCAAAGTTGCTGACATATTGGGAATAACCTCACGCTCTGTTTGTAACGTTTTGAAGGAAGGAAATAAAGGTGCGCCGCCAACTCCTCCTAAAAAAACTGGACCAAAGCGAAGTTTCAAAGATAAAATTGATGAATTTACATTCTCCGCAATACGAAGAATTGTTCATCAGTTCTTTTACCGAAATGAACCTCCAACCATTGCAAAAGTTAGTCAATCAGTCAGACAGTATTATTTACCTACATCTTTTATCTATATAAGCAATGATTCCAAACTATTATAAAATTTACTATTTTAGATTTTACAAGTGATGAACGATGATCCAGAAATGCCCAAGGTTTCCAAAGACACCCTCAGAAAAATTTTGAAGCATCTTAATTTTAAATTTGTTGCACGGTCACGCAAGAGCACACTTATTGATCGAAATGATATAATAACGTGGCGCCAGCGTTACTTGCGTTCTATATGTCAGTTTCGACGAGAAGAGAGACATATATATTATCAAGATGAAACTTGGGTTAACGCAGGTAAGGCTAACATTTTGAATTTATATACATTTTACATTAAATTTAATAGTAATATTAAATGTTCATGTACTATATTTATTTTTAGGTCATACTGTAAAAAAAACTTGGGTGGACAAGAAAGTCACATCATCTCGGCAAGCGTTTTTAGAGGGACTGACCACTGGATTAAAAAATCCATCTGGAAAAGGCAAACGTCTCATAATTAGCCATATAGGTAGTGAAGAAGGCTTCCTGGAAGAGGGGCTCATGATTTTTGAAGCAAAGAAAAATTATGAAGATTACCATGATGAGATGAATGCAGTTTGTTTTGAGGAGTGGTTCGCTGGAGTCTTACCAAAATTAAGACCAAACTCAATTGTGGTGATGGATAATGCACCTTACCACTCCCGAAAATTGGAAACGGCACCAAAAATGAGCTGGAAAAAAGCTGCCATTCAAGACTGGCTTTTAAATAGAAATATTCATTACGAACCATATATGGTTAAAGCTACGCTTTTAGAACTGATTCCACATAACGAGTCTTTTAATAAGTACGCTGTAGACGAAATGGCAGCACAACATGGGATCACGGTTTTAAGACTGCCCCCTTACCATTGCGAGCTGAACCCTATCGAATTAATATGGGCGCAGGTAAAGGGGCATGTGGCTCAAAATAATAAAACCTTCAAATTGACAGACGTGCGAAATTTATTTGAGGAAGGCATTCAAAAAATTACGGCTACCGAATGGTCTAAATGCGTATCCCATGTTGTCAAAGAAGAGGAAAAAATGAGTAGGCTAGATATGTTAATTGACAATATCACAGACACATTTATAATAAATGTTACAGAAAGTGACAGCGATAGCGATAGCGATGACGGCGACGATTTATAAAATAAAATATTACCATGATACATCTATTTGTTTTATTTCTCATGTTCCTTCATGATCACATTTTTTTATTCATTTCACACACAATTATTAAAGAAAACTCTCAGATCCTTAATAAAATTAATCGTCATAACTAAATTATCCTTTCAGAAATATTTAATTTCCTGATATACTTAGTTTCTATTAAAGTAGTAGTTGTTTAGATATACTGCTATAAACCAGAGGAATCGATCTGGAAATATTCCATTTCCGTATCGAATAATTTCGCAACGTCACTATTTAGTACTTGTCATAACGTTGCAATACTGAAATTGTCAAATCTGGAATCGAATTAAAAGGTTTAGTATAGGTTTTCTGTGATTCCATGAGATTATTTGACTGCACCAATAGCTGGCAACCGGCACATCAAGGCGAGGTGACACGTACGTACATATAAGGTCTTCTGTTTAAATATCTATTATCGTGTGCCTCGGGCGGTTCTTTGGTTTATGTACTTACATTATTGTATTAAGTAACAAGAGCAAAATAAACCAGCTATGGACACGAGGACGTGCGTGAGCGACGGTTCATGTATCTGTATACAATTAGGTTTATTTAAAGTAATTCAGTATGCATATGCTCACACATTGTCGTAGTCATTATAAGGTTTTATTTAAATTGCCCTGTAAGGGTCAAATTAATTATTAAAATTTTAACAATTTCCTGTTGGCCGTTATTAAGTAAGAAAACAAAAACTTAAAACTTATAATAAAATAATAATAAATAAAAAATATTCTCTCTCACGTAAGTAACTTTGTTAGTTTACAATAATGACATAATAAATCAGGTAACACACATGTTGACAGACTGGTGTCTCGAATTTAAACAAAAAATAAACGAATGTTTGATTATGTATTCTTAGTGTTTGGAGTGTGAGAGCTGATGTGCGAGCGATGAGCCTCATAGTAGGCATAAACTAACTACAGATGATCTAAAGGTTCTCCGTAGCCTGAAAGTTTTTAGTTAGCTTAGTTTTTAAGATACTTGGTAATCAATGTTTAAGGTTTAAGGACTCATAAAACAGTATATCGCTGTGCGTGTGGGTTCAGTTAAAAGTGTTGACTTAGCAACTTGTCCCCTATCAACGCTTATCTTTGAGTAAGTCCGTATCATATCGCCATAGGAAATGGTTTTTAGTACTGTATAAAGAAAAAACGTTTGTCTAAACATATAAACATCCCCGTTTTTATAAAGATCGACTGCAAGAAAACGGAAAGATAAACCAGCGTCTACTTAATTCTACTCACAAATATGTTTAGGTGAATAAATGGCTTAAAGGTCCAAAATTGGTCTACCTTAATAACGAGATATTTTATATTTTTAGTCCTCTGAAGAGTAGGATATTGGTTCAAGGAAAGACCAGGAATACATGTTGTAGCGGAAATAGCAAGATAAGCTGAAGGCATCACTTTACCTTTTGTCGATTTTTACTCTTTGTTGTCTGTCCGTCAAGTTCCAGTTCTGTCCAGCTTGTTTATCAGATGCGGGATAGAGAGTGTGTAGAAGGGTTGTGCTAGATCAAGGAATCAAGCATTTTTCTCTACTGTCTAGACCTGTTATGAGAGTATGTAAGCGCCAAAGTGGTGTGCAGTTAAATAAATTTGTTTGTTCCCAAGTACAGTACACGTCGGTTAAATTGGAATGAGTCGATAATTCCCGACACAGTCTTTATCACCTCTCTTATAGATAGGATGACTGCTGACTTCAATGCTTTTTTTTTTTTTATTTTATGCGATAGGGGGCAAACGAGCAGACGGGTCACCTGATGGTAAGTGACTACCGCCGCCCATGGACACCCGCAACTCAAGAGTCACAAGTGCGTTGCCAGCCTTTTAGGTAGAGGTACGCTCTCTTCTTGAAGGTTTGAAGGTCGTATCGGTTCGGAAATACGGCAGGCGACAAGAAAAGCTCTAGGAGAGACACCAGTCTCTGCTCTAGGAAAGACACCAGTTGACACAGCTATATTACAGATGTGGACTATTGGAGATGTATAGGAGTACATGATTTTTGATATTTTCTCCAGCAACTGTGTCTTTTATACAAGACCCAGGTTCGCTCCTGCGTGGAGTACTGCTCTCATCTCTGGGACGGCTATGCGCCGTATTTGCATGACGCTCTCGAACGGTTACAGCGGCGCGAAGTCCGCATTATCGACTGTCCTGAGGTCACCCTGTCCAAGAGACAGGAGCCTCTGCAGTTGCGAAGAGATGTCCCCTCTATGGCAGTCGTCTATCGGCTTCATCACGGGAAGTGTTATGACGAGCTCTTCCAATTGGTCCCACCTTCTCCCTTCCTCTACACGACTACACGTGCTGGAATGGAACGCCTGGAATTCACTACCAGCGCACGTGTTTCCTTCTCACTTTGATGACGGGTTTTTTAAGCGGGGCGCGAAAAAGCATCTTACCAGGCCACCATAGTGTGGGTCACCATGCTGCATTGACTAGACGTGCAATGAGGATGGTGACCACCACTCTTTGACATCACTTATTGCTTTTCATCAGGCAAAGTGGAGTCACTATTGTACGCTAATACATAAAAAAAAGATACCTGGTCTATTCACACACTATTAACACACTTGTCCCTAAGGTTTTTAATAAGGAGGAAAACCTCCTTCTCGTCAGTGGGTAAGATGGTAAATAAATTGAGGGGAGCTGACAAAGAATTATCAGGGTTACTGGTCCGTGATGATTAGCTGAGCGTTGAACTTAGCAAAGAAACTATTAACATTATTGAAGCTTGCTTGCTGATTATGAGATGTTATGAGACAGTGAGATTCTTGCTTTATTAGCACCACTCATATGTGGTTTTGATAACCTCTCACAGTTGCTTTTGTTACACTCTTGCACTTTTAATCTCATCTCTCTCATAATTACGTTTTGTTATTTTTTTAAAGGTACTTCGATAGCGTTTGTAAGTATCTTCAAAGTCTCACTATCAGGATCACGTTTTTATTTTTCTTTGAAAAGATAGTCTCTGTTCTTGTTGCATCACAAAACCCTTTAGTAACTCAACGCTACTTTACCCGTTGCCTTCAAGGAGTGTTAACCAGGAGAGTGTTATGTTCTATAGCAGTGGTAAAGTATCACTATAAGGTATGTGGCTTCGTTGGCATAACTACGCTCAAGGATAGTTTTAAAGTTAATTTTATGAATAGTGAAAGTATGTTCCTTAGTATATTTTCTTCTACAGACTTACTCTAAATGAATAGTACGTATTGTATCACCATCTGGGATGGAGCGCAGAAAACTTATTAACCTAGAGAGA
The DNA here is from genome assembly GCA_947561695.1 of Tyria jacobaeae. Taxonomy (NCBI): domain Eukaryota; kingdom Metazoa; phylum Arthropoda; class Insecta; order Lepidoptera; family Erebidae; genus Tyria; species Tyria jacobaeae. The sequence goes on along the minus strand of OX387225.1, from coordinate 18,583,950 downwards.
GCACAAAGGGCTATCCTGAACGTAAGGGTAAGGTATCTTTTTGTAAGCTATATCGCTTTCCCACGGTATTACTTTACAGGGAGGAGAACAACATTCTTTAATGATCTATAGCCGAATTCATTCCAATGGCAAAGGACAATTCCACCATACCAATATTTCACCTCACAAAGGCAACGTGAAAAAGAACGCTGACTGATTATTTGAAGGGGTAAGCTACGACGATACCGAAGCGATGCTTTCGATACTGGTTTAGAGTGTAGCTAATTGACAAGAATGCACATAAACAATCCCATGCGCACAAGCTCACGCACGTTCACATACATCCACATAAACACGCTCACGCATACACATACACAAAATCATGCACACAATAACAATATATTAATTATTTAATAACAATATATAATACTTAATAAATATGCTATGGAACTAGAAACAAGTTTTTAATATATTAAGGTATTAAATTTTGTGATGTCCATTTTTGTATACTTAATATTGAAATGTAAATTAAATATATACTAAGCAGAGACCTGGTGTCCTGAAACACAGGCCTCGAGCCTAGCTTAGGCACCAGTCTCCCACAATACTATGCTCAGGATTCATGTACAAAATTAATATCTTATTTTATATATCTTTTTCATAAAATTGCTCAACAGTTCTTTAAAATCATCTTATTTAAAAAAATATTTAAAGTTATAGATCAAAACAAACAGCGTCAGCAACTTTATGTTTTCGAATGTGAAATTAATATTAAGAATATAAAATAATTAAATACCTGCCTGCGTTGATCTATTTGAAATCGGAAAGAAACCGGGCAAACAAAATCATGGATACTCTTTTAAATTACCAGATAGATATTACAATATTTCGTGTTCAACATATACTATTCAATGAAACACTATTTTTTCGTTTGACATTATGTTGCTAAAAGTAAATAAACTAAAATTACGGTATTCAAGTAATGTAGTTAGGCAGGGAAAAGAAATTTAAAAAAAAGAACAAAGTAATGTAATAAAAGAAGACTGAAAATGACAAACATATTAGCTCACATTACATTGTACTGATTATTTGAAATAGCCTGTGAATCTGTAAAACATGTAATGTTTACTATGTGGGTGTGTGGGAGAAAAATAAATCATTATTATTCTTATTAGTTTACAGCTGCAAATAGTTTTCTAATGACTACTGAAAAATAAATAAGTAGGTTCTAGGAACCAGTTGTCACACCTCTGTCCCCATCAATCTAGGGCATTGATGAGATGACAACGCTACGCACCACCATGTTATTTCTGATCAGTGCCTTAGATGGATGAGGAGAGTATTGCGATGACTGGTGCCTACAACTTACATATTTCTTTTTCACTTTTCTCTTTCAAAAAAAGACGATTCCTGAAATAAGTTCCTGTTTAACGGGGGACTTTACAAACATTCAAACAAACGACACAAAGAACAGGATCGAACCCACAACGCCCGGCATAGCTGCGTGGTGACGAGGTGACTACTTAAACCACTACGCCATTCGCGCAGTCACTTATTTTTTAGTTTTTACAGCATTATCTTTAATTAAAAATAAACTTAAAATACGTAACTATTTTATATTATATTTATTATTATTTGAATTCAGTAAGCACCTACCCTAAATTTGCAAATAAAGAATCTGAATAATCGTGAAGTGAATAATATTATCATAATAGACCACGTATGAATAGATATAACTTGTGTGAGGGTATCACGTCGCCCGTAGCGAATTAACAAATCGAATACCACCTCATATACCTGTAAACGTATGTTGAGAAACTTATGTTAAGAATACAATTTTTATGGCGCCTCTCGCCCCCTGTTGTTTTCAGTCCATTGGGTGTCTCTGACTAAGAAATGCTGTCGTCAAAAAGTTTTAACTGAGGACTGGGATTTTGGAATAACTCGTATCGCGGCATACGAAAGTAATACATGTTACAGATACGGTCACAGATAGTTAATATATGTAGGTATGAAAGTAGATACTAGTAAGCTTTCGCGTTCACAACTATCTATATGCGGAGACTTCGAAAGTTGCAATGGGAACGTTAATCTTGTCTCTGACGTCGTACGATTTCAATACAGATTTATACTCGTACAACAAATGTAAGGCAATATAAATAAAGCTGTTCTCGAGCGCACCCAACAGACAAAGAGTGTGCGTATACCATGTGCATGTACAAGAGGTTGCGAAAGTTTTGAGTTGGCTATATGAATGTGTATTAAGCTATTAAGCAAAACTGTCCTGCTGAACCTGGTAACAAGCAGACCATCCACTAAATTATTATTTAGTATTACTTATTACAGGAAAATTTGTTCTGCATATAATGAAACGGTAACAAAAGGGTCAACAAAGAGTCTACCACCCACTGCCCATGTGTCTCGTCTCTCAGAATAGATGTAGTTTTGCAGAAAAGGTACATGTATGTACTTAGAAATACAATGATTACATGTAGAGATGACTATTCTTGATGTTTTGTGGGTGCAAAAGGGTGCAGTAGGTGCATAATTATACATATACGCAGATATAATGGTAGTATTGGCGGTGTAAATCGATGTGGAACCCTTCTACAACCTCAACGAATCTCCGCCTCTCTCATCAAAGCGCTGGCAGCGACACGCACAACTATCAAAAAGATTATCGCATTACAACCGAAATGCTTACAAAATTTCAAGTTTGTGGTAGTTAATGTTAGAATGGAGATACACGACTTCGTGATTTAACGACGAGACGCGCGGCGTCTCGGTACACAACTGTACCAGCAATAACCACAAGACGTGACGGAGTCATAATTGCATATTATCTTATCTTCCTAGTGGTTCTCTTACACAGCTGTGTATTATTTATTTATTTCTTTATTGGACACATGTTTTACATATTTATACATAGAAAAAACTTGTTACAAACAGTCAGCTCGTCAATAGGCGGTCTTATCACACACGGCGATCTCTTCCAGACAACCTTGATATGGATGTTGTTAAAAAGTAGCCTGTCGTGTACTAATAAAAGGTTTACTACTAACAAATTAAGTTATTTGTAATAAATACATAAACATACCTAATACACACACATATTATACACATACATACATATATGTATATAAAAACTGATATTGATAAGTCATAGTCCTTTACTTGTTTTTTAAATATTTGCGAGGTTTTGGCTTGTCGGATAACCACAGGCAAGTTGTTCCATAATCGAACAGCTTGCACTGCAAAGAACTTGTCTGTAAACTAAGTGGAAGTGCTGCGGAATTTTTAGCTGTAAATTCTCTCATGATCTCAGGTCCCTGCAATTTAAGTTGTTGAGGAACTCAATACGTTCCTGAACATAAGTGGGAGTATCTGGAAGAAACAGAATACTGTATAATAGTGAAAGAGTATGAACATTCCGACGAAGGCGTATAGGAAGCCACTTGAGCGTAGAACGATACTCACAGACATGGCCATATATTCGTAATCCAAATATGAATCTAATACAGCCATTTTGGGGCACAAAGTTTGTTCAGTTGCTCTTCGGTGAGATCTAAATAGCTGACATCTCCATAGTCCAGAATAGGAAGAAGAAGAGATTGTGCGAGTGCAATTTTCGTGCTGGTGGGAACGAAGTTCCGAAGCCTTCGCAGAGATCCCGCTGCTGCAAATAGTTTTTTTTTTTTTTTTTTTTTATGCGATAGGGGGCAAACGAGCAGACGGGTCACCTGATGGTAAGTGACTACCGCCGCCCATGGACACCCGCAACTCAAGAGTCACAAGTGCGTTGCCGGCCTTTTAGGTAGAGGTACGCTCTCTTCTTGAAGGTTTGAAGGTCGTATCGGTTCGGAAATACGGCAGGCGACAATTTGTTCCATAAGCTGGTTGTGCGAGGCAAAAAGCTTCTCGAGAAGCGCACAGTGGTGGAGTGCCAATCGTCCAGGTGATGGGGATGGATATTTTGTCGCGTAGGACGATGGCGGAAACCAGCAGCCGGTATAAGTCCGAACAATTCCTCTGAACACTCCCCATGATACAAGCGATAGAGGATGCAGAGTGAAGATACATCTCTACGCAACGCCAAGGTGTCAAGTCGATCAGAAATATCTTGGCAGTCGATGATGCGAGTCGCTCTCCGTTGAATGCGGTCAAGAGGCAGAAGTTGGTACTGGGGTGCACCTGCATAGAGATGAGAACAGTATTCCATGTGCGGCCGAACCTGCGCCTTATAAAGTTGCAGGCGGTGGGCCGGAGTAAAATACTGTCTCGATCTGTTTAGCACACCAAGCTTCTTCGAGGCTAATATGGCCTTACTCTCTAAGTGACCGCGAAACTGGACTTCGCTTGATATATCGACGCCAAGGATTCCGATACTGGCTGATGCAGTTAGGGAAGTGCTCTCAAATTGAGGTGATACGACCAATGGCATCTTTTTAGCGGTGAACGCGCAAACCTGTGTCTTCGTGGGGTTAAATTGGACTAGGTTAAGTCGACCCCAATCTGAAACTTTTAATAAAGAAGTTTCGATTTCAGACACAAGTTTGGATCGGCTTTCGATGACGTTTACCCGAGAAATGTTAGCGCGGCCGGTGTAAAGGGCATCACTCGTGCTATCGTCTGCATAGCAATGGATGCTGCTAATCTGCAGCATGTCGTTGATATGCAGAAGAAACAGCGTGGGTGATAGCACACAGCCTTGTGGGACACCAGAATTAACAGACTTGGAGTCGGAGCATGCACCGTCAACAACGACCTTGATGCTTCTGTCTGTAAGAAAACTGGTGAGCCAATTGCATAGTTTCTCGGGAAGCCCATAGGAAGGAAGCTTCGCAAGGAGCGCTTTGTGCCAGACCCGATCGAAGGCCTTCGCCACGTCCAAACTAACGGCCAACGCTTCCCCCTTGGTCTCGATCGCCTGTGCCCACCGGTGAGTCCAGTATACGAGAAGATCACCAGCTGAACGACCCTGACGGAAGCCGTATTGTCGATCATTGAGGAGCTGGTGGTCTTCTAAGTACCGGAGGAGCTGGCAGTTAACAATGGATTCCATTATCTTTGAGAACAAGGAGGTGATGGCTATGGGTCTGTAGTTGGACGGATCCAAGCGATCTCCTTTTTTAGGGATTGGGTGCACTAGAGCTGTCTTCCATGAGTTCGGGACTACGCCAAGAGAGTAAGAAAGCCGATAAAGGCGCGTTAAAACCGGTGCTAACTCTGGAGCACACGTCTTCAGCACGATAGGAGAGATTCTATCGGGCCCACTCGACTTATGAACGTCGAGGGAAAGAAGCGCTTTACGCACTGCCCTTTGTGTAAACCGGACTTCCGGCATGCGGGTCTCGCACTGCGGTATGGTCGGCGGTGCGTTTCCCCCGTCGTCCAGGGTCGAGTTGGACGCAAAGAGTTTGCCCAGAAGATCGGCTTTTTCTTTAGCGTCGTGGACCAACGAATTATCTCCTATGCGCAGAGGTGGAAGGGATGGCTTACAAAAGTTCCCCTGGACAGCTTTGGCAAGAGACCAGAATGCACGAGTTCCGGAGGGGAGACTAACTAGTCTCTCGCCAATTCTGCCGATGTGAGCCGACTTCGCCGAAGCAATTACTCTTTTGAGGGACCTGGAGGCAAAGTTAAATTGCTTCTTTAATGTGCTGGTCTTTTTATCCCGTGCTGTCGCTGCATTAGCCCATGCTTGGTAACATTCCTGCTTTCGGCGGGACGCCGCTTTGCAGGTTCGACCAAACCAAGGCTGGGACTTGCCACCTGTGGGAATCAGGGAGAATGGAATGAAAAGTTCCATACCCTGAAGCACAACATCCGCGACAGAGTCAGCAACGACATTGGGATCATCCGGCGAGAAGCAAACCTGCCTCCATGGGTAGGATGCAAAGAATGTTCGCATTCCATCCCAGTCTGCTGACCTATAGTGCCATACGCGGCGACTGCCTGTAACTCGCGGCCGCAGCGAGTGAACGAGTGGCACTATACTCCTAATCAGGCAATGGTCCGAAGAGCCAAGAGGGGCCTCAACGGATACTTTGTAGCCGTCAGGATGTGAGGTCAGCAGAAGATCCAACAGTGAAGGCACGTGGCTTTCTGCATCTGGGATTCGCGTAGGCGTTGCTACCAGCTGCGTCAAGCCATATGCCAAGGCGAAATCGTGAACAGATCTTCCCGCATGATCGGTTTTGCGCGAACCAAGCCATTCGGCGTGATGGGCGTTAAAGTCGCCAAGAATCACGATCTCTGCGGATGGGACCTGCTGGAGCACTGAGTCTGTAGCCATTTGGACGTGGTCGATGAGTCGGTCCGTTTCGGCATCACCGCTATGGGACCTGTAGAGGCATAGGTAGATGCGGGGATGGTCGTCGCAGTCTACACGTAGCCATAAGATGGAGAGGTCCCTACCTTCAAGATTGCCGAGGCGGCGAGAAGTGATATCATCTCTAACGTACACGCATACACCAGCCTTAGGAACAAAGGAGTGTTCCAGTCCGTACCCAGGGTAGCAGAGGTAGGATGTGTCCGCTGGAGATGATATCTGCGTCTCGGTTAAAAAGAGCAAGGCCGGCTTTGCTGTCTCAAGGTGGTGGTGGACAGTGTCGAGGTTCGAATGTAAGCCCCTGATGTTACAAAAATCCACGGTAAACGTGACAGGGGGTGCCATGGTGTGCCTTCTCTTGCCCCGAGCAGATTTTGAGAGCGCAGTTGAGCCCCCCCCAGAGTACGAGGGGCAGCCTGGGCGTCCACGCTCAGGCATAATCCGTACTGAGGGTGGACGTCCAGGGGGGGATTCTCCAACGCTAGCGCTGGTACCCCCCTGGGGTATCCTTTTCGTTAACAGCGCTATCATTAGGGGGGGTGGGGGGTTTTGGGCCTCCGGAGACCTCACTCATTTCGGGGAAATGCAACGCAAGCGTTACTTCACAACCGGTTTTCTGTGAGGCCGTGGTATCGCACCGGTCGAGCCGGCCCATTCGTTTACGACTTACTTCTCCAATTACTTATGTATATGAATTCTGTGACTGTATAAACGGAAATTATGAAATAAAAAAACCTATATTTATTAAATGGTCTTCAGCGATATACTGCACCTATGGCTGGTGTTGCGACTTTTGTCTGTACTGTGTTACGAGTATGAGGAAGTGACACATCAATATGGAGATGTTAACACAACCTTGGTGTCGCAAACACACCGCACATCGTGAGAGTAATTTATGTAATTACGAAGTAGAGGAGTCGCGACAAAACGCAACACAGATCGTTTGCCCCCGCTCCCAAAATAAGACACATGTTTACGTGAAATACTTCTACAAAGTACATTCAACACAGAATTGCAGGTTATTGCACGCTAAGAGTGTACATGATGTTAATCTACGAACGACAGTTAATTCCTAATAATAATAAGATCTTTATATGATTAAAATGTGGTAATCCCTCCTACCCCATGTTATGATGAAATGGTTCTCATCATATCTCCCGGGGCGTCAGCAGACCTCTCGCGTCAATGAATTATCCTAAAGTTGGTGTGATCTTGGTTCTGGTATTCCACAAGGCGGCATTCTATCCCCTCTATTATTCTCTATATCAATATCATCACAAAAAAATCTTCAGTGTGTATCATCTTTACCGCCGATGACTTGCAGCTGTACCACAAAGCCACTGTAGAAGACATATCTGAGGCAGTTTTGATGGTAAATCAAGACTTGGAAACTATCAGCGATTTGGCTTAACGGTGAACCCCTCCAAATGCCAGGCCATCATTGTAGGCAGTCAATGGATGATTCGGAGGCTAGGTCCAGACAGACTGTGACTTTTAACGGATCAATAATCCCGTTTAGTGCCAAGGATCTGGACCTGTTTACCGATACCAACCTTAAATGGCACACCCAGGTTACAAGTGTCAGCAAACCGTCACAGGGTTACGGTGGGCGTTATACCGGCTCAGGAACTTTCTCCCACCTAAGACTAAAACCATGTTGGTTCAAACCTTGATCATCCATAATGGACTATGGTGATGTGTGCTGTTACGACCTGAATGCAGATCATATCAACAAATATGACCATCTTCTTAATAACTGCATTCGATTCATTTTTAATCTACGTACGTATGACCACGTTCCCTGCTTCCGTTCTGATCTAAATTGGCTTCCGATTCGTGAACGCTGTCACTGCACGCCATCACCACTCTGTACTCAATTCTTAATTCATCTACTCCTCCCTCATATCTTACCACTATTTTACAGTATCTTTGCTCTAATCATAACAGAAACATCCGTTCTTCAAATAATCTTTTTCTATTATGAACTACTCATTCTTCTGCTGGAGTCAATTTCTCCTTCATTGGACAGTCCGTGCTCCTCTGGAACGCCCTGCCGCAGGAAATCAGGACGGCACCAAGTCGCCTATCTTTCAAAACTGGGGTTCGTCCTCTTCTCGTCCGTAAGCTGGAAGAGTCATCAGAACGTTAGAAGCATATGACTATGTATATCTTTATATATAATTATATATTATTTATGTTCAAGCTGGAAATGAATAACTGTTACTGACGTTAGTTCTAAAACCATCACCAGATGGCGTTGTTCGAATTATAAGACAGTGTTTGTTTTCAACGCTGGTATAATGATTTAGCATTTTTTATATATGTAGAACCATATTTTGAGAATCAAATCAATAAAGTATTATTTTTGCCAGAAGGATTTCACTTACAATCCTCACGCGATTTTTGGGACTTGTCCAATGTTATTTATATATATTATTGTATATATTTATTATTTATGTATGTTTGTACCTAATGTCCATATATATATTATATTTATTCTACTATTTTTCTTTTGTACAACTTTTTTCTTAGCCTATTTTCATGCTTTTTAGTGCACCTACCTCACTCATTTCACACTACCCTATGGTAGACTGGCATAAAATGCCTTTGGCATAAAGTCCACCTATGTACATTTCGTGCCTATAGAATTGAATAAAAAAAAAAGGAGGACAAATGAATTATGAGCATAAGGCACATTTAGCCATACACGTACATTATGATGGCATTGAATAATGAATTTACTGAAAACTAACACACAAGCAAAGTTATACCGTGAAATTGAAATTCTTAATGGAATTGCCTTTTTTTGCCTATCTCCGATAGCCGCTACGAGGTTGCACGCTGTTGCGCCCACGTAGAGGACTCTTCCAAAGTGTGGAGTGCGGTATCCTCGCGGCGGCCAACAGGCATTGGCTCTCGGCCTATGCGACACAGGTACTTCCCGAAACAACCATGTTCGGTAAGCACCTGTGTCATCCGGTAGGAGAGGAAAACATGTCTCCTCTCCAGCCAATCCTCCATGACGGGTCTTACCACCTTTATCATGGTGTGCCCTGCGCCGGTCGCTCAAGTCTTTCTTTCCACTGCGCCAAGAGCACCTAGTGGTGCTGAGACCGCTGAGCCTCGATTTCAGAAGAGCAGGTCCCAAGCTCCCTTCGTGCACCACTGGTACAGAGTAGCAAGGGATTTCGCTTCTAGGTCCCATGGCGGAGTTCCGGCTAGAAGTCTCGCCGCCTCAAAGGAGACCGTTCAATAACCTCTTATGACCCTGACAGCCATAACCCTTTGAGGGCGTCGTAACATTACGACATTGCGGATCGTCAGGGCGTCCGGCATTAAAGGAATTTGCCTAATGTACACGAATGTTCATGTAAGTACATTATAAAACCTTACTAAACTGATAGGAGCGCATTGCGAAATTTTGTTAATTTATTGTCTGATAAAAACTCTCTTCTATCAAAAGTTTTCGTAAAGCAGGACAGAATTTATGTTACGGTAGAGTAACTATATTTTCAGGCAGGGATAGATAAGCGGCCCCATGTACACACAGCTCACTATAAACATCTAGAGTCGAGGTACTGGTATTTTTAAATGTGCCTGAGTTAAGCTTATTTATATTATTTTGTGTTTCAAACAGTTCCTTGTTATGCTTTACAAAGGCGAATGCCCAGGTGACTATGACACTTAGTATCGCTATAAACTCTTGAGTTGCGGGTGTCCATGGGCGGCGGTAGTCACTTACCATCAGGTGACCCGTCTGCTCGTTTGCCCCCTATCGCATAAAAAAAAAAAAAAAAATCTACTGTGCCTTAATCTAACATACCCTTATAGCTTTATTCTAGCACTTTCAAAGGCAGTTATTATATTTTGATTACTCACTGCAATTAACGGCAATTTTGTGATGAATAACACGAGATGAGTAACGTTGCACCGGGCAATAGCACCAAAACAATTTAAAGGCGCCGATGTGTAATAGTAATAAAACAAATAAGGTAGCAATGCACGACTTACTGGTGTGGCTGCAATCCAAGATGCTAAAGTATTGTAGACAGGATAATTAACTTCGCCCAATGACTGCCAACGTATTTGCCGCAGTCGAAGTGACCAACTAACACACCGTAGATTTCCATGTTTAACTTAATTAATGGAGTCTGTCTCACTACCACTTTTCCTTATTTCTGTTTATTGTAACTAATGAAAACCACAGAAATAAATAAGAAAATACTATTTACCATCAAACAAACATTCAAAACAAAAAAGTGCAACGGACGGTAGGTAGATCGACGACGAATAATGACAGGAGCTCTGCCAGAAGTTTCAAATGATCAAACCAAATACAATCGATACTATCGAGATATCGTATGAAGGCTAAAAAAGAAAAACATTACATTACAAAAAAATGTTTTATTAATTTTAATATTTTATTAATAAAATAGACAATTAAAACATAAACTCTTTTTAATCTCTGTATAAAGTTTAACTATATATATTAGTTTAATTAGTTCCGTGGTGATGTTGTCGTAACTTGACTGTCTGTCATTTGATTTTTCGATGATATCTTCAGAGAAAAAAATATTAAATATAAAGGCGCGTCGGGGGATAGCACATTGTCACTGTTTGATTTGTAGCCATAATACAAATGTGGGTGGGCGAGGAGACCAAGAAGTGTTAATCACTAAAATACTTTGAAATATAATCGACACTTGTTTAATCATTCACCAAATCAATCTTCAACACTTAATTATAGAGGATTACACTGATCTAGTTGGATTTTCAGTCATTCCACCAGAACACGTAGGTGCGTGCGCTCTCTCGCCACTCAAATTTTATTATTGTTAATTCAATAACTACCCACTAAATAAATGTGTGCGCCGTCAAATATATTCGCAATTTGAGATCTAGAACAGGCTGGTAATATTACTGTCAACCTTTACCGCCCGCTTTTCGCTTTCGAGATACAGCAAGTTTCATATCTTAAACGGGTATGTTCGAAAGAGATCCGGCTTAAAAGAGGATGACATAAGGTCTATATAAGGACATTGTGACGCGCGGCGTACCCGTGACACGCACCTCTTGATATCCCATCTGATCAAAGGGCTGTGCATTTAATCACACGGAAACTGTGTCGGGCATCCTGGGCGGTTCGAGGGCGCCGTGGCGCGACCGCGCGACTTGTCAGATAACGCGCCAAAATCAGTCACTGTCACCTTGCGTGAACGTTTTGCTTGGTACGAGCTCTGCGGAGAAGTGCGGCTAGGCTATCTGTATGTAATACAACTTAAATAAAAGATAACCACCCACAGATTTGTGAGCAACATTATCGTTTGATTTCGGCGACAGTTATAGATATTTATTATGATGCAATTGTGCTAAGGATTCAGGACCGATTAAATTCGTAGTGGAGCTCGTAAATAAATAACAGTTGAAAACAGCCGCTTACATTGTTTTGTTGTTAACTTGTAAATAGAACGGCTTACGAAATATATTAGTGTGTACCCCAAATACTTGGTGCGAAGTAGTGTTCCTTATGCTATAAACATGTGTATGTAAAATAAGAGTAATATAGTTTAGAGTTACATACATATATATAATATGTTCCTAGTTATAGTGCGGTGCCACATAGTATTATTAGACTATATCATTTATACACTTATATATATATATATATAGCATTTAGCAGAGCTGAAGGGGTTATCAAAAGTACTAGTATTGTGTGACCCATATAGCTAGCATTCTTTATAAAAAAATGCATGTAGGTAACGAGAACGTAGTAGGAGCGTTTCTTCATACTCGTATCGCTTGAATTAGAACGGTTGGGATCAGGAAGGCAATGGTTGGTGTTGCGTTGTGTTGTCAACGGTAGCAAAAGTTTGTTGAGTTTCGAAGTTTGTTGTGTACAACAACTATTTAAATTTAATGCCTTAAGAACGCGAAAACCGTTATTCCACAAGTTGCAAGCGTCCCGGTGACGACAATCAGTCGAATAAAGGCTGAGATGATAAAAAATATGATTTAAAAAAATCACCAAAATTGGTTATACTTCTTTGACATAATGTTTGTAATTGAATGTCAATTTTATTTCATATAAATTAACAGGTGTTCAGAATATAGCTCTTCTATTTGGTTCGTTTAAATTTGACTCAAAAATCTGTGAGGGTGTGAAGTAGTCAGTCGATAAGACCTTATTAGGTACATATACCAAGGAAGAGTCCTGAAAAGGTTTATGGTTTCCGAAGTGACAAACTGACATTTGACATGTTCGCGCTATATTGCACTACTCGCGAAGAGCAGCAGTCCGCACCTGGACTCGAGCTCTCTCGCGGTTTAGACAGATTATGGATTTGATATCTCCATCAAATCTTATTTTTCGAAACTGGCAAAGTTGAATCAGCTTCTTCAAGTGAGAATTTCAACAAAAGTCAATTTCATATTTACTTCAAGGGACTGAAATATCTTAAGAAATAACTAATTGCCTATAGAAGATATACAGATGTAGAGGACAACTTAATCCATTTTATAGTTAATTTACGGTGCATTACGGGACACAGCTCGCATTCCTTAAAGGGCACGGCCTACATTACAGTCTGGCCATATTTAGAAGAGCCGGATGCTGCATAAGATCTCAACTGACCAGCAAAACCTGATAACGAGTGAGTTGCGAACTTATCTATTCAACCTGGGAGATTTGAAAAACCCAAACTGCTTAAGTATTGCCATCAACAGTATATTATAATACATCAATCATAACCAACATATGGATGAATTTTGAGTGTAAATATGTATAAAAAATATTCTTTGGCGACGCAGAAGGAATACTAATTTCCTGATGCGGTTATAGCGGAGACGACATCTATGAAAGCGGCACCCCACGACCCTTTGTTTGGTTTAGTTGACGATCAATTGAGCATGTCCCTGTGTACTTACACATAACGTGAGGTATACCTATAAGCTATTGGACATAGATTTCCATTCCAAATGCCTTTAAAACACTGGTGCTGATTTTAGATCGTACTCATGCTTGAAGAACGTGACTTGTTCCAGTGATGATTCTGTTCTAATAATTCCACATCTATACGTTTGTTTAGTGTAGGTAATTACATTTAAAAAAGATGGCCATCCGGGTGATCTTGTTTCTTTTTCTTTTCTTTTTAAAGACAACTCGCGCGCTAGGATTATTTTCTGTGTTGCGGGGACTTCACAAACATTCAAACAACGGACACAAAGGACACCCAGACTCAAAACAATAATTTAAGGATTGTCCCGTGCGTGGATCGAATCCACAACACTCGGCGTGGCAGCGTAGACGAGAGGTGACCACTTTAACCACTACGCAATCACACCATGCAGTCAATCTCAATCATCAAATTTTATTTTTGTACTCTTTATTACATTTACTGGCTATATTTGTGTTCAGTAGTTGTAGTTCCCGGGAGAGCATGTTCGGGGAACCGCTCGCCCCGCGGCCTTATCTCTGCACTCAGTTTTTTGTCGCTAGTGCGACTCCCCCTCCGCGCTTGGCCCTCGTCCCGGCGCCGGCGAGGACGTGACGTTATGATTAAATAGCTGCAGCCCTATCTATTCACAGATACCGTCGCCGGCCTCCTACATTACACTTGCCATCGAGTAGGATCAACTTCTATTTTATGATATAATATAAATGCCCCGTAATAGTGTGAATGTTTTAGTTTTATTTTTCTTTTTAAGAAGACCACTCCCTCATTGTGCCGCGGAGACTTGATTGACTTGACTTGATGAATATGCAAACAACTGTCACAAACAACACCCAGACTCGACGCCAACAATTTTTGAATCACATAAAAATTTTGTCCCGTGTGGGAATCAAACCCACGACCTCTGGCCCTGCTATTAGGATCACTAACCACTAGACCAATAGGTCCGTCTATTAATACTTTACCTAGATAATTAATACAATTCCTAGTGATTCTATGGAGTAGAGTGGTGAACTGGCTATGCGTAGTATAAATAAATAGATTTAACTATACGCCATACAACAAATGAACAGGACATTTAGGACATAGGGGAAAAGATAATAGATAAAGAAGTTCATAAATAACAATAAATATAATCCTACTGCTACATCTATCAATTCATTAATTTATTTCAATTATATAATAATAATAATTGTAATAAATTAATGAATTAATAGATGTAGCAGTAGGCCTTAACATCTATGACAGAAGATTTAAGTAGCGTTGCGGTGGTAGTCGTGCTCGTTGCTAAATAGGACGATCCGGGAGGAGATCCCTTGTCCTCACCCTTATTCTTGGAGCCTCGCTCCTGACGCATCAAATGTTTTTTCTTTGACGTGGTCGCTTTGTAATGACGCAACTGGCCCTTCTGGACAAGGCTGCGCCATCCGCCTCTGAATACGCAAATCTCCTTTCATTGGTCGTTAAGAACGTTAATGATAGATCGTCCAAAGAAATGTCCTTCTAGAAGCTCTTCTAGAAGGATTTTGAAAGTCCTGCTAGTAGGTCTTAAATTTGTTCGAAGTTTGACGAGCGTCCTTCTGGCATTACTCTGACTACTGGCAGGACGACTTAGTTTAATCACAAAATCAGGTGCTAAAAACATTTTATCCTACCTACATTTAATTATTCTTAACATAAACAAGTATTGAGTACGTAAATAGTTTTTTTTTATAAATACAGTGAATTACGTACCTTTTGGTTGGTTACTTACTTAAATACCTACTTATTTTGTAGTTGTGAATCAGAATGTAGGTATATATTTGTAGGGTTCAAGATATTCTCATACAAAATTCTATTACATATTTTTTTTTGGTTTAGTGGTGATTGAGTAAAAAGTGATGTTACTTTAGCATTTATATATTAGTCAAATTAAAGTATTGGTTGATGGTTGGGAAAAATAAAAGTCGTATTTGATGATTGGACATTGTTTAATCAATAAAAATGTTATGCATTAAAGGAACATTAAGCTGGAATTCCATTTATTATATGGTACGCGAAACAATTGCGCCCCGTTTGAGGAGAACACAAGACACATCTTTTACCGCATAATTTACAGTAGTAGCTTGCTTTTTGTTGTCTTTTATAGATGCGAGAACAGATGACGCATTTTCGTTGAACTCGTTGACGCGAATCGCCTTTGGACAGTGCCTCTAACATGTGTTCTTCTACAATACGGTTTTGATCTACTGCTTGCAATATCTGCGTGTCATGACTTCTGTTAATAAGTTGTAAGCTCAAGTTTGTTGTAAAGGTGTCATGATCAAGTTTCTTATTTTCAGGCTGCATAAAATAATTGAACGCCAAAAATTAATTTGTTTCTATCACGCCAAGAAGAGAGGCAAATATTCTATGAGTCCATTTATGTGTTTTCCAAACATGTTCTAATGCGAGCCCACTCTGGCGAATATGGTTGTGTATATCAATAGACGGTGCTCCATCAAAATATGTTTGTACAATTTTTGGTCTAGGTATTTCCTTAAAACTTACAGTCCCATATTCATCATATCTTCTTTTTCTGGCAGGAGTACCAGTAAGTGTAGTTCCACAAGAAGAAATAAAAGTATGCAGTTTCCTATCCCTCCAACTGACAGCGTAGAGATCTATATTATTATTTTTAGCAACGGCTACTAAACTGCTGCCTTTGCTAGGAGGTGTCTTTTCCGTTAATTTCTTTAGCGGGAAATTTTTGTAGGCTGTTTTTAACATACCGATATAAAATAATCCACATTTTGAAAGTTCTACAGCAGTTTTCACTGACGAAAACCATGAATCACCTAGAACAATACGTCCACTTCCATGCCACGGCTCTGTCAACCGTAAAGTGGTAGCAGTACCAGCACCAAACTCTCGCTGCCATTTTTTGTTATACATATCATTTTTACCCTCGTTTAATTCTATACCAATCATTATGTTTGTCTGGCTGTCGGCAATGGTTTTAGCTTCACATCCCACACCTTTAGGTTTTCTTTTTATTTTCATAACAGCGGGCATTCCATCATCGAAATACGATCCTCGACCATACCATGCAAACATAGATTCATCAACGGTTATTTTGTATCCAGGTGCAAAAACAGTTTGCCATTTTTCATTTAGCATTTCAATTAGCGGCCTCACTTCAATCCATTTGTCATTATCGTTTACATTTTTAGGTGTAAAAGACAACGCCATAAGAATTTCCTCAAACCGTTGTCGACTCATACCAAATCTTTTTCCGAATTCGGGAGCGGGAAATAAACCATTGGAAATAGTACTCCAATAACTTCTCCTTTCAGGAAGCTGTTGAGTACACATAGCATACATCAGGCCAAAAAACTTGTAGAGTTCATTTTCAGTTATTGCTCTGGTTACGTTTTTTAAATGTGAGTTCGTACAAGATAAAATATATGCAATCCTCTCTGTAGGAAAAAATAATAACCAAGTTTCTAGTTCATTAAGTTTTTTGTATGAGTTTAAAAGCTTCGGTTTATAAGCACCATCTTTGTAAACGTCTATCAATACTTCTTTTTCAAACTGCCATTCTACTTCTCCAACAAGCACGTTAGATCCTTCTATCCCCTCTTCCATCATACCTTCCGAATCATCGCTCTCAGAATCTTCCGATTCTGACGAATTCGAATCCAATAACACTGGAGACTGTGGGGATGTTCTGGGTACATCGCCGAGTACATTGGCGGGCTCCAAAAAACTCTTATGGACACAACTTGTAGAGTTATCCAATTCCCAAACGACCTTTATTTTATCATTTTTAAAAACTGCTTTCACAACTCCGTAACAGAACGCCGTTGCAAAGGTATTCCCGAAATGTTGGCGACTCCACGCGTTATCCGTCCCCGGTGCGTCGTAGTACGACGCCAGCGATCGCACGCGGTCTCCACGTCTAAACATCGTAGCGGTCTCGCTCACACTAATGGCACGATGATGAGACAAACACGCCTATAGATAGAAAGAGACAAACTATCTACTTGTATTATTATAAATCCTGCCAGCAGGACCATTCATATAATAAATACAAAGAAAGTTGCGTCCTACCGGCAGGTCAAAAAGTCCTGCTAGCAGGACTCTGGACGATTTATCATTAAATGCAGCCATATAACGCTTAACGCTACAATTTAGATAAGATAAGATAAGAATAATCTTTATTGTACACCAAATACATATTGCTTAAAATTAAGTATAGAGGGTGATATGCATGGGCGGCCTTCTCGCTAAGAGCGATCTCTTACAGGCAACCTTTGGATGGACTAAATTGATAGGGGATTTAAGAATGATGGGTAGCTTGGTGCAATATAGAAGGAAACAGGACGAGAAATAGAAAACTAGGTACATTATCAACACTCCCCATGATACAAGCCATAGAGGATACAGAGTGAAGCTATATATATCTACGCAACGCCAAGGTGTCATGTCGATCAGAAATATCTTGTCAGTCGATGATACGAGATCTGAAGATCATCTGCATAAAGGTTTTAAAGTGATATATGTAGCTATATGTACATATATTAATATTATTTATTTTTTGTTTATATTTCAGTTTATATTAGTTAACTACATATAGCCGTCTTCTGTAAGTTTTAAAAATAGGTGATTTTATAGATTTTAAAATGTCTTTCTAAATGTCTACTTTCCCAACTCCTATATTTCGCGCCATATTGAAAAAAATGGTGACTACCTACAGTTTAAGAGCAGTTCCCACAATGTCTCCTTACCTAGACATTTTACAATCAAAATAGTTAGTCAACCAAAACATAAAAATGCCTGTACTTTATTCAAATACTCTTTTTTTTTGTAAAGTGAATAAGAGTAAAGCGGGTAAGAGTAAGAGTCGCGGTTTTATACGGTGGTATCTGTGGAAGGCTTGCCCTCGTGTAACAAAAAAATATATGAAAAATATGTATTTACTACCAATTAACTCGAATGAAGTTTTAATGAAATGGGGCTAAGAGGGGAAGAAACTTCAACGGTATACGATAGATAGGATATAGTTAGTATTTGACTTATTGAAAATATGATTGCCCGAAAAGGCGCGACTTAACAACAGAAATGCGTCTGATTGTTATTTTTTCATTAGAAAAAATATAATTATTTAGATTTTTCTGAAACCTTTAAAAAAATAGAAAATCAAATGCCAAAGTGATATAATAACATGATAAAATAATATATATCTTTATCTTCCATATTAGAATTCATTTTTCCCAACGATGTACCTTAGAACCATTAGATGTAAGATATGAAAATATAAAATACATTTCGTAAATGAAACCAAATTTCTTGGATTAATAAATGATGAACAACTTATTACCTACACACGGACCAATTTTGTTAAAATTTATATACTCGTTTATATGCCTAAATCAATAAATTTGGCGTTTGCTTTTGTGAGGCAGCAAGGTACTCATTCCTACCAGAATCCACATGGCTATGCTTGGAGGACGTACAACCGGCTCGTAAATTGTATGAGCAAAGGACAGCAGGCGTGACTGTGCAGCCACCCGCCGCCGCCGAGAATGCAAAGCAATGAAAAAACGACACCGTCGTCGACCTAATGCTGAAAAGGCCATACTAATGTGTTTGGTCCACTTGCCAAATGACTCGCCTGCACACACGCTCACATTAAATACGGAGCAGTGGGTCAGGCGTCGACTATAGCTACCTCCACTCGCCCCCTCCACTAATGCGACTTCGATAAACAGGATCTAACGTGTTTTTGAAATCCTTCATAACCATAACGATAAGTATGTCTAAACCGTAGTCCGGAACCATCCACGGAGTGCTCTAAAAAAATGTATTACCCACAATAAAAGACACCTCACCACAACACACTGAATACGAAATACAGAGTAAGGAGTTGTCGAATAGCCAAATTGTCGAATTGTGTGATTCTTACAAAAACACTGTGTAAGTGTAATAAATAATAAATAAATAAAGGAGAGGCCAGACGATTCAAGGCTTAATAAAATTGTACAGCAATGAATATTGATGAGCTGCACACAGAGTCGCAATCTGCTTGATCAGCGATCGCCGGCTTACCATAGCACAAACCCACACCCGAGGGGTCATAGCTTATGTACGCTTATACTCGTATTATTAAAATGCTTATTATAAGCTGCTTCATTGTTCCTGGGGGCATTCGTTGCATTCACGTAATCATGCTGCGCTAACAGTTGAGAGGCTACAAGTGCTGCGTCTGTGAACAAAAGAGTAAAACGAACCCCTTGTGATTAAGATAGTCGGTAGTGGTGGACTAAAAATTACTGTTTTTTTGTGTATTTAAAGAGAGGCCACCAAGTAAATATCTTGAAAGAGAGTGTGTCTCGGGTGGTCGCCCGCGCCGTCTGGGTGAGTACATTTTCATTAGCAGACAGCCCCTTTACGACCTCGCTACCCCGCCCGCCGCCGCCGCGCCGAGTCTGGTCGCCACAATGTCGATGTCACACACATGGATAAGAAATAGTTTCTTTGTAATGCTATTACGAAACATATAGACTGGTTGTGCAGTAACTGCTGTCCACTTTAAGAGTATTATTGGTGTAGAATGACGCACCACAATACAATTTAAAGATATAAGATAAGATTTCGATTTTCTCACTATGACTTTATCTTGGAAACTGTGATATAAAATATTAAGTAATTTGCACCTCTAGACGGCTTCTTCAAGCCATCCATTATGCCTATAGCTTATAAGAATACAGGTAATAGGTAGGTACGCCTAAATTATTGTGTACGTTCGGTCGCACCTCGTCCCTTTTCCTCTTTCAAAGGACGTGTCAACTGATTATCCCGAGTAGGTATGACCATCGGAATATTCTTGTATTCGATATGCCACCCTTTGCGACAACATCATTTAGAAAAACGTTATCATAGCGTAAATCAGTCTATGTACCTATACATGTTTATGTAAGGTGGAGTAGGGAAATTGCGACATACATAACCCGTGTGAACGCAAAGTGAATTATTATAAACAGAGAGCCGTTTGAGCGGCGGTGAGCCCCTTGGGGTCGACTCGCACTACGACTGCCGTGCTTGTAACTAATCGATCCGCGATTGGACACGTCAGACAGCTGGAGTGTCAGCGTTAGCGCGACTGTACTGCTCGCTCGGAATCGCACGACACAGCTCAAACATGAAATTCCATCACTGTTATTATATTTGTAAATGTCAATGTCACGGTACGCAAGTTCCCACGGTAAGAGAAACTGATAAATGCACGATTACCAATAGCTATTTAATACCTGGGATATTATCGCATAACTCACCAGCAAGTAGATAGTCCAACTTTACCAGTCTTCACCGTAGATTGAAATTCAATTAAACAACTGATATATAGTCGTGAGACATATCAACATAGAACCGTGGCGCGGGTGAAGTCTCGCTGCACAACATACCTTACTGATAATGTCGAAATTTGTAACAACTTCGAATAGTTCGAATACAATGTATCGTTATGAATAGCAGAAAGTAGATTTGTTTGACACATCACTAGATAGACACGACGAGAACTCTTGAGATATCTGGTGCTAAATCACTGCAGCGGACATATGTACGTACATAGGTATATATATAAATATCTTGTAAACCAGACAACCGTTGTGGTTGTTAATGTTGCGGTAGGTATAGGGTTTACCATTAATGATGGGAAAATAAATTATTACAATAAATAAGAATGCGTTTGGATTAGGAAGTACTTGCATCGTACATTTTCTTATCGGTAATTGGCGTAGGCGTTTGTCCTACAACTCACCTGATGTTATATGTATGAAAACGAAGAATCCAAGATAGTAGTTATCTGAAAAAATAGTTACGGTTACGGTTACGGCTGTTACGGTTTATGTAAAATATTAACCCACAGTATTTTGTGGCCATATTAACAAATGTGTTTTTGTACATTCTCTATTTCTTAGTGTATTTTTATTAACGTATATTATTTTTATATGTATATTATGTATTTAGTATTTATGTTATAATTTTATTGTGTCACACCTGCCAGACACGTATTCGTATCACTCAAAGATTGACTGTTAGGGAGTACCTACGGCATTAAGTCCGCCGCTTGCTGCATATCTGTAGGAATGCGCTTCACTTATTATTATGTACATACATATGTATACTAACTGTATCATGTCAAACTTATTTTCAGGGTTCCATACCTCAGTAGGTAACAATTTTTCTGAGGAACGCATGGAGGCATCAAGGTGAAATTAACATCAAATACAAGGAGTATTTGATATTAATTTCAGAGCAGCCACAAAGCGCATTTTAAGTCAACGCAATCTAAAGAAAAATCGTTTATGCTCACAAGGGAATACAAATCTATAAGGTACATACTTCCCATTGCAATAGAAACATGAAATTTGGCAAAAAGTTAGGTCTCACACTAGATGTAGAGGAAAAAATCGGAAAATCGTTATCGTCGTACCGTCGTCGTGTTAATCGTGTGGTAATCATTATATTTTGCGGCTCAAAACGAAGACAATGTATGGGAGCTCTGTTAAGTTTTGTCTTTCGAAAATAACGGTCAAATATCTTCGAAGATCGATTACCGACATAGTCGAATTACTACCGGACATCGCAAGAAGGTGGGTTATGGTTTTCGGGTATATGTAAGTATGTGTGTATTTGTGTAAATATGTAATTATTTGTGAAAGTTGATTGCTGATATATTTTAATTTATGTATATTTTTTGCACAAAATATAAATAAATTAAAAGATATCAGCAAACACAAAACCTGGTAGGGTTCGTGTGGAATGCCCTACATTCTGTGTAGGTATTCGTGCGGGTTTCATATAATAGAGCTCCCCTTTTACAATCAGTTCTCTTAGAATTAATTAGAACTATTTTTTTGGTGGGTATGTTACTAGTCACCTTTACCATTTGTGGATCGTTTGCAATATTTTTTAAGGAATTTATTCTACTCAACGTTGATCGCATTTCAATTTAAATATTATAACTCTAAACCGCTTAGACGCCAAAGTAAGGAATTAACCAATCATATTACACGATAATTCCGTCGTTAGTGAATCAATAATATTTTTTTTATCGAATTGGTTGTACTCACGCTTGGGTTAAAATTTGAACGTCATAGACCACCTCTAAGGTAGAAATTTAAGGAATAGAATTCGTCATCTGTAAATAGATTTCAATTTTTATTATTGGTGGTGTGCGTGACGTGGTACTGACGATGTGTCCGGTTGAAATTAGAAGTTAGTATTGAACCTGTAAAGTATAAAATAAAGGAATGAAAAATACAGTTCATTACAATTTTCATGAAGAACGCGGTGTAGTCGACTGTATATTTTTTAAAGTTCAAAGAAAGTTATTATTAGATGACGTTCGCATATATACTCGTACATACGGAACCTTTGGTGTGCGAGTCAGACTCGCACTTGCCCCTATTATTTTTGCAGAACACGACTTTATATTGCACTAGCCGTTCCTCACACGTCACAGCTCCGCACCTAATTGTCGTATCGTGATGTTTATTTATAGCCAATATTATTCCCTAATAAACGCTCTAAACATTTTTTTTTTGAAATCCGTATGTAAGTTTTAGAGATTAGTCTGTGAATAAATTAAAAATACTCGTCATGTTTATTATATTAGTAATAATGTAGTACACATATTATTTAACTGTCGATTGAACGATCACAGTTTTTTCCAAGACCTCGGCGACAGTCGCAGGCGGGTTTTTTGTTTCCCGCTCAAAGAGCTCACCCGGCAATATAAGTGGAACCTTTGAACGAGATCGCAAACACAATTACGCGACATCCTTTTCAATTTCCGTTTGATTTTTTGTAGTCGTTTCTAATCAACGATCGAGTTTCATCAACTTGACACTTTGTGAATGGAACAGAAACATTATATAGGCTGTGTGATCCAGTTACAGTTGGAGTTACACGAATATGCGACTCTCCGTGACTTGCGCCTAGAACAGCAGACTACATACATACATATATAATATGTATATTATACACGCGAACGACACTCGCACAAGGTAAGGTGACGCTCTGAATAATTGACTTGATTTATTTAAGAGACAGTCGAGACTCGCACTTGTCCGGTTATTTCTGCATGAATGGTACATCGGTCCTTTC
Organism: Tyria jacobaeae; assembly: GCA_947561695.1. Lineage (NCBI taxonomy): Eukaryota > Metazoa > Arthropoda > Insecta > Lepidoptera > Erebidae > Tyria > Tyria jacobaeae. The sequence continues at coordinate 18,560,559 of OX387225.1, read as the reverse complement.
AACATATTTGCTACACTTCAAAAATTATACTAACTAGAATATAAATAGAATATAATAGGATCACACATCGTCAAACTTCACTTAGTAATGAACAACATAAATAGTTGGTGTAATAGAAGTATAATGTCATTAAACCAAAAATGTTACTTCACTAATTACGTTAGAGAGGAAACGCTGCGACTAAGCAGTTAGACAATTACTGACATAGCGCTCCGCAGGGTAAGAAGGGGTAATTGGGACTACTGCTGGAGACCACCTTGTAGCGCACTTAGGAAATCTTTGGATTACATCCAACCATTATGTTGTTTAAACTAATAAATGACTACCTGATATGCTACAAAAGGTACTCATGCGTATCCCACGCACTAGCAGTCACTTAATGAACAGAAAATCATCACATTTTGTTGCGCGCGTATACTCGTAGTAGTCATTGTCGAAACCCAACATGTGTCAGTGCTGCAGTATGCAGTTACTGGTGTATCATCCTAAGTCTAAAATCAGATACTTCTTAATTATTTTATTTGACACCATACAATGTATAATACATATTATGTATAATGTTAGTTAATTGGGTATGATGTTATGTCTTAATGACTTACTGTATTTCTTAGTTTAATTCAGCATATTATCACCGTTTGAGTACTTCTATACCTAATGTTATATGTTGTGTTGTGTTGTGTTATTAATTATTATATGAAGTTGTGTGCATTCACACATAGTAGATGTCAATCAAGCATATTGTATTTGGGGTTTTTAACATTGTAAGTCAGCTTTGTAAATTACAATAAAAATGAATTTGGATTAGGTAGGTACGTATGCCTGTAGCAGCAGAGTTTGAAGTCATGCTCGTCATTTTAAACTCTAGCTTTTCTTAAGTTTATGAACTGAAACGTCTATTCACAAAACATTTTACGACAGACTATAGTCCTATGTTCTATGTATGACCAAAAAAATTTTGAGGCGACCTCAGTATTCGCTTAACGTATTTGAGAGCGGCGGCGAGGAGCGGGCGGCGCGTCGCGTCGGGCGGCGCGTCGTGTTGGTTTCGAGGTGAAGGTCACGCGACCTCGTGTTTGTACATACTGAACATGCAAGGTTATTTTACTGGTTTACATTGTTAAATGTATAATTTCCCTTAACATTCTTCACGATACAGTTTAATCTAACTAAGGCACAGAAGGAAACGTCTTCCCGTTTGTATTTTATTTACATTAGAAGACACCTAAGTTTCTAATTAGTATACGAAAATCGTGTAAGCCCAGTGTTAGGTGGATAGATAGATAGACACTTTACTGCACATCATCAATAGGATAAAAAAGCAATAGGAATGAGAAGTAATACCGTGATACAGTATGTCGGCGGGCGGTCTAATCGCTATGTATTATTGTATTATATAGGTCGCCTGCAATCTCTTACAGGCAACCTAGATAGTTCAAGCCTAGTTGGTTTGATAGACTTATGGACTTTATTTACTTATTACTCTATTCGATGCGACGGGTCAGCATCCTAGAAAAAGTGATTCATCTATTATAGTGGGTTATCTTATCAGCAATAACAGCTCGAGGATTCTGGGGTTTTTAACTGAAGTGTTGAGAATAAATTAAGCTGCATTCAAAAATTGAATGGAATGAAGTTGTGTGCATCTATATAAACATATCTATAACAACATCAAGAGGATACTCTTACCGTGGTATTTAACAACACCCAAGTAGTGTAATTTTAGTCGGTTCAAAGACTACCAAAAACCATAAAAAAAAAAGGATGGAGTCACTCGTGAGATAGTACTTGTAAACGTGCAGTACTAATTCTCAATGAATAAGCTTTTCAGTTGAGTTCGTGCAGTCCTCAATAATGATGTACTGTACCTTGACAATTAACAAGTCTTAGTGCGGGTTCTAAAGGCTGTTAACCTCAAAGTGAGCTCCTTAAGAAAAAAAAAAAGTTAATTCATCGACATTTAAGATCAAATCAAAATCTAAGTTTGGCACTAAAACTTTTTATAAATCATGAAATCTTTATAACGAATATAGACTCATTCTTTTTGGCGAGTGGTGGTTATAGATATTACATGTCTTTATTAGAGCAACAGAGGCTAAAACAACAGTTTGTAGAATTGATGTCTGTCTGCATGTTTGTACCGCATCACGTAAAAATGCTCCATCTATATATAATAATAGGGAAATTTTACTTTATTGATTCCTGAGATAATATGTAAGGTAAATGTACATAGTAGATGACTGTTTATGTAACATTTATTAATATTATTTATATATAAATTATGAATATATAATAAGTATATAATAAAATAATATATATAATGATATACTCCAATCCTTGATATCCAAGTTTGTTTTAATTGATTTGTGAATTTAGTTACCAATTAAACAAACTTCAATTACTTTAAGTAGCGCCTGGGGGCGTGGGGAATACCAGTGTTGAAGAGCTGACGCTTGTCTTTGTAAGAAACAAATCTTTCCTTCATTTCAGTGCGAGAGTAGGTTTGCGCGTTATAGGCCAGTTTGTTATCGTTATCTCCTAAGCTTCACCACTTATCTACCAGCTCAGTACCTACGTTCGTACTCCACATTTTGTTTACCTACAGCTATCGGTGTTTACCCAACGAGGGCATAACGTGGTACGTACGCAGGCAATCAACGACGGCGACGGCCGAACTTTACTTCCTCTTACTTACTACTGGAATCAAGCTTATCTAAATCACGCATATTTTTTGGCAGAGAAAGAAGAAGAAACGATTAAATTGTTTGAATAAGTAAGTAGAACAAGTAATTCATTATTAACGTTAGCTTATGCAACAACAAATGAATGCTCCATTTAGTTGGCACTCGGACAGGCGTCCGGCGTCGGGGCCGCGGCGCGGTGCGAGCTCGCGCTGTGGGTACGAGATCTACGTGCCCCTGTAATAGACACATGTTTTCGTTTATAACAGTAATTGAACAAGCGCTTGTATCGCCGCCTCGAACCTGAACCGATGTATGAAATTAATTATCACTGCATCGATTCAATGTAACATAATGCAATGATGAATGCCACACACAAACTTACACACATAGTATAACTATTTATTAGCCAGTAATTAATGTTTAACCTCCCACCTCTAGAGCTCCGGTACAAGGTTTCTAATTGTGACAATTAACTATACGTGATCATGATCATGGCATGTAAACCGTAACTTTTAAACGCACTAGTGTTGTTAGTGTTTCAGTCGTTCCGTATTTTAAAGGAATGTCTCATATTTTAGGCATAATTCATGTTACAGTTGACGAGTTTAGGTATTTGTCAACTGTACCACGATTTCGCAGTAGCAAATCGAGTACATTAAGTAGTGTTGTAGTACAATGAGGTCTTAGGTTAATGTCTTTTCAAGATTTTAGAACCAAGAAGCAGCGAATCTATAACAGTTGCCTGATGTGTAAAATAAACGCACTTATTAGTGATACGTCATTAGTTAGAATAAATAAGTAACACGATTTACGTAGTTCATTTTTTTTTAAATTAATACTCGAAAAGATAATTACCCAACTGCGCAAGGAAAGTTATATATGATGTCTCCAGTAGTGACATCGAGTATGACATTTTGAGATATCGTCGGCTAAAAAAATTAAATGCAATTAGTAACGCAGTCAGATTTTATCCGTTTCAATCATAACTTGTAGCTTTCTGTTGTTTTGTTAGCAGACCCTATTCTAAATATTTACTATTATTTTTATGTATTTCACTTAATGTATGTCACGCTTCTTATATGTATTCACTATAATAAAATAAGTACCTAATTATATTTCCGTTCTGCCCGTACGACAGGCGCGCTGTGCAGGTTCGTGTTATCTGTGCGTGATGAATGGTGCCTTGATGGGCTGTTCATTCCTCTTCCCGACGGGCGTTGCTTTCGTTGGACGACCAAACAGCTGGTCTCCGATGGATACTTTCGTTATTTCAAATTATTATTATTATTTTATAAAAATAAATTTTGTACAGTAAAAGGTCGACGTTGTTCACTCTGTTACAGCACAGTTCGTTTTTGTTAAAGCTAAAGTATACTGCCAATACTTCACATTATACATTTTAAACTTTTTTCCGTACAGCCTTTCTGATGAGATTGAGTAACAAACATCAATCCAAACGAAAACTCCAATAAATCTCTAAGTACCTAATATGTTTAATAACACCACATGCGCCCATGCGCTAATACCTTTTGAAATAAGTAGTGTCCAGTCAAGTTGGCTACTGCCAGCCATATCACACTGTCATACCTACTCACAAGACTACTTAAATACATAATATATATTCACTGCACTGTAGTAGCGTCCCCACTATGTCATCTCGTTCAATGCAGTGCTAAAATTATCTTTTAAGTCCTGAATCCCTTCAAGCTTTGAATGAAGGTATTACGTCGGTATACGGAGAAAATCTCTTCTCACTCGCAATTCATTACTGCTGCGGAAGACTGTCAAGTGTTTTATTTTTTATAAGACGTCGTGGTGCAAAAGCTAAAGTGTCAGTCAGATTGTCAGTGGATTTCGATGGTTGGGTTTGACAGGCGGGCGCGGCCATGGTACTTACATTAAGCACTCTCGGAGTCGTTTCTAACCAGATCAGTGTCACTGCTGACTACCTACACGTACGGTTTTGTCGACTAGCGTGGTACATAGGTATGTATGTACTAACACAACACCGAGTGTGACAATGATTGGCGTTATGGCGGCAAATAATACATATATGATTGACTTGTTTAATTTCACACTGGCTCTTCTAGTATGGTTCCGTTTGTCGGCAGACGTTGAACTGCGATGTGTGTTTCATTCATCAAATAAATAGAAACATTCATTTGATAAATGAAAAATAAAAACGAATGTCTCATAACAAAAAATGTTCGCAGACAATTCGAAGAAGATATTTTTCATGTGTAATCTACTATTTTTTATTTACTAAATGTTGAAAATTCTTAGGATGTAGGAATTTTTGGTCCAGTGAAGACAATGGAAATAGCTTGCTACATGTCCGTTGCCGGCCAGCATTCAGACACAGAGACGCGGAACCATCTGTCCCACCTGAATAATTTATTATACGTTTTTTCCTCTCTGCGCCGATGGGATCCAAATAGGCGTGACGCTGTCACCTTGATAGAATGGTTTTTAGCCTAGCACAGTATCCGACATTATATTTTGTTATAACTTACAATTAAATGACAATTTTGAGAACACTGACTGACAACGAAAACAATAATTTATCATTAAATCAGTATCAGGCAAAATAAGTAATAATAAAAGTGCAACTCGTTTATACATACGGACAAGATTGAGATTCTCCAAGTCAAGACACGGACGAGTAGGGCGTGCTGACGTCACATACTCCTTATTTTTAGTTTCACTCAACTTTTGAAAGATCCAAGATTGTAGTTCTCTGGAAATATTGCTACAGGCAGTTCATTCCAAACCTTAGCGACTCCAACTAAAAGGAGGTGTCAAAGTTCGACTTTCATTTTATACTATAGGGGGACAGATGAACAGACGAGTCACCTGATGGTAAGTGACAATCGCGGTCCATGGACACCTGCAACTCAAGAGTCGTAAGTGCGCTGCCCGCCTTTGAGGGTGATGAGCGATGAGAGGTTGCGAGAAGGAGGATGAGGAGAGGGGGAGCTGGGCCACCGGAAACCTCACTCATTTCGGGGAAATGCAACACAAGCGTTACTTCACAGCCTGTTTCGGTCGAGCCGGCCCATTCGTGCCTGAGCATGGCTCTACCACTGACTTCTATATATTTCACCCAGCCTGTGAATAGAAGTCCGATGAAAGAACGATGAGTGCGAAGAGAGCCTTCGCATTTACTGCCAATACTTCACATTATACGCTCATCAAAGTGAATCCTATAAAATATCGATAATCCTGGGACTTTACGACGACGGTCGAACGTAAGTTCTTGCACATGAGCATATCGTCGTATACGATCTACGGCTTTACGGTCAACTGAGTCCAGAGCTTCACCGTGGAAAATGGCTGAGTCGATCTTGTATAGAGATTTAGCAGCTGTTTAGAGCTGAAGTACCGCCAGTCCTTCAAAACTACTTCCAATTTCCTGGAAGCCGACCATGTCATGTACTCGATTTCTTGGCCGTGGTAAAGATAAGTTGAGCATGGACGTGACATAGATACCAAGAAGCCCTAGTTGGTCAGTAATCAGAATGGATACACCTTGGAAAGTGGGCGCAAGCTGAAAAGTACTCTTTTTTTTCAGAGAAGACCCCCGCCTGTGTTTTGGTAGGGTTAAAATCGACTAGATTGGCGTCACCCTAATCGGAAACCCCCTGTAATGTTGATATAATTATTTCAAACATGAACTCTCTTGAAAAGGATCTCTCGTGAACTTGCCCGTGCCTTGGAAACATATCTCTCCACATAAGTGCTATCGTTAATGTGGAGCAAGAAGAAGGTTGCAGAGAGAACAAAGCCTTGGTTATCTAAGCATTTATTGCCATAAGATCGGAAGAGCAGCTATCCAAGACGACTCAAATTGACCATTTGCCCATGAAATCAGATATCCAGGTGCAGAGATCAGTAGGTATACCATAAGCTGGAAGCTTACTTAAAAGAGCCTTGTGCAAGATCCGCTAAAAAGCCTTGGAAATATCTAATGATACGGATATTGCCTCTCCGTAACTCTCGTAGGCCTCGCTCCATAGACGGATTGTATAAATTAATAGGTCACCAGCCGAGCGTAGTTGTGAAAACCATATTAATAAATTTAACTGAAAAAATACACTTAGCTTTAACTTATACCTGGCATTATTATTTCTATGTATTCCTTTGGTATAGCTTTTTGTATTTAAATTTAATATTATTCAAACTTGACATTTATACTTAATTGTTTGCATGTATTTTGTATAGCTATATTATATATTGCCAATTAATGTAACTAAAATATGTGTACGCTGGGAACAGTATACCTGAACAATTCTGTATCAACTTTTACACAATATTCTGACAACTAAACGCATTATTATTTATTAGTATTATTATTATAAAAGAGGCCGTTTGATCAGTGCATTAGTGGGTATTAACAGTTGATGTTTCTTAGACATCTTAATGATAATCGAGGAATATAAATGTCAGTAATATAAACAGGATGCGGAATATGAATGACGTGTTGGTTGGACCCTTGGCCCAGACTGCGTCTCTGGCGTCACGCATCTAAGTCTATATATGCGATTAATGAAATAGAGGGGCCTACTTGATGTGACTCGCCAGCGGTGCAGGCACGCTTCTCGTAATGATTTTATATTAAGCTATATAAGATTGTTGCGGGTGTGATTCTTTATCACTGTACTTATGATATTAATTAGATTTATTATCATAAAATTAAATAATAGTAAGGTTAGCCTTTAATATGGATAAGTTTAATAGAAGAAAGGGTTAGATTAGATCTTATTTAGTCCGGTACACAGTTTAGAACTATTATCAAATTAAAAATTACATTTCTTCAGTATCCAATTAAAACACTTTTCAAGAATGTGGCTGCTACGAAAACAGCTGTCTCTTCCTAATGCGTATAATTTGTATTCGCTTAGTACATAGCGTGCTCGGCCTAATCTCGTCTCGATCTCATAGATGTGTGTGAATATGAATATTCGGACGCGTTGCTAATGTGGTAACATGTAATTACGTTCAGGCAGTTAAATATAAAAAGCGTGCTATACCAACTATTAACTGTTCGGTCACGCTTTTTCGTTCCTTCAGTAATAGCTCTTCGCCGCAAGCGACACAGCAACACATTTTGCAACACATAAATGAATGAAGTACATCGCGTCATGCTGGCATTACTTTTACACTTCCTGACGTACGTACTTGATAATATTGTTTTAAAGGATAAAAGTATTAGGCCAGGCTAAATGTAAAAGGTACCGGATACCTTGTAATCATCCTCAACAGATGGCGACCTTCTCTGTATAGTGGAGGCGCTGACTGACAGAGTAGGCTCATGTTCGAGTAGATGTCCTGGAGTAAGTATGGTGACGACCACTCTTGGACTCCACTCATTGCTTTCCATCAGGCAAAGTGGGGACATTATGGTAGGCCTAAAGAAAAGTGTTAACTGAACCGACAAGAAGGAGGGGCTATGTTTTTCTAGAGTATGTATTTATTTATATATGCGTGTGTGTGTATGTATGTATGTGTAATTTTCCTTTTACATGCTCGCGCTCTACAGTATAGACGGCTTGATGAATTTCGACATGTGAGGTATTAATTCGTCTTAACGACGTCAGCAAAAAAATTAGCGGAAGATAATTTTTAACTTCCTCTCTATCTTTTTTTTTTTTTGAAGACGGTTTTTGTATGTTTTTTAATAACTGGAGATACTTACTCTTCATAATAACTTAAACATTAAAAAATTCACATGGAACATAATGAGGAAAGTTTAATAATATCGATACCTTCCGCATTGAAAGTAAAGTGAATCAAGACATCAAATACATATGTACATATATCGTAATAATAAAATCTTTCGCTAATTACAACAGTCAGCCGTCGGGCTCCAAACCAAATGGTCTTTATTGCGCCCTGTCTATCTCAAAATGTACATTTTAAACTTAAAAACGGGTAGTGGTGTTCAGTTACATTTTTTTTTGTATACTGTATCCAAAACACACATATGACATACTCGAAATTATGGAAGTACGTACGTTATTATTTCATTTAATCCAATAGCGCAGTTGTCGTCACATTTTTCTAGTCAAGGGCCACATAAAAAATGTGAAGTATGAATGCGGGCTGCACATTCTTGAATGGTTTAGTTGACACCACCATTCACCTGACATACTTTTTATAAGCTGTCAAAACCGCTTGCTAGATAGATTTTGTATTGTAACCGATGTTAATTCTATATTTGCCAACCCAATGAACTAACAGGTATACAATTAACAGACACCAACGAAATAGGTATGTATCAGTGGATCATACAAATATTTGTCTCGGATGGGAATCGAACCCGTGTATACCCGGCGCAACGGTAGTTGCCAGGTAGCTTTTAGCAGTGGACCAGACGAGCTGACAATTATTCTTACTTTTATTTATAAATTATAAAAGTCCATTACAATTTATGTTTCAGTAACGTAGGGTGCATATATAACGTACCTGCAATGTTCATTTATCGCATGTTCGTGTATCAATTGTTTTTTTTTTACATGTATGTGGACAGACGAACTGACGGGTCACCTGATGGTAAGTGACAACTGTCGTCCACGGACCCTTACAACGTAGGAGACGTATGTAAATGCGCTGTCTGCCTTTAAAAAAGGAGAGGGGAAATGATCGGATGGGAAAGACGAGTTGGGCCTCCGATACCCTCACTCACTTAGTACTACCGTTTTATTATTATTTATATTTTAATGTACTTCTTGTTCATCTTCAGCCTTTAGTGACCCAATGTTAGTGGGGTATTTTAACATACATAGACTTATATTATTTCGCAAATTGTAACTATTACTATCAATATATTAGTATACATATATTTACATATTATTAGTATACATATATTCACATACTATTGTTATTCTTTTTAAATTATTTCTTCTATGTATGTTGGCATCTTATGGCTGCAACCAATTCTCATTGACTTCTAAATGAGTGAAGTCATTCGATTGTGGTGTTTATTTTTCAAGAAGTTCATTTGAGAAAGTGAAGAATTGTCAAAATAAATTGTGCCTGGTAAACTTTAACAGTTATAGATAGGAAATATATTTTCCAAAATGTTATATGATCGTGTTTTCACGATGTTCAGGAACATTAGCTTTGACTTCTGTATCACATTATAATTCAATGACTGCATTCATCAACTGAGTTTTATTACATTCAAACTGACTATAAAAAATCACATCATTCTCTTCAAAACTCCAAGGGATTTCTACAAGTAAAGAACAGTTTAGAACATTGGCTTTTTCTTTAAATTTGACAAATATTCCTTTAAGTAGGAAACCATATCTTTATACATGCTGTCGGAAATATGTAGATAACTTAAAAAAAAAAATAGAAAAAATAGTCTCCAGTCTGGACTTCATTTATATATAATTGAAGTTAAGCTTCTATTTAGTTAACTTTATGGGCAAAATTATCTAGTAATATAGATTGCTTTAAACCGCACAAATACAGTACGCGGGCCGCACTTTGACGACCACGGCCCTGACGGATTAAATAAATAACTGTTAAGTAATAAAAAAGTTAAGTTTCCGTCAAAGGCGGTGTCGAAATATCTTGAGCAAGCTGAGAATAAACAAAATCCGAGATCTTAGGGTGTCACTCACCACTCGTTGAGAATCGTTTGCCTTTGAAACATATCTTTGCCATCAGTCCACAAGTGACCAAAGTCGTTGAAATTCGATCGAAACGTCGCGACGGGTAAACTAGGGTTATCAATATTCGATTAAGTCCCGATTTACACATCTTACATCTTTTGCAACCAGTTTTCCCCGAATACACTTTAAATAGCATTAAAAATAACAATATCTTTTAGTGCTTTTTGCAAAGGTTCAGCTAAGACCAACTTCTCAGAAGCGCGTGAAGGTATCGAGTTGTATAAACAATATATTAACGCAATAGAAGAATAGCTATTTAATGAGTCTTCGATTTTAACAAACTCGAACATTTCGCAAGGTTAAACCTACAGGGTACCTTCCAATTACCTAGAATTATACAATTGGGAATAAACAAGGAGTTAACGGTATCCGGGCACTATATGACTGTATAAATTATTTCATTTACAAGTCATCAATTTTTGTAGTATTTTTTTTTAAACTTATTTTGCTGCTAGAAAATTATCTGTGACCTAGATCGATGTATGGAAAAGTATTTTAAGAACTGCAAAGTTAAGCGTCATTCGGAATAATCTAGGCATAATATATTTTAATTTTTTTTTTGTGTGAACATATATATAAATATGTTAAATATATACAAGTTTAATGTTAAATCTTGAAGTCCTAATTCTGTCAGCAAACAGACAGAATTAGGACTTCAAGATTTAAACTTAAAAGAACACTTTCAGTCATCTAATTCAGAAAATGGTTACTCAAGATTAAGTTTAACAATGTGTACAGTTTTTGCACTTTTATTTTACCTAAATATATAACTGAGTGTATCTCGTGGTGGTGCAAATTACTACTTAGGTCGGTGCAAGGTTTTCATTTCAAAATTTGTGTTTGGTGTCCGCACGCCAGGGGCAGGGAACAGAGACTCGTGTATGTACTTGTATATGTACTTGTACTTGTTGCCAAACATACACTTGGGCTCGACCTGTTCTTGGTGGTATACACCTTTACGCGTTGTGTGTTTTAGGAAGGTTAAATATGAATTTATCATTTCCGGGACAATTCTTTTGGTGTAATGAAGTCAGGTCTTGGTAATACATACATTATCTATGAAAATAATAACTAAGACCGGGATAGTCAGCCCTCTTTGGCTCTGTGTAGGCGCTTGTCCTTTGACGACGATATTTGATTATTATGATGGTGATGAAAATGGGTTTTCATCAAAATGCTATATGCATCAAGGGAAATAAAGTTGGTCCTTTGTAGAATGTAGGCATTTAATTAATATTTTTAAGAAAACAGTTATATAAAAGTTATTTTCAACGACTGTTATATCGCATTGAGTCAGGAATATGAATGGCAGTTGTAGGCAGATCGCGACATAACTACTTGGCTTTTAGGCAATTCTAGTCTCTTATAGTCTCTATAGTTAGTCTCTTATTATTTTCTTAATAATTTTGTTCGAAATCCGAGACAGTATAGTCCATTTACTGGACATGGGACAAGAAGCAAATTGCCGAGACAATCTTTGATTTCTCGGCTATCTGGAAACCCGAAGTACTGGGCAGTGTTCATGCATGCAGGCACGTGGTCTAATTTTTATAATATAGTAAGGCACAAGGTAAAAGTTTATGTAAATGTAATGAGTATATCCAGCGTTTACAAACATGTCGGTGTCGTGTTGTGAGTTTTATAAACTTATAATACTGCATGGTATGTCGCGTTTATTGCACGACTCATTATAGGGGTTTGTACTTAAACAGAGGTGTCCACAATATGTTGCACAGACATCGGAACTTTTGCAAAGCGATATCAATGAACAATACGTATTGTGCGATCATATTCTCAAAGCAGACAATGCACCGAGGAGCAAAGTGCTACTGTTTGCGCTATTAGACAATCACTCAACATTTAATGCATCAATTCTTGTTCTACATCATAATTATTTCCATATAGACACATTTCTGCACTGCTCCTGTTTAAATCTAAAGCATCATCGAAAATATTTTTATATTTTTTTATTCACTTTCAAGAAATTAAACGAGAAGAGTCCAAGATAATAATTACTAAAGAGTTTACTAAAGACTAACGAATATTATAGTGCTAGTAATAAATGCGAAAGTAAGTTTGTTTATTTGATAAGCTTTCACGTCTCAACTGCTGAACCGATCATCATTAAGTGTTGAATATACGTTGCCAAGGGCACAGCCACAGACAAACAAACGAGAAACAGAAACAGAGCTTATGAAATGCTTGAAATAAGAACATCACCACACACATCAGATCAGATGATGATTAAATAATAATATGCATCTGTATGCATATATAAGTATGTATAAAATAATATGGTATTGATTCCATTCAACATAATATCGATAAAAACAAAACATGTTGAAGTAATTAAAAATCACACCTCGTAAAACTGTAATGGCGTTGGAACGAAGCAGAGACAATAGTTAAGCAGTATAATAAATTGAGGGGTGAGGGCCATGTTCTGTAGAAACGTCTGACGTCTGGCTAACTCAACACTGTAGCAATCAAAGGCAAGCCAATTATGTGCGGTCACGATATTCGCTGACGGCGGTTTTGACGGTGCGCTCTAGTCACCACCTGCATGCTGCAACTCAGTTGCATCCCAACGCACCACATAACCGACACGATATGGGTTTGATGATTCATTACTTACAGCATCGTCTATACTTAGGTGTGTGCGTGTGCGGCGACCGATCACGTAATGTACCATTGAATTCCATTCGATATGCTCTGATTACAACAATTCACAGCGATTATATGAAATGGCTAACTTAGCCACTTCCTTTTATGATATTATATTTATGAGAAAACGGAATACGAATCTGTTTCGTCATAAAAATGTAATCACACCGCATTAGGTTGTGGCCAACCGACCGCGATACGTTTACCGTCGAGCTATACGATACGCGTATGTACAGGGGCTATGTCTATTTACAAACGCTTAACATAGTGTTACATACAGAAAGCTATTGTTTTAGAACAAAATCTTCGCTCATGAAGTTACAAGCCTTTATGTGCACAGTATGATAACGTTACTTCTGGAAGATTCATAAAGCAGCTCTAACGCATATTATGTTTCAACACAGTGCAAATGTTTTTGCAAACGAGTACAAAAACTAGTTCAAAGTTAACACAACGCTTTCATAAACTTGTCCCTTTTTGTATCGAATAACGATTACATTGTAAAGATGATAGTGTTTTGTGCTCGGTGAGTTTTTCTGCGCAAATGAGCCGAGACTGATGGAACTGCGCAGGAGGGGCAGAGCGCGACGGACGGCGACGTCTTGATTTACTCGTACTATTGTCATTGTATGGAATATGAGGCTTCATTTCATTCTTCTGTGTAATAAAGTGTATTGCATAGGTAGTAGGTATACATACATAGGCGCACGCTGCCTATTTAACCTCTAATGGGCATTGAATTAGACGGCATGGGTGTGGTACTTTGTGATGTAAGTAATCAGTGGTTCCTTGTAGACTGTCACATCTCCCACCCACTGGTCACTTAAAATAGATAATAGAGTGTAGGTACTTTGTCTCCTACTTTTATGGTATAGGGGGACCCAACCCACCAATATGATATCATTGTTTGGAGTTTAACAAATCAAACCTGTATATAGTGTACATAAGTCATGACTACATTATAATCGTACTTTAAAAAAGTAGAAAACCGACTTCAATGCGTCTATCATACAATTTAAGACTAATATAGTTCTCATGGATGCCGTTGTCACAACTGAACCAAATTAAAATGGGACCACACGGGAAGCATCAGCTTTCAAATAAAAAAAACATCAGATTCGGTTCACCCAGTCCAAAGTGATGAGGTAACAAACATAAAAAAAAATACAGTCGAATTGAGAACCTCCTCTTTTTTCAATTCGGTTGTAAAGCGTAAAGTTTAGTTAGAGCATCGTGGTATCGTGTGACTGGGTCGTGCGGGTCGAGTCTATTTCGCGTGGTATGCGACTGTACTTCACTAGACATCAATGTACTTACTTATATTTTTCATCCGTGAGTCCGTAACACACCTACAGTGCGTGCTGTAACAATTGTTTCATGGACAAGCGAGCTTGTTTGTGTCTTGTTCTTACCCTGTCTGTATAAGACAGCTGACACACAGTCCAAAATACACGGAGTGTTGAGAAGGCACCAACATCCGGGTTGTTATTACTGAGTTAACATCTGCCGTAGATGCAGCTCAAACATTAACTTGCTGTGCATAACACAATAGCTGTACCTTTAATGGACGCTCAAAATAGTTATTGGAGTAAAGTACCTACAGTTTTGAGCTAAATTTCAAAGAATTTGCTATTTGGATTCTTGTGGGGCCCAAAACTATATAATAGATGAAGTTGCAGCTGGTTAAGAATAATGTACATTGCATTTGATTTGATTTATTTTAAATCAAAAATCCTAAAAAATGGAGACTAGATTGGTTTTGGCTTCTTGGTTAGGGACCAGCGGAATATAAACGAATGAACGCGGAACGGAATATAGAATATGGCTTGCCATAACGACTAGCTGTTCTAGGTTGAGTCCATACAAAGGCGTTAATCTCGTTTTTATGGTGAGCTGACTTGAGCCCGCGGTGAATGTGCTCGATCACGGAATGCAATCCACCGTATCTTAAACAGTATCGTTCTACTATGTGGAGTTAGTAGAAACTATACGCGAGCTACTCATGTAAGTGTGGCGGATAAACCGCCCTATTCTATTTGTTATAAGTTTGCAACACAGGTCGTGTGGACTAGTGCAGGAAGTAAATTCTAGGACAGACTCTATGTTTCGGCCATCTTGTTACACTATAAGTTGATAATCATAATAGTTCATAGTTTAACTAGTTTAATAGTCATATTTGGGTTGTTTGCAAATGTCTGTAATTACAAATAAAGTGTGGTCAACAGCAGTGGTTTCAATCGTACAACTATTAACTCTACTCTCTCTTTCTAGCAACTCTCAATCTATAAAAAGCTGTCAAACTCCCTTGGACATCTGATACAAAGCCACATTGTCTGTCTGCAGTCATCGAAAAAAATATTTAAAGTTTGTCATTGCTCGTTGCGCTCTTGTTGAAATATTGTTGAATTTAATATTATGCTTGGTACTTATTGTAAGCATGAGAAACCAGAAGACACTGTCGCAGTTTAACGCAATATAGATGTCAATGTTAAGAAGCTTAAGCTATCCGCGAAAGGGAACTTATTCAAACCTGTTTTATGATCGTCGTATGTTATATATATCGTGATGCGGGCTGCGGCCCCGTGACACGACGTATAAGCCAACTTGGCAGCAAACAGATGCAGAACGATGATGAATTATACATAATCCATGCTTAACAGGCAAAACGCCGCACAAAGATATAATAAATCATGTGCTACTTCCCATTAGTACAAGTCTGCAGCGGACGGCCGGGGCCGGGGAGGGCGCAGGGTCGTGCGTCACTTGGTCGTCTCGTCCCCGCTATGCCACAGACATGCAGGCGCACTTGACAAGCGATATGTTAGCGGTTTGTGAAAACGGCGCACCCCTACATTTGTTCCGATTCACTATTAGCTAAAAAAAAATCTCCTTCCAGCAAAATGCAATCGGTAACTCGGAACTTTGTCTAAAGGCAATGTGACAAACTCATAAATAAGCTACAGCTAAATTTTATGTCACGTGGTAATGTCCTCAGCATCGGTCTATCAATATTACGTTGCATAGTTTTGTGACGACGTATGTAAATATATACATAAGTATGGCTTGTGTATGCGTAAACGTTATTTGTGAATGATATATTGCATTGTCCTCACGTCTTATTTTACTTTATGTACTCTGTAACCGTAACAACTGTTACTAGAAAATAAGTTATATTTAAAAAAAAGTGTCCTTGGTGCTTCTTGCTTGTTCTTCTCATGCATGCCTTTTAAGTTCTGTCGTTTTTATATTTCCCGGCAATTTTTAATTTGGAACTGTTCTATATTCGAATATGTTTAAATTTTGAATCTCAAAACAGTTGAAAGTATTAGGATTAATGCTATTGTTCAGTCACAGCGTCGATTAGAATCTGTAATAAAGTAAATTGGAAAATGAATCTTTCTAAGGAAAGGGTTCGTGCAATAATTGTCTCCAACTTTAGAAGAGGCCTGACACGGCTTCAGTGTTTTGAAGAGCTAACATCTGTGTTCAGTGATGAAGCCCCATGTCTGCGGACCGTCGAACGCTGGTATTTAGAATTCCAGCGTGGACATACTAGTGTTAGTGACAAATCTCGCGAAGGACGCCCAAAATCCGCCTTCACTGAAGATAACATCATTGCTGTGTTACAACTAATTCTCGAAGATCGTCATGTGACGTATCGAGAGATAGAGGCTCCATTAGGCATCTCAGGAACAACCATTCAGAAGATCTTGAATGAAGCGCTTGGTGTGAGAAAGCTAGTTTGCCTTTGGATACCGCATCTGCTTTCCGAAGATCACAAGGCGGCCTGCGTCAGATGGTGTAAGAAAACTCTTGGATCTATGCCTACGATCCTGATTCCAAACAACAATCTACAATCTGGGTCTTTCAAGACGAGCCAAAGCCGACTAAAGTTGTTCGTTCTCGAAGCACTTCAAAGAAGATGGTGGCCACGTTCGTTGGAAAAACCGGCCATGTTGCGACTACTGCACTTGAAGATCGTAGAACGGCTAACGCAGAGTAGTAAACCATAGTTTGTTACCAACAAGTATTCGTGGTCAAAGGAACCAGTCCGGTGAAGGAGCAGTCAACGCTTTCAAGTCAGCCATTTTGAACACCCCCACTTTAGAGTGGAATAAATGTTATAATAACTGGTTTGAGTGAATGGAAAAGTGTATTAAGCTACGTGGTGAATACTTATATAAGTTTACTATAAGGTTCTAGTTGTGTTTCTTTCTTCTAACGACAAAACTTAAAAGGCATGCCTCGTATTAGAACTTAGTTTGACTGACTGCCTCTTTTGGCAATTCGAAAATGCCTATGATTGGTTTAATTGTAATAAATGTTTTTGATATTAAAGTAGTACAATAGCTACTGTATTCTTACGCTCGCAACGCTGCGCCATTCAAATAATTTCTAACATTTTATTTAATGGTCACTATGTACATTTCATCGCAATCAATTTGTTGAATTTGCATATATGGTGACGGCGTTTGTTTTGTACCATACATATCACATAGATAATGACAGTATTTTTTTTTTACAACAGTCGGTTCTAAATACTCTAAATATGTGTGTGTGTTTGTATTTCGAGAAATCCATACACATTTAAGTATTTAGCAAGTGTACAAAGTAGCAAGCGCTCGCCGTAGTCAAACGACACAGACGCGCTGCGGCGGCGGCGAGCTTCGACGCGGCATGTCATTCCTCAGTTTTCGTGCATATACTACCACTTATACATTATAAAGATACCTTCACGAAAGAAATAGCAACGCTTCACAAACTTGTCACCGGCGGGCGGCACGTAATTGCCAACGGAGGGATATGGGACGTCTTGAGCGTACAGATGTGACCCGCCAGGAGGGAGAGGACACATTGCACGAGAGCACGTCGCACTATATACATATTATACAAGTATACAAACGAAATTAGTATTCAGATCTATGTTATTTAACTGCTGATTATATGTATTTACAACACTCTATATTTGTGTATGATAATATCATCAACTCCTATACGTATATGTATGTGTCGTACAGTATATATAGTAGATTGGCAAATTGTTCAAAGATGTAAATTGTGTATTGTTTATACTGCGTATAAGGTCACATGAGGTCTTATCATTTAATGTTGTATGTTCTATATATTCACACAAAAGTAATCGCATCGAAATTCTCCCCATCATCACCCATTACTTTTTGTTTGACAATTACTCATTAACAAACGGAAATTTTCCCATCTACATAGAAGTACCCAAGTCACCACTGTACCAAAAAGTCCACCCTTTATCCCACTTTGATTAGCGGTCGGGAGATCTTAATATGAGTTAATTTTCTAAAGTCCTCGAGCGCCTTGTCCATGATCAACTCAGATATAATGAATATTCTTTACCAAAAATAGTCTCCTTAACTCCCATCAATCTGGTTGGTGGTGGTTGGATGATATAAGAATGCCGCTCTCCCAGATTAAAACGGCCTTCACCAGAATAATCGTATCCTTTATTATTTATTATCACACTATTATTATCATTATTATTTATGTAACCTTTCTACACCGATCTACGTAAAGAGGCGGTTTGAATTCCTTAAAGATTCATGGTGTCGGGGGTTTTACAAACATCCAATCAACGGATACAAAGAACACACAGACTCGGGACAGCTAATTTTTGTTTCATGTGGGAATCGATACGACGGCCCACGGTTCAGCACTCATACTTACTAACCACTACACCAAAATGTAATCTACAAGTGAGGCTGTCGTCATGTAATGTCCTTCTTAATCTTCTACCTTGCGAACTGTCACTATGTCTAGTGTACCGGTTGAGGGTTTTACTAGATAAGTCTAGCCAATGACACTGAGTATAACTCCGTTTCAGTGTATGTCAGGAGAACAGGTAGCAGATGGTACAAAATGTTTTGGAATTCTATACTACAGTTCATTCGCGTGTATCTATATACATACTTTGCATAAGTTAATATATAGTATATTTTCTACGGTGCCTGGGACATAGGGATGAAGCCCTGCAAAGGGAAATACGCTTACAACGCCACATAGATACAGATTAACGGTAGAAAACCTACTATAAATGACTTGTAGGGATAGCCATTTGCAATATTATTTTAATGAACGATAGCTTGCTTGATCAAAGCTCGTTTCCTCTAAGTTTCAATAGAGAGCATGCATTAGTATTGTTTTAACAAAAAGTGAGTGTACTAAGAAACTGTAACTGTATAGAAATGAGAGGCGGCACAAGCTACGTCGCTAGTAACGGCACGGAGCGACATTTACATGTAATTGCGATAAGCGCTGTGAGAACGTCACACAAACCACGGACAATGGCTGTAGAATATTCTTCCCCTAATCACTTGTTGTGATCGTTTGTTAAAGGGCCTCATTCAACTGTGAGAGACCCTGAAGTAGGGGACGTTTTGATTAATTAAATTGAACACTGCGTACCAACGAGTTCACCGTAACAATATATAAAAAAATAACTTTTATTCAAAATTCTCAATGTCCTCCCTACTTTGTAATGAAAAAGAAAGAGTCCGTTGCAGACACGCTATAGGTACAGATATTAAAAAAAAAAAAAAAACAACAATAAACAAAACGGCAAAAGAACTTTTGTCTAACATACTTCTACATTTTTCTACAAATAAATGAACAATAGTTTTTGCCACTGACTAGCAATAGAGGCTAGAGGTATCTGATACATTTTCCTATTACTTTGTTTTCGCATACCTACCTACTTGCTTTCTACAAACGGTTACGAGGTCTCGAGAACTCACTCTTCACCTACTTATCACTGGGATCATAATGCCATTGAATATTTACTTTCACCAACGATCACTGATTACATTGACTTTTTACTTTTTGTCTTTGTCATTTTTGTTATGGTGTGCAAACGCAAGCTGCTGCGAAGAATAATAGTAAAATGAGAATGAGAACAAATTTGTAATATACTACTATGTACGACACAATAGTAATCGACACGAAAAACTAAGTCAGATCAAGTATCGCATCTCTCGATCATTGTGTCTACTTACACAATACGTGCGCGCCCCTATTTCATAGTGCCTCCACTATCTATCGACAGCCGAGTTAGTTCGAACGGATCGCGTAGATAGATCTTATTATCTGATACTAGGTTATAATTGTAGTTGAGTTAAACGCGAGAACTGTTACTGATTAAATAGGTACCACCCATTATGTTACACAATGGCAATGATTCTCTCTAAAGCTTAATTGTTCGAAAAATTTTATAAAGAGACAATGTGTTTGTGCAAAGGATTTCGACAAGTACTTAACCATGAAACAAATAAAGAACATTTAACTAGGAAACGGAGTATGTATTACATTCACTTTCACTAGCTGTATATTGTAGTACGTCCCACCAAACCAGTGACAGACGAAGCTATGGAGCTCTACTGACAAATCAACATTTACTTTGCAATCCTTTTTTTAGTATACATTCATGTACTTGTATCTCGTGTTATCCAATTTAATAATTCACTCTAAAAAAGTAGACAGCCGACTTCAATGCGTCTGTCATAAAATTTAAGACTAAAACTAAAACTCTCATCTAACTACTCTTGAAGTACATCCTTGCAAATAAAAAAATAATCATCGAAATCTGTTGGCGTGATATTGAGTTATTCTTCCATTTGTCGTGCACTGCAACGCAAATTTAATATTTATAATATGGTTTTCTCATGGATGCCATTATCAGAACTGGACCAAATTAAAATGGGACCGCACGGGAAGCACTAGCTTTCAAATAAAAAGAAATCGTCGAAATTGGTTCACGAAGTCGAAAGTTCTGAGATAACAAACATAAAAAAATAAATAAAAAATACAGTCGAATCACAACCTCTTCCTTTTTGAAGTCGGTTGAAAATGAATAAATGCGATTTGTATATTGTTCTCATGTTTTCGTAATCGTTCTCCACTCCGTTATAAGCTAACCATAGTTTAACTATAAATGCACAGGGCACACGTACAATTTCAAAAATGATATAGGAATCCTCAACAGCTTAATTACGTAGTAATTGTTGTGTAGTAAAACTGTACTGCAACATGCAAATTCAGCACTGATTATAAATGGTGCCGAATTGAGCACTGTTAGCTTTAAATGTACTGCATTCTGTAAACGGACGTCATTACAGTTTGTAATGGCATTGGTCACACGCTGCATGCCCACGCGCGCCCCATTCGGTGACAATAATGACGTAGCGCTCATTAGCGAAGCGAAGCGGCGCGACACTAGTCGACGTCAGCTGGCCGACATCATTACTGATACATTGCTGCATTTTTGTTGCCAAATTTGCGATGGCAGCGTTGCTAACTAAAAGTATTTGGCCGTTAATCGTGCCCGGTATGTATTGTTCCTGTTTTCACTATCGAACAGTTTCAGCTTATAAACGGCGATTAATGGCGACCTAAACCTCGTCCTAGTGCCGCTTGCCTCCATCGAGCAGCGAACCACTACATCACAGGTAGGTACGCATAGTTGATACAGTTGGTGTCACAATAGTTTCTAATTGAATAGGAATTGTGATCACTTTGAATAGTCACGTCTACGCGAGTGACGCCACACGTGACTGGGATGTTAAAGCATCACGGTTGTTATAAGAGACTCGCAGCTGACAACATCATGTATTAGTATAATGTGCTAATAGAACCTCAACGGTCCTCGTACATGTTTGTTTTTCAAATCAATTTCAACTTCTTATAATTCGTAAAATAAGCATTATCTGTTATACTTAAGCTGTTATACAGGATATAATCGGCATATGATATAGAACATATGAAAAGTTTGTTTTTTGTTCCGGTATATACAATATGTAAAAATAACTACATTACATATAACTAAATTGACCTAAATTTCTACTTCTACAAACCTGATGAACTATTTTTGCACACAGTCGTCACACAAATTTCTACAACCTTTATACAAAATGATGTTGCAAATAAATATTATTACAAGTATCGATAGTCTGTGAGCAACTTAATTATCTATTCAACTTTTTTATTATGAAATATTATTGTAATTGTAACAGAGAAGTTATATGTCAGTATTTGTCACAGCGAATGCCTGGAACTTCGGATGGGAAGTACATAAAAATCCCTTTCGTTATGATACCAGGTACATGTCTGAATGTAAGTTATAAGACTAATTTGTGAAGTTAAACACACTAATGAACCGTAGTACTTATGTAGATTAATATTTAAATTTGCGTGTTTTAAAACGTAAATGTAATTATATTAAGATATTGTGGACAAGACAATCGTCTGAAAACAAGTATTAAAAGTCTTTTGTCGGGCGGCGGCAGAGATTGTATATCCTACGGGAATATGGGGGTCGTAGCTCCTAAATGCCAGGACCCTCCAGAATCACGAGGTACGCAATATCAGACATTACTCTCTCTCTGTTACCTTTGAGGTACACCGGGATTATATGTTTGTTAAATGAAATAAAGAGAACAATAATAATAAGTTTATTTCGCACAATTACAAGTACATAAAGTAATTATATTAAATTATTATAAAGAAATATTCCTAGTAAATTGTTCAAAGAGCGCACAAAGGTGCCAAGCTGCGTATGTGACGCGGGGTGCTCTATACTCGCCAGCTATACATAGTGGTCCGCGGGGAGTCTGACAAGTGGCGCGTGTCAATACCACACTACAACTGCTATTATTAGAAAATTATTTTAACCATTACTCTTTAGTTATTTGTAGCGATAACGTAAGTGGCCGACTGTTTGAACGCCTCATATTCATATTTGACATTCTCAGACTAAGCCGGCTAACGACGCGACGCGACAGAGCGAGCTCAAACGTATCTACAAAATGTTTCATATCGTTGCGGGGTCCCCTTGAGAAATTGGGTCGAGTTGAACATTATGAAGAATACGAGTCTGACAGATGGGGGACATTTCTCTAGACGTCGACTGTGAATAGTGATTGAGTATTGAAAACTAATCAAGCGAATCGGCGCGGCGGACGACGCTGTCGGGTTCGTCGCGTTGTCGCTCGTTGCGTTAGCTATACAAGTCGAAATAAATGGGTCGATAGTAACTTTTAGATAACTATCACAAATGTTTCAAGATCCTCAACATTTATTTTCCGTATTTCAATTCTCAGGAGCACTATCAACAAATTCTATAGTATTTTGTGTAAACGTTTTTTGTGTATGTGTAGTAACGTTATATTGTACATCCCTGTTTATATAATTCTTTGTTGGACACTTTTGACTTACACGCTAGGTACATTCCGTCAACAATTGAGAACGTAAAATTCAACTGTAATTAGATTTACACTGCACAGAAAAAGAAAGCCCAAATTGAAACGAATCGCTTAGTAATAATTTGATGTTAAGTATAACAATTGGGAAATAAAGAATTGATCGTTGAATACCAATTTGAGCGCTGTCGATCAATTAGAACATTAACTCTAGTAGAGTAAGGGCTTAGGTATGTGAATTTTTATTAATGGATAATTCTGACAGTAAAAACATTTCACAGGTCGACGTGTAACATAATAAAGTAAATATCTATTTTGTTAATTGTCTGAAGTAGCTTTATCGAATCCATAGTGCGGGTACATTTATGAATAAAGCGCTATTGAAGGGAGAGCCATCAACTACGGTTTGAACAAACGGGTAGCCGTTGAGCTAGGTCTAAAACTAGTTGCGTTTCATAAATATTAAAGTCTCTTACTAACATTACAATTACAATCTAGTAGCATTTAAGAGTGAGCTCTAAAGTCGTTATGTATTATATGTCTCTCTGACCTCATTTATTGTAAAAACAGGTTTCAAGCAGGAATACAAATACATACATGTTAAGGACATCTGCGCCCTTATTTAACACAAAACATATTCGCGCGGAGATGTACGCCCATCCGTGACGCGCCTCAATGAACCGGCCGTCTGGGGCTCGGCTTCTATCGAACAAGTCATTCATGTTTTCTTAATACGCATAACATTTGTACATCTGTGCAACGGTAGACTCAATGCAAAACGGGCTTTACCAAACATTGACTTAATACAAAGCGACAAAAGATACATTTTAGAATAAGCTTTAGTGGTGTTAAAGTTCGGGAGGCGATTGAATAGTACTTGAAATATGGTGCGCGCGCATTATCCTTACAACCGATACAGTGCAGGCTGAGATGAGGAGCACATACTTATCTACGACTAGCTGCTTGCTACTTTTTGTCAGAGGTGAACGGCCTTCTAGTTCACTGGGGTTTTTATAAGAAATCTTTGTCTCATAGCTCTAGCGATCTAAGAATCATACACTTATTTTAATTCTGTTCCACAAAGGTAAAAAATATTAAACTGTCCACTCGTGGAATCCGATGCCATAATATGTATATTTTGGTTTCCGTTATACATACATGCATTATTATTTTAACTAGTCATATATATGTATTCATTTTAAATGCTTTTGTAATAAATTTAATTGTAATAATTCTTATTGTATGTTAATTAATGTAATTGGTAAAAAATAAGGATTTGCAGTTTAAATTAAGTTTAATAAATAAATATAATAAGTAATGATGTAGGACTGAAACCGAGACAAATTGTAAAGAAAGAAGGAAAAGTTGTCAGAACCTTTTCAACCTTATAACATTGGACTCATACTAAAACACTATTTGTCACGTTTTATAACGTGAGACACGTACGTATATGTTCATATGTATTGACACATAATCTCTGTAAAATCGTTTTCGAACAAAAGTATCTAACTAAAATTATTTCACAGTACCCACAAAGTCTTATTTATTCGCCTGTCAAATGTTCTCGGTGTTCTTGTGTTTATTCCTGTTCACACTACAAAAGTATTATTTTGTATGTATGTATGTGGTAACTATCTTTGTATGTACATTTTCTCAAAAGCTACTGATCCAATTCGAATGTAATTTACAATATTTAAAGGCATATTTTTTAGGGAAGGATTTTGTATTTAATACCTATATCAGGATCTGATGAAGACCTCCGGAACCAGCAGCAAATGACCGGGGATTGCTGTAAGCGTATCTAAGTATTTTTTTACCATTTTATAACAAAACACCTCGCCTGTAGGTACGCTTTGAAGGGGTAAGCAGATACACAGGTAGAGTGCACCCTAATATAGCCAAAAGCGCTTTTCGAATTTAGATGGGTCTTTCACTATTTGAAGTCGGTTTTTTTTCCGACTATACAGAAAGAAAGGTAATGTTTTTCGATGTATGCATGTTTCTTCGCTATAGGGCATAGCGTAGACGACTTGATGGATTTCGACATGTGGTGTGGTTAATAGTGAGAATGACAATAAAGATTCTTCTTCTTTCTCTAATTGTCAATTAATTAACTGCAAAATATTTTTCCAGACATTCAATATCAAGCAAATCAATAGCAATATGAGAGGCAACTGTTGCTGTGTTTCAAACGTAGATAAAAATGTAAACTGTAATATCGTATATAAAAATACTATTAAATCGATTACTATACGTACTATTCTTATTATAACTTTAATATTTGAAGGTGTAATAATATCAATATCTCCAATGATAGTTTTCTTAAAGTCAGGTATTATGAAAATGCCCAGCTTGAGTCCTGTCCTGGTCAGGTTTATCATTTATCATATTTCGTGATTCGCAAGTAAGCAAACAGAACAATATTTCAGTGTAAGCTCGAGGCAGTTTCATTGTAAATACAGTAAAATAAAAAAAATCTGTTGCCTGGAGGTTTTCCCTATTCAACACCTGTATCCCAGATCATATAAGATCATCTTTAGAGATTTACGAGCGGTCAGTCGGCATCGGCACTCTTTACTCGGGTAGCACGAATATATCATATACGAGTATATATCACACCGCGATAATACAAAGCGGCGTTATCGCTTCCCACGGGAACAGCTGCATTCACATTCATATCAATTTATCTGTAAATTGTAGTAATATCATGACGAGTGGTTCTAAGTGAACTGAAAATGGCTTACCCAGCTCTTCATTTCTTCATTATGGCAATGTGGTAGGCTCACCGCGAAGCACTTATCCTACCCCGATAAAGTAGGCTTCCTAATCACTCTTGCGCTCGTCTATTGTAAAAAAACTGATTACCAGACAACGTGAATCACTGCACGAAGTTAACGTTAGTTACGACTAAGGATTGAATAGGTATGTAAAGTTTGTTTAGTTCCTCTGTCAAGGATCTGGGCCTGTTTATCGATACCAACCTTAACTGGCACACCCAGGTTACAAGTGTCACACGGTAACTGCGGGCGTTATACCGGCTCAAGAACTTTCTTCCACCTAAGACTAAAACCAGGTTGGTTCAAACCTTGATCATCCCCATTATGGACTATGGTGATGTGTGCTATTACGACCTGAATGCAGACCATATCAACAAATATGGCCGTCTTCTTAATAACTGCATTCGATTCATCTTTAATCTTCGTAAGCATGACCACGTTTCATCCTTCCGTTCTGATCTAAATTGGCTTCCAATTCGTGAACGCTGTCACTGCACGCCCTCACCACTCTGTACTCCATTCTTAATTCATCTACTCCTCCCTCATATCTTACCACTATTTTGCAGTATCTTTGCTCTAATCATAACAGAAACCTCCGTTCTTCAAATAATCTTCTCTGTTGAACAGACAATTGAAATGGCCTGTATTGAGTTGGAGCAGCTTGTTATATTAAGTGTGTATAGACCACCTTCAGGATTGTATGATTGTTTTGAAAAAGTAATGGATGAAGTATTACACAAAATTTGTAACTCAAGCAAGTCCATCATTGTTTGTGGTGACTTTAATGTTAATTTGTTAGAAACTTCTAGCTTAAGCACTAAAATTATTAGTTTGTTTCAGTCCTACAATCTTGCAAATTTATTTATGGAGCCTACTAGAATAACCCCCACTAGTGCATCATGTCTTGATAATATTTATACTGATATTTTACCTACCCACAAAAAAATTATTAATTTAATAGACTCTGATCACTGTGGACAATTGATCACTGTACCAAATACAAAGAAAAATTAATTGAAAAAAGATATCACTGTTAACCCGAAGTCTGAATATCGCTTGGAAACATTTAAAACTAAACTTGCAAATAAAATCCAACTTTTGTCAACTAATGATGACCCTAATCAACATTATAATGATTTTTTCAAAATGTATTGCTCGCAATTTGATACTACATTCATTCCTAAGTCAATTTCGGTAAATAGCAACACTTCCTTCAGTGACTGGGCCACCATTGGTATTTATAAAAGTAGAAAACGGCTTTATGAACTGTATGAAGAACGGCCTTATATTAACACTGTGGAATATAATTTATATGTAAAGAATTATTCTAAGTTATTTAAAAAAGTTTGTTATTTGGCGAAATCTCGCTACTTAAGTTCAAAAATTAAAAATAGTAGTAATATAATTAAAATGACTTGGAATATTATTAATAGCGAAACGGGAAGGTCTTGCAACCGAACTTGTGATTACAGCCTTGCTGTTGATGGCAGTATCATTAAATCAGATTCGAAAGTAGCTGCAGCATTTGAAACTTTCTTTGCAGAGATTCCCGTATCGACTACAAAATGTCTAAATTCATCACCAACTGTTGCAGAAACAATACTTAAAGAAAACGTTCCAGTTTGTGAATTCCAGTTTTATTTCCAATATGTAACTTGTAATGATATAATAAAAACTTTTAAAACTTTAAATATTAAAAAGACTGCAGATCTATGGGGTAATTCTGTTGACGTTGCTAAGTCTATTATAAACATTGTAGCACCAACTTTAACAGTAATCTTTAATAATTGTATAGATTGTGGTGAGTTTCCTGATCGAATGAAATATAGTAAAATAATACCATTGTTTAAATCGGGTAGTACATCAGACCCTTCTAATTATAGACCTATATCAGTGCTACCTACTTTTAGTAAATTTTTTGAGAAACTTATTTTAGATCAAATGCACATTTTACTAAACATAAATTATTACATAGCAAACAGTTTGGTTTCACAAAGGGTCGTTCAACAACTGATGCTGGTGTTGAACTTTTAGGGCACATTTATAATGCATGGGAAGATAAATGCGATGCGTTAGGCATTTTTTGCGATTTGTCTAAGGCTTTTGATTGCGTTCTCCATGATACATTGATCAGGAAGCTGCGCTACTATGGAATCCAGGGCACCTCTCTGGATCTTCTTACTTCATATTTAAGTAATAGGATTCAGAGAGTTGATGTGAACGGTAAAAGATCTCCCGGATCTGTAGTCAGAATGGGGGTTCCCTAAGGCTCTATTCTAGGTCCCTTTTTATTTATAATTTATATTAATGACCTGCCGTACCTCATAAAGGATAAACATGATATAGTGTTGTTTGCAGATGACACTTCACTTGTATTTGAACTCAAACGTCATCAGGTGGTTATTGATGACGTAAATAGTGCCCTTTCAACAGTAGTTAACTGGTTTAATATCAATAATCTTCTCCTTAACGAGAAAAAAACTAAATGTATAAAGTTTACATTGCCTAATGTAACACAGGTGAACACTAGTGTGTCAATAAAGGGCGAAGTGTTAAAACCCGAAGATTCCACAGTGTTCTTAGGCTTAACTTTAGATGCAAAGCTTCAGTGGAGCCCCCATATAGATAAACTGTCCAAAAAGCTTAGTTCTGCAGCGTACGCCGTTAGGAAAATTCGTGGTTTAACAGATTTAGAGACAGCCCGTTTAGTATACTTTAGCTATTTTCATAGTGTAATATCGTACGGTATTCTGTTGTGGGGAAATGCCGCCGATATTCAATCTATTTTCGTTTTACAAAAAAGAGCTATACGTGCAATTTATAAATTAAGTCCCAGACACTCCCTCAGAGATAAATTTAAAGAGATTAATATTATGACTGTGCCCTCACAGTATATTTATGAAAATCTCATGTACGCACATAAAAATATTAATCTGTTTAAAAAATACAGTGATATCCATAGTGTAAATACTAGGAACAAAAACAAATTTGTTGTTCCTAAAACCAGGCTCAAGAAAATAGGTGGTTCGTTTAGATGCCAAAGTATACATTTCTATAATAAGCTTCCTAGCCAAATACAAGAACTAAGCAATAATAAATTTAAATCATTTATAAAAAAAAAACTAAGTCAAAAAGCTTTTTACACAATTAAAGATTATATTGAAGATAAAAAGGCTTGGGAATGAGCTGCTTCATTAATGTACATGAGCCTTTGTTTTTCGTTTATAATTTTTTTTTTTTATACACATTGACATTTTATATTTTACTTTTTGACATGAATACTTACTTTGTTAAGTATTATATTGTTTTTTTTTTATTGTTTAATCTTTGTACCTTTTGACATGAATACTTTGTTAAGTATAATATATTATATATTTGTTTCTTTTTTTTTAATTTATAAATTTAATTATTGTAAATGTGAGGACTATGTAGGTTATTTATTTATTTATTTTTTTCTCTTTTCTCATGTAGTTTGTTTTATAACGATGTCTGACAGTTTGAGTACTTTTGCGGCCTACCCAAATGTCCTTGCTTTGGTACTGTTCGTCGATCCGTTGAGCTCCTTAAAGTTCTAAGTTGAGCTACACGATAACTGACAAATGCTTGCACTGTTTGGACGGGTCCACTCAAATGAGCGTGGTGCTTTCTTCAAAAGCTCATCTCAGACGTTAGCGTGCATGGTTCTCATATGTTTTTGACCAGTACATCTGTATGGACTTTAAAACAGACTTTGACCTCTGAGTTTGTTTCGGTGTTTCTTCTCAGGGTAGTCAGCTAGGAAACACCGGCCTCATCTAGCATAAACTAACAGAAAAAAATAATATATTGACGTGTAAAAGTGTTGTTGTAACAGGAAATCAGGATGGCACCAAGTCGCCTATCTTTCAAAACTGGGGTTCGTGCTCTTCTCGTCCGTAAGCTGGCAGAGTCATCAGAACGTTAGAAGCATATGACTATTCATATCATTTATATATAATTGTATATTATTTTATTTATATTACTTTGTTTTGTTTCAACATCTCGACTTTTGTCGGTTTTATAGATACCCCGTCAGAAAAAGGTTATTTATGTCCCTAATATTTAAAAAAATAATAAAGTTAGTTATAAACGGTATGTATAAATATATAAAAATTGAATATGTAGTTCATTGTATGAGAGGAACCTAGCCAGTGTGTATCTGTCGTGTGGTGTGTGCCCTCGTCCTCTTCCCCTTCCTCCTACCCGTCGTGTGCTCAATCTCTGTTGTCTCTCTAGTGTATGAGTAATGTTCAGAGAGTCTGGTGTATCTGGTGATTGCGATATGTTTGGTGATTGTTGCGGGCCCTGTGAGTCCTGTGACTGATGTATTTTTACTGTGTGTATGGCTGCTTGTTTTTGAAGAATGGTAATGTCAATGGTGGTCTCTAATTTATCTATGTATTTCTTAATGTTTTTGGCAACTACGCCCGTTGCGCCTATAACTATTTGAATGACAGTTTCAGTTTTCAGCAGGTGGTATTTGCTCAATTTCTCAATTTCCTTAGCGCTTATTTATATATTATTGTGTATTATATTATTTTATTTATGTATATACTATTGTATATGTTTATTATTTATTTATGTTTGTATCTAATGTCCATATATATATTATGTTTTTTTTTTTATGCGATGGGGGGCAAACGAGGAGACGGGTCACCTGATGGTAAGTGACTACCGCCGCCCATGGACACCCGCAACTCAAGAGTCACAAGTGCGTTGCCGGCCTTTTAGGTAGAGGTACGCTCTCTTCTTGAAGGTTTGAAGGTCGTATCGGTTCGGAAATACGGCAGGCGACAATTCGTTCCATAAGCTGGTTGTGCGAGGCAAAAAGCTTCTGGAGAAGCGCACAGTGGTGGAGTGTCAATCGTCCAGGTGATGGGGATGGATATTTTGTCGCGTAGGACGATGGCGGAAACCAGCAGCCGGTATAAGTCCGAACAATTCCTCTGAACACTCCCCATGATACAAGCGATAGAGGATGCAGAGTGAAGCTACATCTCTACGCAACGCCAAGGTGTCAAGTCGATCAGAAATATCTTGGCAGTCGATGATGCGAGTCGCTCTCCGTTGAATGCGGTCAAGAGGCACAAGTTGGTACTGGGGTGCACCTGCATAGAGATGAGAACAGTATTCCATGTGCGGCCGAACCTGCGCTTTATAAAGTTGCAGGCGGTGGGCCGGAGTAAAATACTGTCTCGATCTGTTTAGCACACCAAGCTTCTTCGAGGCTAATATGGCCTTACTCTCTAAGTGACCGCGAAACTGGACTTCGCTTGATATATCGACGCCAAGGATTCCGATACTGGCTGATGCAGTTAGGGAAGTGCTCTCAAATTGAGGTGATACGACCAATGGCATCTTTTTAGCGGTGAACGCGCAAACCTGTGTCTTCGTGGGGTTAAATTGGACTAGGTTAAGTCAACCCCAATCTGAAACTTTTGATAAATCAGACACAAGTTTGGATCGGCTTTCGATGACGTTTGCCCGAGAAATGTTAGCGCGGCCGGTGTAAAGGGCATCACTCGTGCTATCGTCTGCATAGCAATGGATGCTGCTAATCTGCAGCATGTCGTTGATATGCAGAAGAAACAGCGTGGGTGATAGCACACAGCCTTGTGGGACACCAGAATTAACAGACTTGGAGTCGGAGCATGCACCGTCAACAACGACCTTGATGCTTCTGTCTGTAAGAAAACTGGTGAGCCAATTGCACAGTTACTCGGGAAGCCCATAGGAAGGAAGCTTCGCAAGGAGCGCTTTGTGCCAGACCCGATCGAAAGCCTTCGCCACGTCCAAACTAACGGCCAACGCTTCCCCCTTGGTCTCGATCGCCTGTGCTCACCGGTGAGTCAAGTATACGAGAAGATCACCAGCTGAACGACCCTGACGGAAGCCGTATTGTCGATCATTGAGGAGCTGGTGGTCTTCTAAGTACCGGAGGAGCTGGCAGTTAACAATGGATTCCATTATCTTGGAGAACAAGGAGGTGATTCCTATGGGTCTGTAGTTGGACGGATCCGAGCGATCTCCTTTTTTAGGGATTGGGTGCACTAGAGCTGTCTTCCATGAGTTCGGGACTACGCCAAGAGAGTAGGAAAGCCGATAAAGGCGCGTTAAAACCGGTGCTAACTCTGGAGCACACGTCTTCAGCACGATAGGAGAGATTCTATCGGGCCCACTCGACTTATGAACGTCGAGGGAAAGAAGCGCTTTACGCACTGCCCTTTGTGTAAACCAGACTTCCGGCATGCGGGTCTCGCACTGCGGTATTATTTATCTTTTGTACTATTTTTTTTCTTATACCTATTTTCATTTTTAGTGCACCTACCTCACTCATTTCACACTACTCTAAGGTAGAGAAAATGCCTTTGGCATTAAGTCCACCTATGTACATTTCGTGCATAAAGTAAAAGAAAAGAGCGTACTCGACTCCTACCTAAAAGGCCGGCAACGCACTTGTGACTCTTGCCATTTACATTCAGGTGACCCGTCTGCTCGTTTGCCCCCTATCGCATAAATAAATGTTCTTGCTCCCTCAGAGGACACACATACAACAGAACCCAGTATTTTAATGACATAGATATGACAAAGCCGCTTACGGACTCGCTAAAGCTATAGAAATCTTTATTTCTGCTAATCAGCTAATTCATCTGTTATAGAATGACGGTATGTTCGTAATTCTATACAAAAGATGATTCATATTCAAATGTAATCAATGCGTTAGTAATAATTTATTGTTTAATTTGAGCGTTCCTTTGAAATTAATCTTTGTATATGTCATGTGCCATAAGTAAGCATATAAGTAGGTGTATGCAAGTGTATTTATAGTAAGTACCTGGATGAAAAAAGTAAAATAAAATAATCATCAGGACTCGAACCGGGGTAATCTGGATTCAGTAGCGCCCTATTTCCCACCTGACCTATTACAACCTTGTTGATGGTGGCGAAATTCACCTTCGTAATCTAATGATATTGCAGCAGTTTTTCATTGCCTGAAAACACGGATAAAACGACGTTTTCTAAAAATGAAACCAAGCTAGATAATTTTATCGGCCACGAAATCCAATGCATACAAAATTTCATAAATATCGTTGGAGCCGTTTCCGAGATTCAGATTATATATATATATATATATATACATATACATATGCATATATATACAAGAATTTCTCGTTTAAAATATAAGACATGCAAGGGTATGTAAGAATAATGTTAGGTGACCCGTCTGCTCGTCTGTCCCCGACTTAAGTTTCTAGTTCCTAGATTTTCTTCATTTCTTTTTGGTTTAACTTTTATAACTTAAGCCAGCAGGACAGGACTAATTGTGTGTGACATTAATGTTAATTGATAGCTGATTTGTAAATTCGCACTTCATTTGTCTATTCTTGATTATTTTACAAATTACTTGAATGCAGAGATAGTTAAATTATTCAAGATTCTTATACGAGCTTATATTTTATTTATCCGGCGATCATATAGAACTTGCACAACATAGCAGCGTGCACGTCAATCAGCTGGTCGTTCGACGCTCTCACAAGACGATTACATTTATATAAAACAATTTTGTTCGCGATTGTACTTCGTAGCCGTTTGATGTCTCTTTGTAGAGTACAGGCGCTGCGCATAGGAGATAATTCGTTGGCCCACGACGCTAAAGAAAAAGCCGATCTTCTGGGCAAACTCTTTGCGTCCAACTCGACCCTGGACGACGGGGGAAACGCACCGCCGACCATACCGCAGTGCGAGACCCGCATGCCGGAAGTCCGGTTTACACAAAGGGCAGTGCGTAAGGCGCTTCTTTCCCTCGACGTTCATAAGTCGAGTGGGCCCGATAGAATCTCTCCTATCGTGCTGAAGACGTGTGCTCCAGAGTTGGCACCGGTTTTAACGCGCCTTTATCGGCTTTCTTACTCTCTTGGCGTAGTCCCGAACTCATGGAAGACAGCTCTAGTGCACCCAATCCCTAAAAAAGGAGATCGCTCGGATCCGTCCAACTACAGACCCATAGCCATCACCTCCTTGTTCTCCAAGATAATGGAATCCATTGTTAACTGCCAGCTCCTCCGGTACTTAGAAGACCACCAGCTCCTCAATGATCGACAATACGGCTTCCGTCAGGGTCGTTCAGCTGGTGATCTTCTCGTATACTTGACTCACCGGTGGGCACAGGCGATCGAGACCAAGGGGGAAGCGTTGGCCGTTAGTTTGGACGTGGCGAAGGCCTTCGATCGGGTCTGGCACAAAGCGCTCCTTGCGAAGCTTCCTTCCTATGGGCTTCCCGAGAAACTGTGCAATTGGCTCACCAGTTTTCTTACAGACAGAAGCATCAAGGTCGTTGTTGACGGTGCATGCTCCGACTCGAAGTCTGTTAATTCTGGTGTCCCACAAGGCTGTGTGCTATCACCCACGCTGTTTCTTCTGCATATCAACGACATGCTGCAGATTAGCAGCATCCATTGCTATGCAGACGATAGCACGAGTGATGCCCTTTACACCGGCCGCGCCAACATTTCTCGGGTAAACGTCATCGAAAGCCGATCCAAACTTGTGTCTGAAATCGAAACTTCTTTATCAAAAGTTTCAGATTGGGGTCGACTTAACCTAGTCCAATTTAACCCCACGAAGACACAGGTTTGCGCGTTCACCGCTAAAAAGATGCCATTGGTCGTATCACCTCAATTTGAGAGCACTTCCCTAACTGCATCAGCCAGTATCGGAATCCTTGGCGTCGATATATCAAGCGAAGTCCAGTTTCGCGGTCACTTAGAGAGTAAGGCCATATTAGCCTCGAAGAAGCTTGGTGTGCTAAACAGATCGAGACAGTATTTTACTCCGGCCCACCGCCTGCAACTTTATAAGGCGCAGGTTCGGCCGCACATGGAATACTGTTCTCATCTCTATGCAGGTGCACCCCAGTACCAACTTCTCCCTCTTGACCGCATTCAACGGAGAGCGACTCGCATCATCGACTGCCAAGATATCTCTGATCGACTTGACACCTTGGCGTTGCGTAGAGATGTAGCTTCACTCTGCATCCTCTATCGCTTGTATCATGGGGAGTGTTCAGAGGAATTGTTCGGACTTATACCGGCTGCTGGTTTCCGCCATCGTTCTACGCGACAAAATATCCATCCCCATCACCTGGACGATTGGCACTCCACCACTGTGCGCTTCTCGAGAAGCTTTTTGCCTCGCACAACCAGCTTATGGAACAAATTGTCGCCTGCCGTATTTCCGAACCGATACGACCTTCAAACCTTCAAGAAAAGAGCGTACTCCTACCTAAAAGGCCGGCAACGCACTTGTGACCCTTGAGTTGCGGGTGTCCATGGGCGGCGGTAGTCATTTACCATCAGGTGACCCGTCTGCTCGTTTGCCCCCTATCGCATAAAAAAAAAAAAAAAAAAAAAAAAAAAGGCGCGCACAGTCACCGCTAACAGGTCTCCGCCGGCCACCGCCCGCGCCAAACTAACGTTATTATGACATAATTAAACTTCACAAATGTATTATTAAAACGTTCGTAATACGTAACAATGAACTTCTGAATGTATTTATAATAAAACATTATGTTTTAAGGTATTTAGGAATGTAACATGGATCAACTGAATAACAGTTTCTTTCAATGTTTTTTGTACAATTGTGGTGGTTCACGTTTGAGGCTACACCAGTTAGCACTGGTGTAACGAGTTGTCTCTTACAGTGGTAGTCAACCTTCGACGACAAAGATATTTTCGGCATATAAGTCGGCATCGTTTGGCCTATGCACTAGCTAAAGCAAAGACAGGTAGGCCAAAAGATCCTTTGTTGTGCGGACAATGTTTTATGATCGAAGTCGGAAGTCGGAACTTTGTCGATATAAAGTTCTTCATTAACAAGTCGCAGTCAGTCTTGCTCTATCGTTGTTCACTAAATAGCTTTATCTAGCCCTAGATCACAGACGTCACAGTTAGTTTTACCGAAACATTTTAAAACCGATTTTATTACTTGTATCACGTTGTCAAGTTTATGCACATTAATTAAACAATAATGCGCCGGCAGCTAATCTGATATCTGCAGAGATTGTAGTCTGTCCCACTCGCAACAGCCCGGCACACAGTTGGCATTGTGCATAACGCATCATCATTAGCATTGATGATGTATTCAAATAATTGCGTACAGAGCCACCCACTAGACTAGCCAGTAGTAATATGTGTACTTTAATAAAAAATATGCGTAACTAAACGATACTATAAGGGAGCTAGCGTTCCAAAAGAAAGAGACAATGTATGCTATATATACGAAGAATGAAATTCCAACACGTGAAGCCGGTAGACAAACAATGCTTGCATTGTATTGCCGAGTGAATGAGAGTACCGAAGCCCCAACACCCCCTCTAGTCTTTCCTCTCCCCTCACCACCCTCGGCTGGCTCACTTCTTACTCTTGAGTTACAGGAGCCCTTGGGCGGCAGTTAACACTTACCATCAGATGACCCGTATGTTCGTCTGACCCCAATATCATAAAAAAACAAAACGAAGAGACGAAGATAAGAAAGTGAATCATCAATCGAATACACAATTAATTAATTTAAGGAACTACTCTGATTTATTGCTTGCTCTTCTCGGCCTTTTCTCTCAAAACAACTGAACTAAAGCTGCCTAATATAGAATATTCTTTATTGTGCACTACAGAAATTACAATCAATTTTAATATTAAAATAATAATAATAAATACTCCGCACATCTCACACACGGCCGTCTGATCCTAATCTAAGCAGAGCTTGTACTACAGTAACCAGACGGCTGAAAAACATACTTATATATTTATAAATGCATACATATTATAGATAACTTACACCCAGCCACAGAACAGATTATCGTGCTCATACACAAATATTTGTACTGAGTGGGAATCGAACCCACGACCTCGACTTAGCAGTCAGGATCGCTGACCGTTAGACCAATGTATGTATGTTTGAAATATATATAATTATAGTTCAATTATATATGTAGGATGCCATGCTGGTAAACGGTCAAACGTTAAAAGACGTCCCGACGATTAGTTCCGACACCTGCAGCTGAACACCCGAGCTTATGCTCCATTGCATTGTGTACGTACACAGCGATGTCCGTACATCCTGTCTGTGGATAAACGAACATTTCACTCTTTGACTAGCACAACGTTGTGGTAATTACTCCTTTCATTAAGTTCGAGGAAACGACACAGTATAGGATTCATTCACATATTGTACCGGTTTCGAGATAGTTTTAAAGACTTAGTGATCGGACTGTTATTTATCAGACGGTATGTATACAGTCATAAAGTGCCCGGCAGACGGCAACAGGCTTGCAATCTATTACGTTGGTGGGATGAAATTATTTTTTGTGAAATATGTTTATAATAATTGGCAACGTGTTTAATACACCTCTGCCTACCCGTTTGGGGAAGCAGGCGTGCGAGTGTATGCATATATACGGAGTTTCAATTTAAGGCCTTACTGCTTAAATTTCAGTAAACACATATAATTTGGTACAAACACTTAAAATCATGCTATAATTTAAAGGCCACGCGTTTCGTGTAATCATGTGCCTGTTATAAGTCTGCAGCATTAATTAATGATGTCTACACGCAGGCCAAGTACAAAAATGTAATTTAACATAGTACGTGGCGTGTATTGTTGCGGATAAAAACAAGAGTCGTTTAGACAAGGCGGAGTTAATGAAGACATCCACATCGTTAACGTGAACAGTGGAACCCGAAGGCATACGAACTGTTCCAACCAATGACGTCACATATATATATTCTGTACAAGGATAGCAGCTACGATGTCTGGTTTGGAATAAAGAACATGTTATTATACTTATTATGAGGTTAGTGTTTTCTATGACATTTATCTCATAATTTATTTGGCAGTTCTAGTAATGTGTCATACGCATATGTATGTGTTTATTACGTAAACATACAGCTTTATCTACCATGGGCTTTATAGTTATGGGAATAGAAATAAGGCATTAAATACCTTGTAGAATACTCTTAAATATCGTTTCGTTATTTCGGGCATATATTAGGTAGGCACTTAGAAACGGACGGTTGTTACGTTCAAGTTCGGAACTAAAAAAGAAATTAGGCAAAAATTTTCAACTACGGCCTTACAGAAAATTGTTTGAGAGGCAACGCTTGCGTTGCATTTCCCCGAAATTAATGAGGTTTCTGGAGCCTCAACTCCCCTTCCCCTCTTTCCCTCTTCGAATCCCCCCATTCCCGCACTTGCGACTCTTGAGTTGGAGGTGATCAATAAATTTATTGATCACCTCCAACTGTGATCAAAAATATATTTTAAAGCTTGTGGTAGAGCCATGCTTAGGCACGAATGGGCCCGGCTCGACCGGTGCGATACCACGGCCTCACACAAAACCGGTTGTGAAGTAACGCTTGCGTTGCATTTCCCCGAATTGAGTGAGGTTTCCGGAGGCCCAATTCCCCCTCCCCCCTTTTCTCTCCCCTCTTCTCCTTTCTCCTTTTTACCAACTCCTCATCCCTCCTCTCTTCTTTCCACTCCCTGCATTCCCCATCCCTCATCCCCCTCAAAGGCGGGCAGCGCACTTGAGTTGCAAGGGTCCATGGACGGCGGTGTCACTTACCATCAGGTGACCCGTCTGTTCGTCTGTCCCCCTATAGTATAAAAAAAATAAAAAAAATAAACTTAACCCTCGACGCAAATAGAGGGGTGTTATAAGTTTGTCGTATCTGTTACTATGTCTGTCTGCGGCTCCGTAGCTCACAAACGGCTGATATACGGCTGAACGGTAGGTATATACATGTATATATGTCTACGCACATCATAAAATTATCAACTTCAATTCCGTTTTAATGTTTAAAAAGAACTCAAAAGTTCAGTATATCATGAAAAAAATGGAAACGCCTTAATGTAAACCTGGTCAGTAGGAGAGCGTGGGCAGGCATCATTGGGATCATCGGAGGCCTTTGTCGATAATACCATTTATATCGTTCTGAATATAGTGAGTTAATCTCCTTTACACTACCTATTCATCCAACTATACTTTCCCAATATACTTGGTAATAAAAGGGACGGGAAATGAATACCTCCTTCATGTAATAAGCTTTTCCGATGGTTTATTTTAGCTATAGGTCTGATACATGTCCTCTCGATCCCCATATTTGTTGTACATTGTTATTAGAGTGAGAGAGTTTAAAATAAATTCAATGCTCTATTTTGCGGTGCGTTGTAAAGAAAAATATTTAAATAAATAGAATAAAAAAGCTGGAGGACGGTAATATGCTTGCCCCCTAAATGGAAGTTTACTATGATCATATTCATATAAAGAACTGCATAAATGAATACCATTAAATAAGTATTCTGCGCTACTTCTGTATACTGAAAAAAATTGTTATGGACAAAAAAGGCTTTATGAGGCAGAGCTCAGAGGTTTATCGCTGAGATATTAAAAGTTTAAGTCATGCTGAAGCTTTATATTTTTGCTTTTTTTTTCCACCAATGGAATTTCTTTAATGTTTATCGTGTTTAAAAAAAATCCAACCTGTAGTTAAGCACTGAACTGCCGCACAGTAAAACAGCCCGAAGTACAGCTATATAATACTTGTAATACTGCATTGTTAGAATAATAAGCTTATTTCGGGCATAGTATAAAAATAAAGCGTACAATAAAATAATATTTAAGGGTCGTTCGTAGAAGCAAGAAGTACAACAACTCACGGCCAAGGAGACTCTTGATATATGACTCTTAATTATTATCATGTGCAATTATTGCTGGTGATTCGTAAAAAAATGATTATTCATAGAAATATTGTAAAAGTGTTGTTCCTTGAATTTATTAAATGATCAATACATATTATGTCCACATTGCTTTGTATACATAAATACACCTAAGTGTCACCTCGTATAACGCTTTATGCTTTTCATTCCTTCCGCTTCCGATTTCTAACAGTACAATATCTTCTATATTCAGACCGACAGCAGACCCATGATAATAAGCTATTCGGTTAAACATTTTATTACGCCCGAAATAGGCAGACGGATAGTTGCACACATTTACAATAAACCGTAATCTGACCTTTGAAGTTACAAGGTGCGTGTGCCCTCCTGCGTGCGAGGCGGAGCGACTATGTGCGGTCGCCTTTACGCACCAGATTAAAAGTTAATTAAATCGCAAGCACGCTCTTATCGAAGCCGACCCAATCAGATTTACGTCTCGTCGTGATGTATGAGACTTGTTGCAGACGTCCACACCACCACGCCCGGCGCGCCGCCGCCGTCGCCATGTGCCACTAGACATACACCACAGTCACGTGAAGCAATACACATTACAAGTTTTATAACTTACATACAATTCATGTCCCCGGACACGAGCCGGTGATAAGCTGAAACATACTGCTAAGCAACAACTGCCAACGACTGATAGCAAAAACTGTTCCAGCTATTTCAGGATCGTAACTTGTGTTATATTTCTTGTGCAAAACGATGTAGAATTCGTTCAATGTTAAACGTGTTCGTGGAAGGAACGGATGAGCTAGGTACATGATAATATTAAATCTGAGATCTGAGAATCATGAGAGTAATTACGTTGTTGTCACAAAGGTTATTACTCGGACGACTTAATCAATTAAAACCATTTATCGATAAATGGAAAGGAACTAATTTGTTTCAGTTACTTGATACAA
This sequence comes from Tyria jacobaeae, assembly GCA_947561695.1. Taxonomy (NCBI): domain Eukaryota; kingdom Metazoa; phylum Arthropoda; class Insecta; order Lepidoptera; family Erebidae; genus Tyria; species Tyria jacobaeae. Next base: position 18,519,839 of record OX387225.1, on the reverse strand, counting down.
ACGGATGAACACAACTTAGAATAATATTTTCGAATGCAAAAAAGGCAATGTTTTTATCAGCTTTCACAAATCTTCTTTTTATAAAATGTATTTTACCAAAGTAAATATGACAACACAACAGATGCTGTCTAATTTTAAATAATAACTAACAGAGTAAGTTATAAATGACTTTTGCTTAAGACTACTTTGCGATTCCACGTAGAAGCAGCATAACACCGTCTTTAAATATATGTATAGTATACATTGATTTTTAAATTCGTGTTTTAATTAGTAATATGATATGTTTTTTTTTAATTTTTCTCGATTTGTTTAATTGACTGATTTTTCATGCGCGAGTAACTAAAGGGACTAGTTGAAAACGAGCGTCAGGTATCGTTGCCTGACGTACGCTGACCCAGGTCCTACGTTGATCATGCCATTAGACATCCCTTACATTATTTGTATTTTTTTGTGTCTAAGGTATTATTTTATTCTACTTATCTTTTGTTATTTTAGTATTCTTTTAAGTTTTTTTTAAGTGTCTGCAATTAATTGTCTCAGAATCTCTCATTTGCTTTAACAAAAACAATGTGAAAAGCGAGTCTTACTGAATGGCTGCTAGGATTATGACGACACAGAAATGATAATCACTGCCCTGGTTTAAAGTGCTTTTTCTCTATTTTATTGTATATGATGACACAATTACACACACGCACACGCTCTCATCTACCCACCTACCTACCACCACCCTTTACACACACGAAAGCTCATTTTTACATAATAACAAACCCACAACAAAAGCTACCTTAGACGGTGCCTTTTCAATTAGTTTGCTGTAATTTTCTTATTGCATTTGTAAACGCCTAATTGCATAAAACTCTGAGTGGATTGGATTGGATTGAATTGAATACAGGAAACAGGGTAACGGGGTACAGGAAACAAGCTACCGATGTTTATGGCTCTAGAGACAGGAAAGTCCTTTAAAGATATCTACACCACCCAAAGGTTGACTGGAAGAGAATGCCCTGGGCATTAAGTCCGCCGATGTACAAACTTAGTGCATAAAGTTTATAAATAAATAAATAAAAGTCCTCACAATACGTGTAGTATCAAGAACTTCCTTTTGCATAGACGTAGATGCGATGTTGTTCTGGAGCCTTGTGGCTTATCTCGCAAGGAGTGCTCTCATGCACGGCCACGTCACTGTAACACAAAAAGTGTCTGCAGTGTGCTTGCGCATACAAACCACAACATTACACTTTATTGGAGCCTGCAGTCATAAAACTTAATGGTTTTCTTACAGCTACTAGTATTAAGTCGGCATTGGTGTTCGCGGCATTTTAACGTTTCCTATAACGGCAATATTTTGAGTTTAGAAATGGCTTTGTAAACTGTAAACAATGTTAGCAGGAGCCTGCGCTGCGCACGTCACGGTGCTCGTAACTCGTAACGCGCTAGTTAAAATAATCCAACAAAAGTTTACAATAGACATAGTTGAGTGAACCCTGGAGCCGCCGTTTTACACAGCGATTAGGTACATTTTAATTTGCAAGCTGATGGTGAGGATACACCACCAGCTTGCAAATTAAAATGTGGGGACCAAATAACTGACGTAATAGGCGACAAACCTGTTGCCGTCAATCTGACTGTCAATTATAATAATATACATAATATGACTGCATACATACTGTCTGACTACCGACCGAATCGCCTTCTACGACACCACCGAGAAGAGATAGGGTGGCCCTATTCCACCCCCCCGTGAACTGCACGGCTGCGGATAAAACTGTTAATTTAATAACTTTACAGTTACACTGAACTGACTACTGAACTAAGCACGTTAAAAATAATAGTGTAAGTATCTCAGACTACGAGCGTTTAGAAAACAAATACCTCATAAGTGTTTACATCGCAGATGTTGTGAAAAATACCCGCTCAACGGGTTGTAGCTTATATGACAGTCACAAATGAAATATAAACTGTACTCCTTTTTCCATATGATACATACATAAATACAATATGATAGTGGTGTGATTAACAGCTTGTTCTGCTTGTTCATGTTTCTAACAACAACTGACTTGAGATTTAAACTAAACATAGCACAAGAGATCTTATGATATTTAGAACTATTTTATTCTATGAATGTATTACGAACTAAGTTTGACTGGTAATGACAGGTCTGAAGGAAAAAATACTTTGCTCGTAATTTTTCTAAACAAACGTAAATCAATAGATTTGACAGACGAACATACGGGGCACCTGATAGTAAGTGGCTACCTCCGTCCACGGGCACCTGCAATCGTAAGTGCGCCACCCGCCTTTGAGGGTGATGAGGGGTGGGGAATGAGAGGAGAGTAAAGAGGAGAAGGGAGGATGAGGATATGGGAAAGCGGACAGAGGAGATGAGGGGAGAGAAAGAGGTGAGGGGGAGTTGAGCCTAAGGAAACCTCGGTTATTTCGCCGAAATGCAACGCAAGCGTTGTGGTTTACAACCGGTTATCTGTGAGGTTGTGGTATCGTACCGGTCAAGCCATGAAATAAAGGATGAATTTCACAACCAATTGTCAAAACGACAGAAGTCACGGCATGACAATGTCTCATTAACGGTCCTACACACGTAGTTGTGTTTAGAACCGTTATAGAGACATTGCCGTGCCGTGACTCTGTAGGCATGAAGATGGAAGGAAAGCTCATATGCACACTGGGGATGATGTACTGGAGTATCTCACACTGAGAGATGGCTACTTTAAGCCCTTCATTAATTTCCCACTCATTGCGCGCGCACCCTAATGACGTATATTAATATGATTTATTAATGAGCTATATCAGATACGCATATGATATGTGAAATCATAAATAATGTCATGTCAAGTAAATTACCCCAGACTTGGTTGTTATGGTAAATACTACTGACGCTGGCGGTTATAAGTTATAACATACAATTTGCATTCCACTCTAATTTATGTAGAATATTTGATTTAACATTTAGTTTGTGTAATGGTGTTGCATTAATGTGGGCGGAAGTTGAGCAAAGCCGCGACCATCACTAATGTACAACACGAGTACGGTGTGTACGATGGTATGAGTGACTGGGTGCAGCTTGCGTCTCAAATAACTCAATTGGATCTGGGCTCAATGCAATTATTTGAGATTTCTTTCCGATTGGAGTTCAGAGATAAGTAACTCGGGACTTATCGTGATCGGTGAAGTTTGATCGGATAGTCTCGTTGCCGCGTAACCAGTTGAGGTATTGCGATTAAGGATCTAAAGTATCTGTATATCTGACTGGCCGTGCCTTAAGCAAACTTTCGTGAAATAAGTTTAGTAGTGGAATCATTAAGAAGTAGAAATTTGTAATAGTCCTAAGAAATATTCATAAATTGGTGTTTGGCTATTGAATAAAGTTATAATGTTATTTCCACACTAATGTTTCCAGACATGTATTGTAATAATTTTGTAATCCATTACGTTAAAGACTATCAAAGTTAATAGATAGCGATCGTTGAAACCATTTGATTAATAGATATTAATATTAGCAAGTCACGACCTCATATTTCAACAGTTAACATAAATCTGAACGAGCAGTCATTTACAATTAATGCATTTCATTTTAAATGTTTTAATGTTAAGTTGCTTCCTGAAAATGGTTAAAGCCAGTGTTTTTGTTTTAATAGCGCAGCTGTTCTTGTGTTTTTCAAATAAACTCGATTATTTACAACAAATATATACATGTACCTTTTTTACCGTATATTCGTGAGATAATACATATATTATGCACATATGCAAGACAATTGTAAACTTTCATTGTTGAGTTTGATTGAAAGAGTGTTCGTTGGCAACATTTGGCGGCAACTTTACGGGTGGCCATGGCGGGTGAATGTAGAATTGATCTTGTGGTGTGTTAGACTGCATTCCTTAAATATATGTACTTGCAGAACAAATGAAGATTTCTTTCACTACTTGTGTCCAAAATTCGTGACGTATGCGGTAATTAACTATAATTTATATTATGCTATAACAGTGCTATAACAGTAGACAGTGAACCCAAAACTGAGTACATGTGTAGTCACAATTAGCGCAACAGCTGAAGTAAGAACTCGGCTTAGCAGACTAGCGAACTATTTAAAATAAAAAGACGCGCTTAATACACGGATTACATTTAAATGAAGAAGTATGTCATATTGTAGAATGGAGCTTATCGATAACATCAGGTAATCTATGGGGGACCACCATATGCAGAAAAACCAATATCAATAGTATTAAGCCCGTGATTACGACCGCAAGCTCGGTGCTCACGCCCACGTAAATAGCTCGATTATAATCAAACAGACATTATAATAAAATATCGCTAATGCATGCTAATGCCACTTTCTTAATAAGAACCGGCCACATAAACCAGTTAGGTGTTTCTCTTGTTACTTGTGATAACGCCATGTGGGAGCTATCGATGTCGGCTGGTAGCAATATGGTGTCACTACTGTACGGTCTATACGTAATTATACGCTGATTCGCCGGCGTGGTATATCCATAAAAGTAGCCTATTCCCTCCCTTTCCCCGGGTTCGAAGAAGCACCGCACCGAAATTAGTTTAGCTCTGAAAAGGTAACAGGCGGATAGATAGATGGCGCTACTTTCGCATTTTCAATATGAGTTAAGACAATACTGCCCAAGTTGTGGATCTACTCTATAAAATAATGTTGAAGTAGTTTGAATGCATTTACGGTAGACATGCATCATGTATTGAATTTGGATAACAAAATACCAATTCGAATAAGTAAAAGAATGTAGGACTGTGCAGGAACAGTGTTACTTCAACACAAAGGCAGCAGTCCCTTGTACACTATACATAGACACAGACGCCTAACGACCCAGAGCAGAAACTTATTTCAATCATAAATTAAAATGCCTTCTTTTTCGGTTAAACAACTCTGTACCAAATCAGTTATCGCAAACAAACTGGTAAGCATTTGGAAATAAATAAATAAAAAGTTGCATAAAAACAGACGGAACATGATGCTTTTTCATCGACTAAGTAAACAAGAGTATTCGCAGAAGCTATACGGAACACGCACACACAGTGTTGTGCCCGCAGTTTGTTTATTTAACTAAAGTTTACGCTATTATTATAGTTTTATGTTGGCTACCAGGCTGTTTTAGGCAGAGGCGGAATGTTACCTACATTTTTATACTAATTATCATTGCAGAGCTTTAGAAATTGGAGAGAGCAAGAAGATCTTCAGATTTACTCTTCAGACAAAATAATGTTCGTTTGATTCTATTACTATATATACTTTGTGACGATAAAAGATAACAATAAAGTAACGTTTTCGAACAAACATCGCAAAGAGACATAAAATGCCAATACGTACGCTGACAGTAGATTCGTTAAAGCAATTACTGTAAGATTATACAGAGTCATACAACAAACACTGCTATGGAGAGAAAACACCCCCTCACTGTATATAGACTACCATAAATAAAAACAGAAACAACAAATGTCAGTAATGAGTGTGTTCTTACTGCCAGAAACAACATTGCCTTCACGACATGTAAAATATGCAGCTTAGACTTTTAGATCAGTTTGACTTTATTTATTTATTTTCGACTTATTGCACATATTGTACAAAGGCGGACTTAATGCCTCAGGCATTCTCTCCCAGTCAACCGTGGGGTGTGGCAAACATAAATGGTAGTAGGTGCAAATAGGTGAGAGAGGTACCAGTTTAATTATTATAAAACATGATCTAATTATATACATATATTACTTTCATACATCATATACTAATATATACCTATATACATATATATAAATAAATACAAACTTATATACATATACATACATACAACGCATATAATAAACACTATAAAAGTCTGGTAAATATGTACTAACGGTGTGACATTTGAACTGATTATAGGAGGTCACGTACCCACCCTCCTCTTAAAAATAAAGCGGTTAGTTTTACTAGTCACCGATGTCTTTATTAGATAGGATAAGTATTAAAAAGAAATTCTATTCTACAAAACATTCCATCACGTAATTTAGTTTAACAAAACGTAGATGTAGTATGTATGCTGACACACTCATACAGTATTTTTATGACAGCTTTTTGTAAGAGAACACCGCGTTGTACGCAGCTGACGGCTACGCGTCTCGAAACTCGCGGCGATATCTCGGACCAAAGGGTTGTAGCAATAAAATTCTCGCATCTATTAAAGTGTGTGCGGGAGGGATCGCTTCACACTGGCCCCGACTGTGGGAGACTTCCACCGCACCCATAATACATAACAGACATAAACAGACAAACATATCACATCATCACGTTTGTATATCGTTGACGAGCTATACAGAGGGACTGTTTTTATCGGAAGGTAATGGCGGCTGTTAATAAAATTACTTATAAGCGATCAAGGGGAAGGGCACAGAAAGTTGGCCTTAATACAAGGGTTCCGACTTTAAAAATATAGGTACTCAAATAACCACAATACTAGCGTAGTACGAAGCGCTATGATTAGAGAGTAGACTCGCCAGAACTTAAAGGGCAATTAGTACCACTTTTCCGTGTATTTATATACCTTTTAAAATTATTTAAACTTTTCAAAAAAGAATAACGTTCGTAATCAATTGTAAGCCATTTTTCTAAGAAGAGAAAGAGAGATTAATTTTAGAATAGATTTTTTTTTAATTTACTATCGTATATTTTTTTCTAATGGACGTAAGGAAACGTACCCATACAACATACAATGTTCAACTTTCACAATTTTTAACAAGAATCGCCTTTATGTGAAATATATCTTGATTATTTTATTAGATTGCACTGAAGATACAAGCCTAACACGTAGTTGATTGTGATTACAATTTGCACATGGTTAATTTATACAAATAAAATAAATTTTAGTGCTTTTCCGCTGTTTTCTTTAGCTTTTCGTTAATTGCATGTAAGTTTTATCAGGGTAATTATGCTAAAAAAAGTATTTTTTGAGCATATTTCTTTATATTTTAAATTTGTCTGTCAGCCTGTTTGCTCCAGCTAATCTTCGGAATAGGTAGACCGATTTCCACGGGACGTTCACTGGCAGATAGCTAATTATAAATATGTAAGGCCAGGTCAGCCAGTATCGTAATAAACACGATACAAAAGAAGTAAAATCCTTAACTTCCTTATCTAAACGGTGTTAATAAGAATTATTGATTTTGTAAGATCACAAATTCATGTTTTAAACACTAAACATTAAAAAACTGTATAGGTATAAAACAGGACTGAGCACCGCTTTTTTGGCAAGTATCACTAAAAGTACAATTAAAGGAATTATATTTATAACAACGTACTTATATGGTTGAATTAAGATCGATAAACCAAATAATTTATATGATCGTTATTGCGAATGTTTATATGCTCCAACAACAAGCCCTCAGGCGGGCGGGCTCTTTGTCAATCGTATATAACAGAAACTTATTACTGTCCGTATCACAACAACCTCCTCCAGCTGCTTTTATGATTTTTGCAAATTGTTACCTCGAAACCGCAACCCCCGCGTTGTGAGGTCGACGCCTCAACCATTACGATACCCGCAGACTTTTAGAAAGTTGTGTTTTGTTGCCAGTTAATATACCGTCAAATAAAAGTTAATGAACAGAAGTGTCGCTACGGTCATAAGCCGAGCGAGTGTTACCAGTCATAATCACAGAATGAATTACTGTATCCTATAGATTGAGTACCTATATACCTATCTACCCTAAAGATAAGTATACCTACTCGCGACTCGGTTGCGAAGAAACGTTCCATAACAATGTTGGTTTGTTGTCACGTCTCTATAGACAGCTTGTAATAAACGTTATTGTGTCTAACACAATCTCATCTCATCAGTTCCACAGTACAATAAGCGCGTCGTGTACAGTTGCGAACAGTCTCACAATGGCACGTCACGCGTCACGGCTGTGCAATGACGGCACAATTTGGCGCGGACGTCAGTGGCGTGCGATGACTCGACAGCCTCCTCACCTCTCCCTCCCTTCCCCGAACACCATTCACCCCGGCCCTCACGCCCTGCTGTTGACATAATTGATGAGTACAAGTTATCGTTACTTCATTAAACACAAAAGAAAGTATGTAGGTTTCAGCTTAATTGCTCAGATAATTACCGAGTACTGTCGCGCACAAACGACTTATGATTGTGTGGCACAGTGAACGGTCGTAATGGCGAACGGCTTAAGTGCTCGAGTTTAGAGCCGGGAATTAGCAGAGCCGAGCCAAGCGGCTCTCATGTAGCTAATTAGTTTTGGGTTTACATATATTGTACGACCTCCATTATCTAGGGCCGTAGAATACAATTCTACACTATGAAGTAAACTATGTCGTGTTTGTATTCATACAAGCTGAAATAAAAGTATATTTACATCATTTCAGACTTTTGATACTGGCAAACTACATTTGTGGCTTAATAACCTGGCGGAATGGTTCGGATGAACTACCTCCCTCTTCGGAGGGGCTGCCTCAAAAAGTCCGCATAGCCATAGTACTACACTGTACCTAGTACTGCATACATATTAAATATAAGAACTAAGTAAGTACATTCGTTTCTAAGCACGCCTTGGTTTGTGAAATATAATAAAAAAATCCAGGCAGTCTATAATAGACACGTATTATAATTGATGTGTGGGAAATATAACAGACCACGGCGCGGGCGGGCGCAGGGCGCAATATGGCAACGCTCGCACATAAATATTATTCCAAGTGTTCATTATTTTTTATACATCGCTCTTTGATGCGAACCATCGCTAACTGACTGAAGACTGATAGACGATACATATGAAGATATAATAAATATAATATCAAGCACTCTCAAGATTACAGACTACGAACTACAAACTTGAACCGGAAAAGGTACTTGAATAGTTTGATTTTTATATTGATTATACGTACATTGATAAAATTATTGTTACGGTGTGCGTAAACATTGTAATAATATATATAAAACAATGTATTGCCCAGTTTCATGACATATATAAATAAACGGCAATATTTGAAAGCCTGAACCAGCCATACTTCTTAAGAATCCTAGAAATATAAATAAAAGCTTAGAAACTGTATCAAAATTAATAAAAAAAACTAATTCCAAAGAGCTGTTGACATTTAAAAAGTCAGTCGTCAAATGTATCTTACATTGATACTAAATAAATCAAATATCTAGCCCGTTAATGAAAGCACCAACAATAAATTACCCTAACATTTTGCTCTGTGATACAGACTGTCATTTTAGTGTTATAATTACGTTTTTCTTTGCATTGTCAGCATACGATTGCTTGAGGGGCTTTGCCAACTTTTACTGCCTTTTGAAGGTTCCATCTCATCTTCTGTGATAAATAGTTAGCAAATTATGCATTATTGACCCCGCGATATGCGACCACCACCTCGCCTCAATTTATATGTAGGTACTTTTTTGGTTGATGTCACCCCTAAATGTTGTCCGTCAACACTTAACATACACAGGGCGGACCCCACACACTGATAATTTTGGGAAACATGGATACTAAACAAACCTACGGTAAGTATGGACTAAGGACAATCTGAATTTAGTACATTTCGTAGACAAGTAATAATTTTATATACATAGACTATATAGGAACATTTATTTTCCAACTAAGTGCGTTGTAAAAAGCGAAGAGTTCATTATCTGTTAAGAGGGAGCCTCCAGGAAACTCCTATAGGTATGTTTCCTTTCTCAACAAATACTTTCATTAAATAACTTTAGTTTCACATACTGCAGGTGGGCAGCACAAGAGTTCAACAGTGGTTTACGTGTTGGGTGATCAACTGATCACTGAAATTTAAATATTTTATCTGGAACTGTTAGTCAGACACGAAAAATTGATTTTCTATTGGATGGAATATTAATTGATTAAAAATAAAGGCCATAAAAGATGACGGTGTGATCATTAGGAACGGAGCAGTGACCATAAAGGCAGGTATAGCTGCGGGGACCGACTTGTGAGATATATGTAATGTGGTTATGTTGTGATTTATCACAAAAGTGACAATTATTTGTACTTACTTGCTAAAGTACTTACAGTAAAATTATATTTATTGTTGAACTGTAATCTATTACTTCAACTGTATTTAGTACATTTCAAACGAAAGAAAAACACTATAAAATTATAATTGACATATCTACAGTCAGTTGTTTACAACTTTGTTGACGTTTGTACGTTCAACAACTTGTGCAAACAATAAAAATCTGAGAGTGAGATGCCCGTTAAATATAGAGCTCTGTCAATATCCTGAGCATGGGCATCTCGACAGATCCTAAATATCAACTCAAACTCAAATTTCATATTTTGTTCATTTCTTTTTTCTTAAAAAAAGAATACTAGTAACGTGGGTCTCACATTACCAGTATTCTTGATAACCCCCTCCAGCTAAGCTACGACGGTAGTGTACTGGGTGGGGTTTGAACCTGCAACAACTTGATCGCAAGTCGCAAGTCATTTAAGACACTCAATTGTATACGAGACGGTTTATTCTGTTATCTAGATCGTCGGAGGACATTAACTTCGAGTCTCTAGCGAGTGATGTACACACAAGAAGCCGCCGTGTGTTTACACGTGCGAGATCTCAGTCAACATCCAATGTTATCTTATCGCGGGCTCCGGCCGATCGATCCTCCTGTAATCCTCGATATGCTAAAGAGGTTTCACACGCCGGCCTGAAGGTATTCTCTGTCAATATTCAGCCCTTATCACCCCAGCTTGTACTGTACTAATACAACTATACATTTTAAAGGATAAATTTTTATAGAAATAGATTACATTTTTAAGCTTATAAAAGGATAAATTGGCATTGAACTAGATTCTATTTTTAAGCTTATAAAAGAATTGTAACGCTCTATTCTGCTCATTGTTTTATTTTTTATTTTTAACCGTACTATTGCTAACATCAACCAGGATGGTATCTTAACTAGGTTGGTTAATCGATACTCTTCCCTTTACACGTTACCTTACAACGTGACGAACCGAGGGGCTTTCCACACGTTAAAAAAAGTTTGATATCCTAAAATGAAGCTGTATAATACTGCAACACATGTGGTTGCTTGGATAACAAAGAGTCTAGAACTTCGCTTTATCCTTGCCTGCCTTGAATAACTGTTGACTTTAATATCAGAAGACGTAAAAGTTCCGTAGACATTGTACTATACACTATAATATGTAGTAGTGTAGATACGCATTCATTTTAGAATACTACTTAGAGTACTCCCAAGAAGAAGAATCGTAACGAATGATACTTACTACAAGTATCTACTGGCACAATACAATAGCACATACGATTATGTACCTATAATCTATATTTATTCCGGCCTGCAATAAAGAATGAATATTTGTTGATCTGGCTGAAATATGGTTAGGCTTATTGTAACATACCTACATAGTTCTATATCCCAACTTAGCTCGGGACGCGCTGGGTTGCGCTCTGTCAGCTGTGTCATCGCCGCCATCTTTCTTCCAGGTAAACAGAGCGAGTATGATGGCGGCGCGGCCTCACAAGAATGCCAAGTAGGATAACCATGCATTGGGATCTACAACTATTAGTGGAGTATGAAATATTTTTTTTTAAATCGACTGGAAAATTATTAAAATATTTAAAAGTTATTTACTTAAATATATTTGTATATCGTTTTCCGATTTAAAATAATCGTACTTTAAAAAAGTAGACAACCGACTTCAATGCGTCTTTCATAAAATTATCTTTCATATAATTATTTATCTTCCATTAAAAAAGACTAATATGGTTTTCTCATGGATGCCATTGTCAGAACTGGACCAAACTCTCATCTAACTACCCTTGAAGTACATCCTTTCACATAAAAAAGAATCATGGAAATTGGTTTGCGTAAAATACTGCCTTATTATGCAAATTTAAAACTAATATGGACAAAACTAACTAATTAATTTATAATTAACTGGACCAAATTAAAATGGGCCCACACGGGAAGCACCAGATTTCAAATAAAAAAAAAAGTCATCGAAATCAGTTCACGTAGTCGAAAGTTCTAAGGTAACATACATAAACAAAAATACAGTCGATTTGAGAACCTCCTCTTTTTGAAGTCGGTTAAAAAATAGTTTGTACCAGCTTTTAGTTTAATAAAAAAAAGCAATTATAGTTTTCACAACTTCTCGGAAACCTTTTAATAATTAATATTGTTTATACAACCTGGATCTTTTAAAACTGAATTTAGAAAAGTTCAACCTACCATTCTAGGGTAAGGCGCTTAACAACGAGCAACATTTAAATTTTTAATAAACACTACATATGTTACAGTGTAGTAGTTGTAGTGTTTATTAACTTGGTGACCCTTCAGAATCGATTTCGACAGGCAATTTACAATATGTATGTATGTATATGATGCGACAGATCTCGGTCGCCAAATTAACGTTATGCCCACGTAACTAACTAGTTCGTAAGAAACACAAAAGACGATTGAGACAAGTATCTGTCTATGTATCTATCTCTATATATTTTGTGTTATTAGTGTTCAAAGATTAGCATTGTTATATTAGTAGAGGCCAATTTTTTATTTAACTGGGTTAATGTCGTTAGTGACAAACTCTTAAAGAATAAAATAAAATACTATTGCGCATTTCTTTAAGTTATTCGCTACGCTACGCTAGAATCGGCTATTCACGTCTGTGTCTGGTGACGGTCCTCGACGAAGGGTACAGAACTAATTGAACTCTCCCCAAACATAATAGGCATTGTGCGTGTTATAACTTATGACAATATTTGTTTGTTATTGCATTATGAGTATAGGTACCTACGCAGTGTGTCCCTCGCTGTGGACAATCCTCCGCAAGGTACAATATGCCATTGGGGACGAGGGAAGTGATCGATTGTTTTATTTGTGTGCCACACATCACAATGGGAGCGGCCGACGGCACGTCTCGGTATAAGTGCCGTGGCGTTCGTGACGAGCCGTCATGGCGCTGGCTCATGACTAGCGGCCATTCCCTCAGATTCATTACTTGTGGTTCTCGAGGGCGTGGAGCCGAGTAAGCCAGCTACGACGCACTGGGATTATTCAAATGTAAGACTAGCTAAAATGGGCATACACGTGTACCAAGGATTTTCTTACAAGGATAGTTTCAGTCATAGGTGGTGAAAACTAACTGTTTAACAGTTCTCATAAACTGAAATATTACGTAAGACTTAGATTTTGATTATAAACTAGATTCATTATATTTCACGTTTATTATTGCACACTTTTAATTGGCAAAGCAAAACACTAAAAGTAAATGACATGGCGATAGCAGCGCATGACGTCACCAATTGTAATTTCATACAATTTATACAGAATTTATCGTTTTAACGTCGAAAAAAGGACACTGATATGACTTTACTCAGTCAACTACTGTAATCCAACTTTTACTTTAAACTAACTGTCCGGACAGACCTCTCCCGACCTAGTGTCATTTATTTTACAGAAATAGCACATCCAGCTTTCCTAATTTTTCGATCAAATATTTGCTATTATTTACATAGAATATGTCGAATGGGATATTACTTAGTTGGCATATTATTATATATTTTTTTTTGCTTTTGACAAAACAACGTTTTGAGGTAATATTTTATCACCTGATGGTGTGACTACCGCCGCCCGCGGACGCCCGCAACTCAAGGGTCACAAGTTCGTTGCCGGTATTTTAGGTTACGAGTACGCTCTTTTCTTGAAGGTTTGAAGGTTGTATCGGTCCGGAAATACTGCAGGCGACAATTTGTTCCATAGGCTATCTGTGTGAGGCAAGCAAGCGAGGAAAAGCTTCTGGAGAAGCGCACAGTGCTGGAGTTACAATCATCTAGGTGATGGGAATGGAAATTCATCTGAACGCTCCTCATGATACAAGCGATAGAGAATGCAGAGTGAAGCTACATCTCAACGCAACGCCAAGGTGTCAAGTCGATCAGAAATATCTTGGTGATATGAGCCGCTTTCCGTTAAATGCGGTCGAAAGGGAGAAGCTGGTACTGGGGTGCCCCTGCATAAAGATGAGAACAGTATTCCATATGTGGCTGAAAATTATAAAGCTGCAGGCGGTGAACTGGAGTGAAATACTGTCTTGATCTGTTTGGCACACTTTTTCGAATATGGCCTATATATGCATATATATATAGGCCAAATTAGTCTCGAAATGTATATTGTGCTGATGTATTAGCACTTTAGTTTAGAAAACAGAAGATTTTAAGGAAGTTTATTTAAATTCTATGAAATAATGAAATTAGACTCAATATATGCAAAAAGAATACACAGATACACTCGTATATGCATATTTGTACATTTCATATGTATATATTTCATAAAACAAAAAATATTTAAAAAAAAGTTTGCACATGAAGGAATATTAAATTATAATTCTTAAATATGTGGCAACCTAAAATAAGTAGCAATAGTTAACATTTAAAAAAATATGAATGCACACATGACTTGTCACACATATATATATATATATATATATATATATATATATATATATATACTTGAAGCAAAAGTTAAATGATTGATTTGATACATGTAGGTTAAAATTTAATTAATTATTAACACGATAAAATTAAATTGTAATTGCCCATAACCAAATTAACATGATTTTCGTTGATAAGTTTGTGATGGCAGACACCCATTTAATCTGTGCAGCTAAAGACAAGAAGATCATTATCTTAAGTTAACATGCAACCCTTTTCAAAGAGATTCTACACATACACCAATCCCGTACATATGAGAACTGTAGACTCAAGCCTGACCTGAGTGTATGTATGTATATAATAATCTGTCGGCTATGATAAGTGGATTTAACGAAACCCTGAATACAGCAGATAATGCGGAATTAGGTGAAGGTTTCCGCACACGCCATGCTTCTGCCGAGTTTGCTACATTTATTATATTACATATTTATTATACGTATATACTGACTACTAGAGCTTGGCAACGTATCCAACTAACATATGGTGTGTTAATATTATATATGTATATATTATGACATTTATTATCATCATCGTCCCCTACTGGAGGCTGCCCCAAGGAGAGCTAACTATTCCGTTTCTGCTCGTACACGTATCGGCCCTAGAAACTATCAGTCCGAAGATGTCTCCAGGCCGGACGGACCAGCCCACTTCCACGTCAGTACTGATTTTCTGTGCGATGTCGATTACTTTAGTTCACCGTCCTCACTTCATTAGACTAGAGAACACCCGATCAATCCTCCATTACACGCTGAGCGACTTTAAAGTTACCAGTTCACAAGTTTAAACTCATTGAAAGTTATTATGTTCATATCTAATAACGTAATTACCGTGCGGTTCTCAGTGAAGTAGAATAGGGTGTTATATTCGTAGTGGTAGTCTGAATACACTTTGTTAACACTTTATTTATGAACTAATAACAAATCTACACAGGTTATCGGGGAGGAAATCCTGTCCACTGACAATATAAAGGTGTCGATCTTGAACCGACTAAAACCTCACAGTGTTAAGCCATGGAGTCTTTTGGCCGGGGCTTCAAATGCACCCTAGATTGGAAATCCCTGTAAACTCCGACTGCTGAAAAAGGCGACCCAGCTATGGTGTGATCCAACCTCTGATTTAAAGAGGTGCGCGCGGAACACGACGCGCCACCGTCTCGTTCAGGCTTCTGCTATTACGTTCATGCCTGTATCCGCTAATTGTCATCAGCAAATAAAAGAAAATTATTATTAATGAACTCATCGCTCAGATCATTGACATAATATATGTACAATAAGAATAACAGGGGCCCCAGTACACTGCCCTCGAGTACTCCAAGATTTACCCTAAAATTACATCGGTAGACCTGAGTTCTCTTTCTGTGGTTAATTTCTGACGCTTCTAAGGTCCATTTTATGTCATTCAAATATTTCAGTTAATCGACGAGAGATTAAAGTAATGTAGCATTTTTTTAATAAAAATAGGTATTCCCATGCCATATTTTGCTTGTAGTAATAAAACTTATATTTAAATAGAGTCCCTAAATTTAATGCTTTGTATCTGGCTGGTTACTTGCTCACTTTCTCTCTCTATTTATCGAATAGTGACCGGATATCCGTTTCTTCTCTAGTTCCTATGACAGTACGTTATAATATTAATGTATTTACAGAAAATGTACTTAAGTATGTGCTAAGATCCACAATACAAGCTGTGCTTAGATTCATCGGTCTAGATAGCGATGTGATCTCAGAATATTTTTTATTGTTATTTTCTAAATTAGCTTTTGTAGATTATGAAGCTGTTTAATATGGATATTTAGCAGATTTTGGACATGGAACAGAGGAAGCTTAAAAAGTTTTCTAAACAGTCTATTTTGACACCAGTATGGGCCGAGTGAAGCAAGTGGTCTGTGAACCCCCCGCGTCGCCTCTCACGCACACCAGCGCACGTGGCTACCAACCTAATTAGTGACGCCCCTGAACTCTGCACAACACACTAATGTCAATAGCAAAAACAAACATTCGTCACTTTATTATTTCCCCTTTGACGAATAAATTGGTGCTTCGAGAGTCTATTGTGCTATCAATATAAATATAATGTAATACGACAAACAGTATATCTTATCGTACCGTATTTTTACACAGAACACATTATAAGTAGAATAATAAATATTACACATAAAAGTTTAACATACATTATGTACAAAAGTGGCCCTTATTGCTAAATGCAATCAGCTTCACACAACATAAGGACGAATCAAAATGATTCAGAGACACGTTGGTAATTGGAAATTTAAACTCCGATAGAAAATTTTCCTCAAACAAACTCCTTGGAAATTTTCCAAACTTGTGAAGCCAAAACTTCTACGTCGTCTTAGAAATATCTCTTAAAAGTAAGCTGTACCGCGCGTTCGCATGTAGAGTGAAGATTAGGTGCCAGTCGGGCGACCTAAACCCGAGGAGATATATCTCTCCTAAATGTGACAAAACAAGTAAAACCAAATTTTGATTTACTGTAAAACCGATACCGTTACAGTGAAAGTGACATATAATATATGCACATAAGTATGTGAGCTACTATAGCTTTCACTGTAACGGTTGAGGTTGCCTTGGGTACTGTGTTATACGTCACAAATACCGTGTAACATTTGTAAAGTTTTTCTCAATAAACATTATGGAATAGGTTTCGCGGTACGATTTACTGCGTAGTGTTGTTGAGCTTCGTCTTATTTGCTTCTTTGTGTGACAGCGGTCTGTGTCTTTTCCTTCCAGGATAAATAAACACAGGGTTCAACAGTATGAAATAAATTGTTTATTTTGTTGTAATGAGAAATTGAATTTATTTAATTAGACTGAATGACAAAGATTTACCTTAATGTGTGGTCGACTTAACGCGGTGGTGTCCGAGCGCGTTGTTTTTTGCTTGCACCGAGCCTGGTTCCACCCCCCGTCGTTGCCCGCGCCGGCCCGTTGAGTTGTGCTCTGTCGCCCTTAGGTGGCGTAACTCGTTAACACATAGCAATACCCAATGTTCAATAGATATATTACAAAAAAATAAAGCCCAAATGAGAGCCTTCTCTTCAACTCAGTTAAATATAGTCAGTTATCATTAGAATAACTGTTAGGTAATAATTGCAGTAATAACAAAAACAAATCACGGCGACCTGCACATAAATGTTTCTTTACTGAAAAGAAGGTACACTTATCGCAGTAATTGTAGTCATCATTGACTACTCGAGTACCAAGTTTAGTCCATTTAAGTTACAATGATTAAAAACTGTACCATTATCGGAATATAAACATACTATATACACATATAAATATAAAAACAACAATAAATAAAACAGACCAATAAATAAAAACCTCGATGATTGGCACACCACCACTGTGCTCTTCTCCAGAAGCTTTTTGGATCGCACAACCAGTCTTTGGAACAAATTGTCGCCTGCCGTATTTCCGGACCGACACGACCTTCAAACCTTCAAGAAAAGAGCGTACTCCTTCCTAAAAGGCCGGCAACGCACTTGTGACTCTTGACTTGCGGGTGTCTATCGCATAAATATATATATATGTATATATATTTATTCGTCTGTGAAATGTAATGTTAATGTTTTGATGTTCCTGTAAAAATATTGATCATGTAAGTAAATAATTGTGTTCTTATTAGGAAATAAAGTTCTGTCATACCCCAACTAAATTTTATGGTAATATTTTTTATAACATTCCCAATTCTATTGATAGGGTGAATTAACTACATATTCCACGTCTACAGATATAGTATATGTATAAATTAAGTTATATATAAAATTTAGGAATAAATATCATACAATATAAATGAATCAAATATTAGGTAATTTAATATATTTTATTCGGAAATTTTAATTGATTATCTAGTGTTAATGTTAACCAATTAAGATAAAAAAATAGCTCTAAATTACTCGCAATATAAGTGCATAAAAAGTTGCTATCCCAAAAAAAATCCCTTATTTGTTACATGACGGGTGTACAAACATTTCGGGTCTAGATTTATTAAATATATATGTTGTATAGATACTAACTCCCGTGTTATTGGTTATATTCCGTCACTATAAATGCCTGCCAAAAATACCACCAACGTTACAAGTAGGTACAACAAAATTCTTCAAATACCTTCGTCTTGTAAAATTCTTCACGAAACAATCCTCAAATACAAGTGTCACGGGAAGCCCTCGTCTGCATTCACAGCGGCTGACAGTTGCTGGCGGGACGTGATGCGCATATACGCGTAGTGCGCAAATGTGTGCTCTGTGTGACTACACACTGGTAATTAGGCAGGGGGCGACCTATGCTCGCCTAATGACCGAGGGAATTAGCGAAATGAGTGAGCCTTGTCTATGGCATGCAGGGTTGACCAGTGCCAGTTGAAATAAGTCATAAAAATGTTGTCTAAAAATAAATTGAAACCGTAAAAAGACCTTTACTTGATTCCATGAAATTTGCGAGTTCGTTTATTTGTATCTTAACGTACATCACACAAAGAACTGAAAAAATATTAATTATCAACTGTTTGATGACGACATGAACGAATATCACAAATATATATAGCTATTAGTAACGAGTGGATATATAGTATGCTACAAATAAAGCAATAATGTCCATAAGAGATTCATTGAAGTGTATATTTATCACTCCTTTACTTATTTATCGGATTTTATTGATACAAGAACAAATGATTTGTTGCGAGTCACTGTTAAAGACCCAGGTTATATTTTAGACGACGGCATATGCGACAACACATCTATTCAAAAATATAAATGGATACGAAGAACTTCTTTTGCACACTAACGTTTTAGCAAAGATCCGCTAACGGTCCAGTTTTGGTGTTTAAAGTACAAAATAAACGTGTGATAAATATTTCAACAAAACAGGTATCTTACTTTTATGTTCTTAATAGTAAAGCAAATACATTTAAAACCGCGTCTGCCTATTCCAACATGTAAATAAATAATAAGCGACCCAAACATGTACCAATACTTAGGTTTGGGTAAGGCGTCAGACATATCTGAAAATCTCAGGTGTTTTTGTTTATTGGGATAGGCGGTTCAGAAGATACACGAAACGAAGATGGTATACGTAGGCATGTACCAGTGAAACCTATTCACTCTGCTCGAGTTGCACGCTTAGTTTCTTCTATAGGATGTCAAATATGTGTTACTCTAATTTGTTCCACATATACATACATATATGTTTAAATCGTTGATACAAATATCAATAAATACGATTCCCGAAAGGGCATGTTATTGACAGCACCACGGATGAGCCATTGCCATTACATTGCCATGAAGTGTTGTCGGCACTATTGTCATTGTGAGATTATGTTATTAACAGAATACAGTTTTTTTTATCAATGTCAATGGAATGCCAGTGGCTTGTACGTACATACATATATTTATACTGTACTACAAATTTCAATGTAATGGTTTCTTCTTCATTCTTAACTAAAAAAGACAACTCCAGCATTAGGAATAACTCCTTTGCCACGGGGGACTTTACAAACATTCAAACAACGGACACAGAACACCCAGACTCGGAACAACTATTTGAGGATCACACCATTTTTTGTCCCGTGTGGAACCCGAACCCACGACATCCGGTTCAACGGCCAGGGTCACTAACCATTAGACCAACAGACCGGTCCATCGTTTCAGTTTTACAATATTAAAGAAACGATTTTATATTATAAAATTACAAAATGATGTGGGAGATTGTGTATAACTGGTCTGGACAGCCCTATTGCTACGTGTACCTAACCAAGCAGCAGTAGATAATAGTTTCAAAGACACTACCGACACAAACTACTACTTCCTGTAGAACTACTCGTACTGCTGCAGTAAGCATCGATTAGATCGAACGCCATCGTCCTCAAACATGATGTTTCACACGCACTCGAGAACGTGACGAATAGCTGCGAGTTGGTGAAATCGCACTGATGTTGACGCCAAACTAAATGTGTTGCGTAAACAAAGGGAAATCGTTTAGAATGGCCGCCGTCCCATGTAATTATATACTATACAGGGTTGCGTTCAAATTGACAAAAAAGGACCGAGACTAACGGTAACAGGTAAAAAGTTTGTAAAATGAAGGCTCACGCTTGCTAAACTTTTTTTTTGTTAGGAAACGTGACCACTAATTGTAGCCCTGAGTTCGATTGTTGAGTTGTTCAGTGTTTTTACATGAGTGCTTAATGATGATTTTTTGCATCATGTCAGTGCTAGATATTTATTTTTTGCACGTTTTAACTTACGATCTCAACCTTAAAGGAATTTTCGTTCGAAATGTGTTAGATTCATCTCAGTTGTTGTAGTTATTTCATTTTAATTTTTAGGTATTTTCTTCATGCTTTTATTTTAACGAATAAAGGGTTTGGAACAGCCGGCTACAGCCAGTTCGAGTTACAGGTATGCGACCCGACATCCATAAGCAATATCCTTCTCTTTCCATGGGCTTCCCAAGTTCTCTTTTCGCTTTCTATATACCCTAATACGTTGGTGTTACCAAATTTGAAAAGGCAAAATGCACCTCTGCCTATCGTCGTGGACACGGGCGTGAGCGTATGTAAGTGTTTATGTTATAAAAACGAGTGAAGGGAATAACAAGCATTGTCGTGAGCAAAAGAACTGATCGATCCTCCTCCTCCTCGATCCAATCAGTATTCAAGTACGGGACCAGACCTCAACAGCCAAATAGAATATGATATTTTTTTTGTGGCCAGCCTTTATTTATTGCCTGTGTAAAGAAATTCTAATAATCTTACTGATACCAGCAGTCCAATCCAATAAAAATATACGAAAGCTAAAATTAAGAACATTATGAACCGAAACCAACCCTGTTTTCACTATATTTAATGTTTTGCGCGTTTTTGCTATGCGTGTATGTGTCGTATAACACATACACGCATAGGTGCGTAGCTATTACATACTAAAAAAATTTTAGAGGCTCATGTCTGTACGTTTTATATATAGAGTCAAAATTAGTATTGAGAATCTTTATTAGAGCAATGGAAGCGAAAACAAGTTTTTAGTATTTAGAATTGTTGTGTCTGTCGGTCTATATGTTTGTATACGCATCACGCAAAAAATACTGCATGGAATTGAATGCAGTTTCTACAGATTTATTTCAGAAACAGCTTCGAGTGAGGCACACTATTTATTTATCGAAACGTTATCTAGAATCAAAGTTTCTAATATTTATACTCGTATATAAGACTTTGGTATAAAGATATTTTAAACTTTTGTATATTTCATTTCAGACAAGACAGTCGTACATATCAATAGGCGATGCTGTGACCGTAGACGAACAAAAAGACTCAGAAAGACGCATAGCATTTTATAATCACGTATTGCCAGCAACTAAGGCAAATCCAGAAATTTTATTAAATAAATACACATTTTTAAATAATCAGGTTAGGTTTGTGACAGGATTAAAAGATTTATAAAGACTGTTTATAATTAGTAAATTTGATTCAATCCTTTTAAAACACTACTCACCTGATATGATCGAGAATCAAACTGCATCTTGTTCTGGTACCGAAAATACCTTTGTCAACTTTTATGAGTATGAGACAGTAAAGAACTAAACCTATAATATTCGAATATTTTTATCAACATTGTGCCTTACCTCGTTGTCTTTATGGAATGATAGAGTACTTTGTAAAGACATCTTGTAGAACTACTTTAAATTATTAAAGTCAAACATTTAGCCATGTATGCTTCGTGCCACCCACTCCCCGTGCGTCAATATGAACACGTCATTACCGACATGAGACACTAATATAAAGGTACGTTTCGAGGTCAAGGCGCCTTTTTAAGTTGTTCTTAGGCAATTTTGGTTTCGGACTTTTGAGTTATTTACTTCTTTTGTTGACGTCGATTTTCATGGCAATGGATCCAGGATGCGACCGACCGCACCCTGTCTAAGCCCTTTGTTCGGTCCGTACCTATTTAAACGTATGTTAGAAAATCTACTCAAACTGACAGCGTTGCGTGTTTTCTCATAAACTAAATATGAACATGCACGTAAGTTGATATCATTTGACAGTGTGTGTGCGTGCGTGTGTGTAAGGCCTGACTTGTTTACGTGAGCTTGTCGGTCGGCAGATTAAAATGAATAGTGCAGGGGCCCATTGTGCCCTATTTAGTTGATGAATGGCTCGGCGACTCCCAGTGCCTCGCACCGCGCATGTATAATGTAGCAGGTTCGGTGCCTATACAACGCTTTTGCTTCCGCTCAGCTATAGATAACTACCCTCAAGGCTCGTCACTGGGTGGTATATATTTGGTTTAAATGTCGAAACCATTCCGCGTATAATCGTTTCACAATATTTACGGTAATGTAAATCGACTTTGAAAGCTCCACACTCTATACTCCATACATTTAAAATATCAGCCACTCCGTTTGGCGTATCCGATATCGCACTGAAATAGACGACAATGAAAAACACATGAATGCCATTGTATATGTGATTTCTGAAGTGATTGAAATTGTCACCTAATCAAATGACAGCAAAGATGAAATTCTGATTGCAGAACAAGTTAATTTAATCGTGTGATTAGTATGATAGGTTTTTGAATATATAAGAAAAATATATTTACTCGACTAGTTACAAAAAAAAAATGAATAAAAGTCGAGGGGTTCATTAGTAACCATTGTAGAGTTTACTGCCAATGCAGAGTTCCTCTGTCTATCCTATCGGTTATCCAATCAGCTCCAATTTGCCAGATTACACTACATACAATGTTTAATTTTAGAAAGAATTAAAATAATTGGAAAAAAGTTAAAATTGAGTTCCAAGATTAGTTTACATAGTTTAGTGACAAAAGAAGTTAGGCTAATAGAAGCGTTTTAAAACGAAATAATCTTAATTGAGGCAGGAAATGAAGATTTTTTAATTTGCCGGCGCCAAGAGGTCTTGCCAGTTTTTCAGCCTTGTGCGCACTTCTCTCCTCCATACCTGGTAGGGGATGTATCTCTGCTGGAAATGTGAGTCATCAATCATTGTGTGGTAATAATAGCACAGAAGCTGCAAACTGTGTTGTTATTGACTTCAAAAGGGATTATATAAGTATATTAAATAGGTTTAGCGGACCTTTATCTGGCAGAGACAATATAGGTTAACAACTCACATAAAACCCATTATGTGTGTGTGATGTGCTCCGTGACTTTTATTCAACCAATAAAACTTGTACAGTGAAACTATTTCTATTTATTTAGTTGCGCATGTTTACAACTCCTTAGATCTTAACAGTTTAAGTGTGTAGCACTTACATGACTTTGTAGAGAGGTGTTTGAACCAGATGAGTGTAGCGTCCGCTCCACTCTGCTCACGCTGCACGCTGCGGCACATCGAACTTCCATTAGCTGCGGGCCCCATGGGGGGTAACCCTCACTAACGCGCCTCTCGACCAAAAGTTACAATGTCCATACATATTACATTGCTTGCTTTAAACTTCACCTGTAATTCAACCAGAAGCATTCCCAGCAATGTATATTGTGCAACTAAGCGGTAACGAGAGAGGTGAGTGACCCGATAGTGGCGAGGATACGACTTCCTCCCATTACTGTAACTCGACACACGATGTACATTGCTCGTTAAGTAATAATAGTGTATTAGGAGCGATGAATTGGAGCGGCGTTGAATGGTGTCGTGAACTGGGCCCGATGGAGAGGCTGCATCCGGTGGAGGTTAATGCTCAAAAACAGCGGCACTTGAAGCAGGAAGAAGGGCGGACCGCAATCGATCGTTCGCAGTGGGAAATGTTCGCGAAGCGGCACCGCTCCGCTTCATCATAAGCGGTACGATAGGGTCTCCTGATTTGAAATTTGAATGTCTGCTGTAGTGACACTGGGAACAATAAGTCCGGAGATTTTTTAAACCTGTAAATATTTTCTACACTTAAATAACGTAGATACGGAACTATGTGAAAGAATTTTATATTTGTATAACTAAAATAAAGCTTTTTGTAAACCTCTTTTTGTTGTACAAAATAAAGAGCACAATATTAACATACATAATTGATTTCTAAGAAAACCCGCCAAGCCTCCTATATATACAAGTTACAATAAATAGAACGGTGCAAAAAAAATCTGATCGTTACCAAACTTTACAGGATCACCTGCTAGACCAATCTAGCTTTCCTAAAAAAAGGCTACAGGTAGACGTTTGAAATATTCACAGAATATTTAGTTATATAGTCACTTAAAAAATAAATAATTAAATAAAAATAAAATTTAGGAGGGCTCCCATACAACACATGATTTTTTTGGTGGTTTTATATATACTGGTACGGAACCCTTCGTGCGCGAGTCCGACTCGCACTTGGCCGGTTTTATTAGTTATCTCAACTTATCTTCTCAATCATCCGCCCAAATGAAATGCAGTAAAGGTCAAATTTTATCTTCATAACATTTAGGTGGTGATAAAATCTTTATTTTATACGAACGCATATAATGTTTGTTATATATTCACATAAACATTTCTTACGAATTTTTATTTTTCTTTTTGTGTTAAATATGAGAGTTAGATTATATGTACGATGACGCCGACTTTATTGTAGATATACTAAAGAGTAATATTTTAGATGTACCTTGTATGAATTTATTTGGAACTGTTTGAACAACGCACGCCGATAAAGCGTAGGTCAGGTTTGCTGGGGCTATTTCCACAAACCCACTGTGTATTTTGCGTTGATGGGGATAAATGGTATTCAAGCTACACTAACTTCCCGAAGAATCCCAGCAACCCTTTGATGTTACCGGCGACCTCTAAGAGTGACCCTGGTAAACCAAGGTACTTAGCCGGTATACTGCAGTACTACTACAGTCCGGCAGTACATGGGCTGTTGTTTCCTCTGCTTCCATGCATGTTCGTTTGTTGCACATGTCATTCGTAGCACTTATGGCAAGGAGGAGTTTTTAAAAGAGCCATATCCAGTGATGACACTAGTTATCATACGCAGCTGTCTCTTATCTAGTCGGAGTAGCAGCCTGTTGATGGCGGGGAGTGTCGCCCGCGACTATCCGCAGCCATACGGTATTTTATTTAACTCTAGTACTTTTACTTTACTTACCAATGTCCGAATTTGTCCTAAGGGGAGGGGCACCATGGGTTCTGGACAGACAGGTTCCCACAGTACATGGTTAGGAGGGAATCGGAGCTAATTCGTCCGCGGCATAGTTGCCTCTAAGGTCACTGTGACCCTTGATCCGATAAAGCGTATAACTGGTTAATTTTTCTTCGACTTGGTTCACAAATGCTAAAGCTTTACACTAAAATAAGGTAAGAAAGAGTGTAGCTTTCTGTCAGTGAAAGAATTTTTACAACAGTTAAAAAATCACGTATTTGTGTAATATTCTGAATTGCAGTATCGTTTGTTATAAAAAGTGGTTACTTTATAATAGTGTACTGTGAAGAACTGCAAATGATGATGGACAACCTCGCTGGCACACAAACGTGACTGGTCAATTGCTCTAGTTTAGACCCTCTTCACTTCACGACAACGAGCTACATCAGCTCCCCGAGAGACAGGAATTATTTCTGATGAGGGAGTTGTCTTTTTAAGATAAAATAATATCGGCCAAGTGAGTCGGACTCGTGCACGAAGGGTTCCGTACCATTATCTATAAATATGGCAAAAAATCACGTTTGTTGTAATGGATCCCCCTTTAAAGTTAAAGCGGCAATAGAAATACATAATCTGTGAACATTTCACCTGTCTAACTATCACGGTTCACGAGATACAGCCTGGAGACTAGTGAAAAGGGTCCCGTTTTATCCTTTGGGTACGGAATTCTTAGCTACCTACCACCTACCACCTACAGCACAAGTTATGATAATGGAAACAACTTCACCTTGTTTCTACTACTCACTCAATCATTGATTTACTTATAATATACTTCCATTTCAAACAGACGGTTGTTATCTCCCTTAAAAATATATCCTATCCTATCCTATCCTATCCTATATTCGTCACACGTACATAATGTAAAGTATACTTACATCACATTAAAATAAATAGTTATCGGAGTGGAATTTTAATAACTAGTTGTTTGTGTGACCCTCTCACGGCCCCCGGAGTGGATACGATGAGTAGATACATACAAGTGAGTACGCAGTTTATACTCTTACCTCTTTATATATTGTGTATAAGGAAAATACATAACAATTAGCTGATTTAGTCATTAACTTAGAGGTTTGTGTCGTTGAGGTAAATCACACTTAATTATTTCAATCATAAATTGTGCTTACCTGCATAATACTATACCTACAACAAGTACGTAACTACTAACTGGAAAAACAAACTGATACGCAAATAAGTAATGGCGAGTTGAGTACACTGCCAGGTGGATACACTACTGACACTACGAATGTCATGTACGTTACGTTACCGTTAACTGCCATTACACATACTTACACTGCAAGTTTGCATGCGGGTTGTCATAACGAGAAATATAACAGCTGTGGCTGTAAGTGCAATAACAATATTGCTTACCATAAAATCAGTAAACGACGTCCATCGTCTGAGCTATCCGCCGCCGCCATTACAGAGTTGATGTTCCCTGTGAGGGAGCATCGTAGTGATGTAGCGACACCTCCTGCGCTCTGTTAAAAGTACATTTGCCGTCATAAGCTCGTGAAGTGCGGTTATACTGCACGTTTTTGCGTCATGATTATTGCGGTGTTTTTGCGGTCCCATCTGCATTGCACATGCGATACAAACTAGACGCAAGATTGCAATATTTCTGCTTTACGAGTGACAGTAAAAAGCTTACATTGTAATGTTTTTTTTTACGTTGCAGCGCGTAGCGTCGTGACGTGATGGCATCCGTCGTCGTGCGCTCGGATCCTGTTTGTAAAGAGCCCGCGTTCAATGCTTATCCGAGATGTGCTCTATACAAGAGGCGGTTCCGCTTAGTACACGCTCTCAGTACAAGATATATTATCTACATCTGAGACGCTGTAGAATCCACCGTAGATCTCTTTCGTATTGTGCTTAAAGATAACAGGAACAATAAATGATTGTTTAAGTTTTACTTCAAATACGTAACTATATGAATGTGTAGATTAACACCAAGTTATGTTGGTACCAGTAGGAATAGTCGCAATGAACATTATTGGACGACAACAGTTTTTAGCACACATACAGCACCCTATTTTCAGCTTTATATAAGAAAGACCGTCATGAACGGCCGTCTATCGATCGATCGACTAATCTAGTCAACGTAGTGAGCGAGATCTCGTCACTAACAGAAGCATGCTTCGGTAACATTAAACGACCCTGAATATTTGTCTTGACTCGTGAGCTATACGAAGATAAGTAATGTACGCAATTCTCGTAACTGCAGCTGTTCCCAAATAAGTGAAGTGACGTTGGATTAAAGGATATTAGATGAATTCAAGTTCAGTTAATCAGTTTACAATATAGAGAGGTTGATGCATTAATGTCCTGATAATATGCTTTGACCTTTTAAAAAACTTTTCCATAAAGTAAACGAATATAAATATTTTGAGCCTTCCTAATATTCTCGTAATACATATTTACAAAGATATCTTAATATTTTATCTTTGGTACGATATGACAAAATAAACATAATATATGTTACATCTTTATACTATATATTGGTCTTCACTTGTTCAGTTCCATAAAAGTCTAACTAACGAAGTTCTCTTCAAATTGTATAGAAGACATCCCTTTTAGTTTTATTGTTTGAGGGTGAGCCCCGTGCCATAAGCGCGGGTACGCATAAAAAGCAACCTTCGGCATCATCTCAAACAACTAAGAACAGATTCTGTGCAAAACTATTTAAAAATCCAATCTACCGTGACTGAACAAATAGTATTATACATTAGCAGGCGGAGAAATTTGAACCATTTGCTTATTAATACGCATCAGCATTCGCTGTATAATATAGTAGATTGGTCATAAGTATGGCTGTAGAGATTTTAATTCTACATCCAACGCCTACAGACGACTACAGATAGCTTAAGTTTCATGTATGTATATAACATGTGTACTTCAACGATTCGCACAATTTCGTCATTGATAACTGTGTGGTATTGAGACTAGTTTTATTTATACTTACAAGAGTGAGGGTTAGATATAGAAAGAAGCAAGGAAAATGTTTCGTTATACTGTATACAGTTTTAGGTAACATAAGACTGGTATTTGATGTCCATTCACGTGCCCGCCTGCTGAGCCACAATCTCCCTTAAGATCAGTAGCGTAATTTATGTGAACTACTATCGCATCATCCTTGTCCCACTTAAACCAATGAGCCCTGGGGGAACAGGACAACGATGTAACCGAGTTATCGCACGCGACTCGGCCGCTTAATAAAGTAAGATAGTCTCTTATAAAGTGGATGGTCCGGACGAAGGAAGAACTTGAGTAATATTGTGCGTTTCCTAACAGAGATTACGTTAATAGCTCTCTGTGAAACTTGACTTTAGTGCTATGTTTGCGCTACGAGAAGGGGATTGCCTAACTTTGTAATATATTCTGTGAAGGAGTTAGGAGCACAGTCCAGTTAGGAGAGTAATCCAGTCTAAGCCGCCAACCGCATACTCTTGGGAGGTAAAATTGAGAGTATATTGAAGGAAATGGAGGATAGACAAGGAAGGATGGACAGGGGAGTATAGGCAACAGCTCAAGTCAGACGCACAACTCGAACTGGCTGGTGCCGGAAAGTCCGAGCCCTCCAAGTTGGTTATTGAATTCCTCCATGAATGTACGTCAAATCATAAAGTTATCTTGAAATGCTTTGTTATCGGAACTAAGGATAACAATGCATTACATTTTTAACTCTGACTCTGCCACTTACCTTGGCAAAAATGGTTGACAACATGGGTTATATAAAATTTGAATCGACAATCTGCATTCTCAAGTGTAGGTACTTATTTACTTTGTATGTTATATGCACTGGTTTTTTATAACGTACTTCATACTTGGACATGCAAGTACTTGACCTCCTTAGTCATAGCGTTCAGTCTATTCACCTCTACGTCATACGTTTAATAAACACCTATATCTATAAAAAATATTGTAATTAAAGATTGTATTTTTTTCGACTACACAAGACAAAGGATTATGCTTTACTATTGTATTTTTTTTATTTTTATATTTTTAAGAAGACAACTCACGCCCTTGTACTTATTTTGTATCGCGAGGGATTTTCAGAACATTCAAATAACGGACACAAAGTCCCTCATACCCAGGATAATAATTTGAAGATTACACAAAGTGTATGTCGGTGCGGCAGCGTAGTATTGCGCCATCAGTGCAGCCAATGTACATATGTATGTATGTATCTAAGATGTATGTTTGTGACAGCCTAAACCATTGGCGGCCTGATGGGTTCCGACTTATGATGTATCATTTGACTTATCATTCTTTTTATATATAATATTCCACTTTGACTTTCCACTCCTACTATTTACAGTATCATAGGGTAATTATACTATTTTAAAACATCAACAATAGGTTTATATTTTTTTATCAATTTTAGTAGTTACTGAAACTACAATAAGGTTTTAATAAATATTTTTGCATTAAACCTATCCTTGAGCAAGACTACAGGCTATTAAAACTCAAGCTAAGACCATTAGGACAGGAGCAAGCCCAAGTGGAACTGAGGGGAGCAGTTAGTACTACCTTTATAATATACAGTTGTTTTTAATCAATATAGTAGTCGCCACTGTCGTGTACATGATGTTTTATAGTTTAAGAAAGTTCGTATCTTGATCCAAGACATCGATAAAGCGGTGATAGATAGCAGTACGTGTGCGCCGTCCTTTGGCGGGACACGTAAGTGATAATGAATGGCCACGTCGAATTTGAACCTCCGCAATAAATATCAATGGTCTGAGACCCCATCGCACCTCGTGTACGGCATATGGAGCCTTGTACCGTCGCAAGTAAGGTTGAAACTTTGAATGGTCCTTTATTTGTGGGGACAGATTCCTATTTCTTCAGTAATCGATATATCGGTACTCTAGTTCTGTTAATATTTCACAGTCATATTTTGGTAGACAGAAATGAAATAATGGAAGTAACACATTAGGGAACGCAGGTACCTAACGTTAACTACAATTTAAAAGTGATAGAAAGAGAGGCTTTTGAAGCCAAATATGAAACCACTAGAGATGAGATGATCTCTTATTTGGAATAGAAATATGAAAGATTAGCGTGATAGAGACAGCCTGGGGACAAATCAATTCATTCCTTACAGTCTAAGTCTTAACTGCAATAAAGTATTGTCCTGCGATTAACTTATCGGAGGGCAGTCCCACAGATAAGATTCAGAGAGACACAGAGAGACATTCAGAGATAACAGAGATTCAGACAAAACTTATAAATCACTAGCTTTCACCCACGGCTCCGACCGGCTCAAAGTTTTTGGTATGTCCCTAAGGAACAGTACTCTTTTCCTGATAAGAGGTACGCTTAATGTTCTATGTAATCCTGGCAATGTGTATTCAAATTTCATGATGATCGCTTTAAACCTAAACAATATATAAATTACATTTTTAAATCTAGAAAAAAATGTATTCCACCGGCATAGGGTACAGGGATCAAGCTACCGGTGGTTAGGGCTCCAGAGACAGGAACCTTCTCACAATACGTGACGTATCAAGAAGGACTGCCTTCTGTATCACTATTATTATTATGAGGTAAGCAAGACTGGACTCACAAGAGATGAGTTCATTTACTTCTACATTACTTTACATCATAATTGGAGTCATAGTAGAACGTCTGCAACGTGAACAACTATTGCGCCAGCAAAAAAAAATTCGTGTACACAATGATAGGTCATTCCCATAAAAAACTGGTGTCGTAGTTTTTCTTTAGCATAAATCAAACGTATAAGGTTAAATCAATATCTTACAAAGTTCCCAGAAGGTTAACAGATCATCAAACCTGCACTATCCATACTGCCAATATGTACTTAGCCATTAATCATTAAATTATTTAGTAGTCCTTTGCAAAATCATCTTATGTAAATGCCACCATACTTCACTACACACCGTGCGTCGGCGGTAGATACCACTACAGAATTAGTCATCTCTATTTAAACCATTACAACAATTTATTTATACGTATTCATTTTTTGTACACACGTAATGTTTATAGGTATTTAATCAATTACTCTATAGAAGCACAATGGCGTGTACATGTAGGAAAATAGATATATACACACATATATATATATATATATATGTATATATATACCAAGATTTACGTTTGTTTCATCTAAATTTCTATATTGGTCAGTTTTCAAGTTGCAGGTTCGCTCTTGTATAATACATATAAGTAATGACGTAGTATTTATAATGTGCTAAGCGCTACGGTTATGTCGTGTGGTTCTCGGTGGAGTACAATAGAGCCGCAACATCTCTTCTTGCGGGAGTCGGAAAAGGTGAGTGAGGAATTGGACTGTTATCTATCGGCCAGTATAATATATGTAGAGACACTCATACCGTGCCCGGTGGACGGCAAGAGGCTTGTCCCCCATTGCGTGAGTGGTTAAATGTGGGTGTTTTATACACCTCTGTCTACCTTCGCCGATACAAGCGTGTGCGTATGTATGTATGTATGTTAAAGATAATTGGTCACGTGTCATTATTTTATCGCAATGCCATAAAGATATAAAAATCTTATTTTTGTTGATTGTCGTAAAGGTGAGGGAATGACCTCATTAAATAACGTAATGCGGACGGGAAATGAGATAAGAGCTCCGTTAGTGTTTTACCTACTCTAAAGGTTTAGGCATTTTAATAAAGGTTAACAACCAAGAGCGCTTAATTCTTTGGCGCGTCTTATTTATTAAAAACCTTTTTTGTCATTAAATAAAACCTCATATTTTCCTTCTTCTGTTTTTTTTAATATAAATCCCGCACTAGGACTGATTCCTGTCACAGGGTAGTTCACAAACATACAAACAACGGATACAAAGTAAAAATCCAGACAAGTCAAGAATTTCTGAACCACATAACTTTTACCCCGTATAGGAATCAAATTGATGACGTGACATACTTAAAGCCTACAGCGTAGTAGGGAACTTGACTTTCGGTTTGTAGAAGGCATATTGCTAGATTTATGTTATAAATTAATTGCTAATTTAACCAATAGAAAAAAGAACGTAAAACGTTACTGAAACGATATAGGATAAAAAGTAGCATAAACGGAAACGCGTATCAAATCTTATTTTATTATTGGTTGACATTGAGATTAATACCAAAAGCTTTCCAGTCTCGGTTTCAATACAAGTGGCAATAATAGTATTCGTGAAGTTTATTTAATATTTTTTCTCGTTGACAGGTCGTGAGTCTTATTGAGTGATGACTTAGGTCGATTGAATTAAATAGGAACACCACCTCAAGCTCACTCTAGCTTATGTTTAGCTTGAGATGACTCTACTCTCAACAGGAAACTGTTTACAGTTGAGTAGAAGTTATTTTGGCAACTACAGTGATCTTTTAAATGGAATGGTGATTAATAGAAAAACTATTACAAAAAGTTCTTTGAACGGATAAGTTTTTTATGATCATTTCAACTTGAACTTTAGTAAACGCATTACGTTTACTCAACACACCCAAACTTTTTCAATGGCTGTGTAAATATTACATCGGAGAGCCATTGTATCTAGTTATACAAGGTTATCTACTGTACAAACAGGATACGTAAGGTTTTCAATTTTAACTTATACAATCTGACAGCCCCCCTCACAAATGCGTGTGTAAGCAAGTAGACCCTACGAGTATTAAGCTCGATTCGAGATAAGCTGTCATCTAAGTAAAGATTGCTATATCACAAATTTCGTAAAATTAGTAAGTTAACTTGCTCTCGGTCAATTACTAACAGCTAGCTTCTACAGCACAGAGCCTAGTAAAGTTGTAAGCCAGGACAGAAATAGTTCCGGTAATACAACAGTTAATAGTTCACATCGTTGGACACAATGCTGCGGCCGATTTATTAGCTTCGTTCAGAGATTTTATATTAATTTTCTTTGCATTAATTTATTACGTTTGTAATATCTTGTCTTATTTATTTATCTTAATAGCATAAAGAGTTGTGAAGCTTGGTATTATAGTTAAAATGACACACGTTCGACACATCTGGCTGGGAGGCGTGGGATCGCACATCGCACATCGCAGTTGCGTGTTGCCATCACCCAATGCGCTAGGGAATTCTATAACCAGGATGTTAGCTTTTGTAGGAGTAATATCCGTCCAATATGTAGCAGTGTCGCATCGCCGCCGCGCCTACGGACGGAATATTTTAGAAATCGTCAGCGTTGCCATGCCCCTGTTCATACTAATGCGATTTTGAGTATTTGGGCCGTTTCGCCATCAAAAAAAAGTGTTGCGTCACTTGTTAGTCAACATGGTAAAATGAAAACAGTTAATGTCTTCCAATTTGCGTTCGAGTGTACTTTTTAATTAGGTTTACATAAATATGCCGTATCTGTGTCTAATTAAGTTTAAACAAAACACAAACGTAATGTGTCTCAAAGTAATTATAGCAGCATTCCATTGACGTAGTGTCTGATGAATGAACTGTAACATAGATTTATGGAATGTTTCAGTTTTCAAATAATCTAAGAATCTTTGATTAGTAGTGCCCTTCACGTAGACAGACAAGGTTCAGCTGCTTCAGCTTACAAGAAGCCGCTGATATCATTTATGTTATCTATCTATCCTCATCATTTACAATTCTTATATACGTACATTATATTGTGTAACTTATCTATGATATTTACGTATTTAATAATATATAAGTATGTTTATCAGCTGTTTGGTTACCATACCACAAGCTCTGCTTAGTTTATGTTTATGGTTCAAGGGGCGCGTGGGATATGTGTCCAGTTATCCCCACACTAATGTTATAAATGTAAATGTAAGTTTGTTTGTTAAAACCACAAAATACTAAACCGATTATCATTAAACTTTGTACACATATTCTCAAAGGTATTAGGAAGGTCATAGGATACTTTATATTTAAAAAAAATACGAATGTTTGTCAAAAAATTTTAAGTCTAGCAACTTCAACGCCATCTATATTTAAGGGGTGAAAGCTAGTTGTTTATATCCTAGTTGTATTAATCGCATTTGTAATTACATTACACATACTTAACATCTATATCTAAATATACTTATCACCCACCTAAAACAAGTAGAAAAGAACATTCAACACAGAATCTCAAATATATCAAACGACAAAATGCAATTTAGATCTCCCACTAGCTTTCACCTAGCGCCACATTAGAATGTAATATGTAATATAAACATTTACACTGTTCGGTACATCACTTTTAGCAAAGTACCAAAGTACGCAACTTCAATATTTGTGTTGGTCGATGTTTGCACACGAATAGGTCTTTATCAACTTGGTACCAATATTTGTATGAGTACGTGTCTACTGTTTCCAGTATATATTTGAAGTTATGAGTAAAGAAGTTGTAACAGTGGTAGAGCCATGCTCAGGCACGAACGGGCCGGCTCGACCGGTGCGATACCACGGCCTCGCAGAAAAGCGGTTGTGAAGCAACGCTTGCGTTGCATTTCCCCGAAATGAGTGAGGTTTCCGGAGGCCCAACTCCCCCTCTCCTATTTCCCCCACTCTTCTTATCCCTCCCCGCACCCCCCCCCCCCCTCCCAAATTACCCTCAAAGGCGGGTAGCTCACTTACGACTCTTGAGTTGAGTTCACGGACGGCGGTTTTTCACTTCGTCTTTAATATAAAAATATATATATATATATACAATTGAAAATGTAGATTTTGACAACTAATTCACAACATCTCTTGAACAGACCTTTTAATAAGAGGCACGATATATCTTTTTCTATACTGTCTATGAGTGGATAGGCAAAATTTCATGATAAAAAGTTTAAAACATGTTGTTATTATATCAGTAAATCAACTGACAGCAGCAACGGGAGCAGATGGTTGATAACGGAACTCCGCTTACAATACTCCGCAATACTCATACTACATGAAGTAGAGAACATTTCTACTAACTGTAGATGACTACTGGTGTAAATGGTTGTACTAATAATAAATATTCTTGTAATTATTATACTTTCTTTGTTTCTAAATATTTAGAAACTGGAAACCTGGAAAATACTGGGAGTCCTGACTGGGTTATCTACAAAAGATCGCAGATTACTATTTCATCAGAGAATTATTAGCAGTAACAGGCAAATATCACTAATGCAATGCAATAACGAAGTAAAGTCTATTACATTTACATTGGTATCGGTTGGTACTATACCACGCTGCTCTCCGCTTTTACTGTTTTGCATTTAATTTTAATTACCTTAAAATATTAGTTAATAATATTACATATACATATATGTAAATATTTACATATATGTAAATATTTACATATAACTAAGATATTACGTTAAATAGTTATTTTAAGGTCGGAGATATAACCTTTCCGGTTGTTTAGAATAAGGAAATATATATTTTGGGTATGACAGGGCACAGACCACGATCTACAATGAAGAACGGCGAATGTGTCAGACTAGTGCGTTTAACAACAATGTGACTTGTAACATCTAAATAAAGCAGCACGTCAGTTGTTGCAACTTGGCACTAACATTCCATTTATACATTTTAATTTTATTATAATAAATCTTCAATTCCTTTTTCATTTATCGTCAGCCAATAGTTAGTGCAAAAGAATTAAGGCAGTCGTCTACTCAAGCAGCAGACACGTGCTGGATACACGCGTCTAATGTATTAGCATATAATGCTGGTTGAGCTGATAACCACGATTCTCTCACTCGCTTTGCTCATCTCCAACATTCTTGGAAGGTAGTCGCAATCGTCTGTAACTCTCGTCGTGATTTTGAGCAATTTTTTATTTATTTTTACCTTTCTTTATTTGACGCCAGGGGCTTTCAGGTTTACTTCAAGCCGTAATAAGAATACACAGTGACCGTTGACCTGAAAGGTAAGGTATAGGTATAGGTAAGGTATATTGAAATTATTAATATGACTGAAATTGGAACCGACTTAGTGTCAGCCGGACTAAAGCTGGTTGTCATGACTACAGTTATCTTATGAAAACTAATAGTTACACGTGTATTGACTTTTTTAATTATCAATGTGTTATATCCAAATATATATACGAGTATGTAATATAAATGGAAATAATTAAAAAAAAGTAATTTGGTTGAAGCTACTAATTAATTCTTCAATAAACTACCTTCATGGTAAAAAACAAATCGATCCGATCTATTTTTTTATTATATTACTAGCACACCTGTTAACACGCCCGCAACACCCCTTGTTGGTGGAATTTCGTAAAATCCGTTCTTAGCTGACCTTAACTCGGCTATATGAATATTCCTACTAAATTTCAAGTCTCTACGCCTTAGGGTTCCAGAGATATTGTGATGAGTCAATATATCCTTCCCACTTTGATCCCGGGTCTTTTAAGCGGGGCGTGAAAAAGCATGTTACCAGGCCGCCATAGTGTGGGTCACCATTCTGCATTGACTAGACATGCAATAAGGATGGTGACCACCACTCTTGGACTCCATTTATTGCTTACCATCAGGCAAAGTGGAGTCATTATGGTAGGCTTTTAAAAATATATCTCTTATATATATTATATATATATCCCTCTTTCCTTTTTCCTCTCCCCTGTATCCCTCCCCTCCAGGAGATGGAAAAAGGGGAGGGATACAGGGGAGAGGAAAAAGGAAAGAGGGAGTTGGGCCTCCGGAAACCTTACTAAATTCAGAGAAATGCAAACGTTGCTTGACAACCGGTTTTCTGTGAGGCCGTGGTAACGCACCGGTCGAGCAGGCCCATTCGTGCCTAAGCATAGCTCTATCACTATTGAAATAATTGATGATGAGAAGTAGAATAATGTTAAAAGCGGATTCAGCCTTTTACCACTTAGGGACAAGACTGGATCCAAGAATTAATGTTTTTTTTATGCGATACCTAGGGGCAAACGAGCAGACGGGTCACCAGATGGTAAGCCTTGATTGATTAATTGAATGAATGAATTACGCCGGCTCGACCGGAATGCTTGCATTGTGCTGCGAGTGAGTGAGGGTACCGGAGGAGAAAATGTAATAACATGTATCTGTGATCACAATACTCTAGTCATATAAAGCTAAAGATATGAAGACAATTTTATTTGTGTTGTTGTTTTTTATAATGTAATCTCAATAATTCTTAAGTATTTTTAAATTGTAACGAGCTATCGCTTCTGGGAACATCTTCCGACTATTGTCTCTTACTATCGGGTGATCCGCGTGTTCGTCTGTTCCTTATACCCTAAAAATAATCATTTATATTGTCCCTTTTTACAATAACATAACATTTAATAGTCAGTCATAAATGTGTTGTTTGACAGTCTACAGGGATACTGTGTATATCTGTTTATTGATCTTTCCGAAACTGTTTTAAGCTTGTAAAGTACACAAACTAGCAACACCACTTGTTTGCAAGCATTTATCGGTTATTCTAATGCGAGCTTTAGAGGCATGAAAAGAAAATGATTATTATGTCTCAATATCAATGAACAGTAAGACCGCTGTGGGGAGGCGTTGAGGGATACTTATAACAACAATACCTCTAAAACCCGTTTTTATTAATGTTAGCTGATCTACCGCTTTCATTATTAAGGAACTTTTAAAAATGATGCACAACTTAAATTCTCTCTCACGATTACTTTATGATGATTCACATAATCGTATATGGAAAGATGATCGGGTGTCATAGAACTTGTACGAAACTTGTTTAGAACTTCTTTATCAAATCACGACATATAATAATATTACTATTCATATTTATGAATAGTTATATAATTTATGAATTGACATGACATGAATTGTAATGAATTATGATTGATATTTTAGGTATGGGACGAAGGTCAGTCTTTAAGCAACCGTGAAAGGTTTTTTATCTCATTAATTAATTACGTGCATGCAACATGTTAATAAATCGACTGGTTCTATACACCATACATAATGAGAACAGGTTATTAATAGTGGTTCGTACCATAAACTAGGTACGTACGAATGGTTAGTGTCTTAGTGTATTTTATAGGCATTTCAGTTTTTTAAGTCAATGTTTGTACCGTTTCATTTATCATTTCATGGGCATTGATTACTGAGCATTGAAATAAATATAAATATGTAAACATAAGGAAATAGTGCAAGACATTGTCGCAGAAACATTGAGAACTTCCTGTTTGTCGAACTTGAAACGTGTTACGATCCGGTGATATCGGCTCATGCTGGTGTGTACCCTGACAAATGCGATTGTGCATTACTCACTTGTAATTATGCCACTAATGGCTAAATACAGAATAAAGTGTCAGCCGAGTGACTAAGCGCATTGTAATGGTACTTGAATATTCGACAGCTATTTGTCATAAACAATATTGTTCATAAACAAAACTTGCCGCATCACAACAAATGCTTATTGAACAATAATCACTTATTACATTATTATGTTTCAAAACATGCCTCAGGGACAAAAAACTAGTGAAGGAACAGCTAATCGCTAAATCCGTCAGTAAATAACGCTGATGTGGCCTGCTTCGCTGTTATGAAGAAAAGCATGTCTGCGCTTTCAATCGTCACTAACTAAGAATTGATGTACCATTGTCACCATTTGCAATGTATGTTTATTATGAATACGTGTATCATTGTACAGTATTTGATTAGAAACATATACAGAAACTTGGTTTTTGTTTGTATTAATAAATGTTTTCTCTGAGATTTGTACATGTAACAATAACAATACATTCCACTGCTTTATTGGTAGGTATAGTACATATAATTCTAAAATTCATACAGTTTTAAATACATTAGAAGTTATTCTGCACTTTTCTGTACTCCCTCGTGTATCATCGCCATCTTAAACTTAAGATGTCGTCCCGATCTCCGTATACGGGTACGGGTTACCTACAGCAGTGAATTCTGCAAACTTTCCGCAATTTACTTTGAAATTTGAAATCACAATGTTGATCACCAAATTATATCTAAACAAGCATCTCGCTTACCCACCTGATATAACAGAATGAAACAGATATTATAAGCACGTTTCATACCTCTTACAGTTGTGAAGAACCCTACAGTAGCCCCTGCGCTATGTGCACATGCTAGTGTTAGAATGTCCAAGAGAGCTTTAATAAAAAAAATACTGATTTATGATTCTCATGCTTTAAATCTCTAAATAACGCACATACGACTAATACTTACACTTGAACGTCACTATGTATTTCAGCATCTAAAGCCGCCTGTTTAACTTAAGAAGTATTATTTGTGGATCGTGAAGTACATACATTCGTTGTATATCCTAAAGTGGCTTCCGTTACACGGTGGACACGGTACATACAATAAAGTAGGTAAACAAATATGTATGTACAACCAAAAGATATTTGTGTAGTTAATCGTTTAGTCATTCTCAGTATTAGTTCAACAATGACTCATTTAGTTTCTTGCAAAGTAACAACTTCGGCTGTTTTTGGACACTTGAAAGTTTAAGAAATTCTTGTTAGATTTTCACAGAAATTTGTGTATTAACTAAAAACATTCTAGGGCTAGTGTCGTAACGAACTCTCTTGTCCTAAACTAAGTACATAAGTTGTGCTGTAGAATGTAGATCACAGGTAAAGACACATCAACTAATTAACTAACCGTTGGTTGGTGATATTGAGAAATCCAGAAGTGGGTTTTATCCTACATGGGAGAAACATTTATGTGATCCATCCGCAGTTGTACAGAGTCTGGGTGTTCTTTGTGTACGTTATTTTAATGTTTGCGAAGCCTACGTGATACAAGATTTTTTATTTTTTGGAGTCGTCCCCAATGCTTTAAGATAACTTCCCAAAGAGATAGATACCTATATTATCGAAATAAAATGGAAAATAAATACGCTTGCAAACATTTTTATTAGCAGTTCTCTCATCTCGATCATCAGTCAAGGAGGCATTTTTAAATTATCTCCTACATAAGCTACGCTTGGTGCGACCAAATAAAGGTTTTCTAATTATTATTTATTATTAAGTAGTTAACAGTGACCTATAACGTGGACGGGCGTGCTATAGAAATGGGCAGCTTCGATGCAGAGCAATAATATTACAACTATGTATTCAGAACATATAATCGTGTTTAATAATATAGTTACAATATATGTATATGCCTGGCCCATAGGTGTAGTGGTTACTATTCCTGACCAGAGTTGTTGGGAATACCAGTATCAGCATCACCATCAACAACAATCGATGTTGATTTTTAATGTACGTAATATAGTTATTTTTTTTTTTTTTTTTTTTTTTTTTTTTTTATACTATAGGGGGACAGACGAACAGACGGGTCACCTGATGGTAAGTGACACCGCCGTCCATGGACACTTGCAACTCAAGAGTCGCAAGTGCGCTGCCCGCCTTTGAGGGTGATGAGGGATGGGGGATGCAGGGAGCGGAAAGAAGAGAGGAGGGATGAGGAGATGGAAAAAAGGAGAAAGGAGATATGGGAGAGAAAAGGGGGGAGGAAGAATTGGGCCTCCGGAAACCTCACTCAATTCGGGGAAATGCAACGCAAGCGTTACTTCACAACCGGTTTTCTGTGAGGCCGTGGTATCGCACCGGTCGAGCCGGCCCATTCGTGCCTAAGCATGGCTCTACCAGTTATATGTTATATGTTAATATATAATAAGTAACAACCCTGATCCGACTGTTGCGCCTGGAGTCTTGGATTCAGTCCCCACCGAGGACAAATAACTGTGTAACATTTATTTATATGGATATGTAAAATGACCGGATATCCACCATGTTTATTATCCGGATATTCTGTGGAACACAATTCGGATACTAAGAATAAAACGGATAGTTTAAAAAAATATTGAACTGTAAATTTAAAACTTCAAATATTTGACTGTACAATGCGAATTTAGACTAACTTATTTTTTCTTCCTTTTTTTTTAATGACAACTCCAGCACTACGATTAATTCCTGTGTCGCGGGGACTTTACAAACATTCAAATAACGGACACAAAGATCACCCAGACTCAGAAAC
Source organism: Tyria jacobaeae (assembly GCA_947561695.1). NCBI lineage: Eukaryota > Metazoa > Arthropoda > Insecta > Lepidoptera > Erebidae > Tyria > Tyria jacobaeae. Next base: position 18,478,293 of record OX387225.1, on the reverse strand, counting down.
AAACAACAATTTGAGGATTACACAAAGTGTTGTCCCGTGTGGGGATCGAACCCACAACATTCGGCGCGGCAGCGTGTGGCGAGGTGACCACTTAAACGGCTACGCCATCCGTGCAGTGATACAATAAGTACAGAAAGTTTAAATATTGTTTGTTCATTCTGTTTCTTCTGATCGTTTATAGCTAAATACTTTTCTGTGAGTTTTATGATCCAAATGAATATGTTGATAACAATAACCAACCTAATATAAATATTCAAGATGTGAGAGGGATTAAGCTTTTTCATAATTTTTGTAATATATGTTTATCAGTAATCTTTAGTACCTGCTCTACCTTGCCTGCCTACTTTGAATCAGACCACCGCGTGTCGGTGTGTGATGTCGAAAGTTATTATTATAGCAAACTGCCAAACATTTATTTTATTAGAAAAATAACAGAAGTAATATTGTTAATATCATTGAAGGACGTTGACGTATGTATGATGTGACGCTTTACAGTTAACCGTTCGTCTCTTATTTGTGCGTCAAGTTTTACAACTATGTCTTCAGATAGATTCTATATTAACAGTTGTCGCACATGAATACATAATCATTAATTATCATTGTTTTACTTTGCATTAGCATTTGTTTCCACATAACATACTATTTTCTATAGTAATTTCGTATGAAGAATACCAGTATAATTACGTATATTTTAATTAAAAAACGCTTCCAACTTCGACACATACCGAGTCTAAAACTCTCTTCACGTAACAATGGGAATGCCCTTATGTAACAATAGTGTTTCATGTGCTATCTTTACCCAATATCTTCAGGGAGCAATGATTTGACATCCCACTTGTAGACTTTAAAATCACCGCTCGTCTTAAGATACTTAATATACAAATGTCCATACATACATACACTCACGCTTTATATCTCCGAAGGGGTAGGTAGGTAGGCATTTTAAGCGCCTATGTTTTGACAAACCATATTTTTTGTATTTAAATACAAACAATAGCGATAACGATATTAAACTAATATTCCGATTTAATATAATAAACGAATGGCTAATTATAAAAATATCTGAATTAAATGCCAGAACATGGCTACCTACACAGTACAACATCAGGGGAGGTGTAGACTCTTACCTACCACGTATAATTCGCCACCTCAGTTGTATCAATTCTTCGGATAACATGTTGTTAATTTGCGAACTTCGTTACCAAACACTTTCATATAATTTCCAAGTATTGCGGTAGTTACGAGTACGGCCTGAGCAAGCCAAGCTCACCCGTATGAAAACAGAGACATCAACATCCGCCCTGGCGCACGACGGCTCGCGGCGACGGTGACGCGGCGCGCCCACCTACCGAGGTTTCTTTACTTTACGACTTCCAGCTCTTACAGCATTTACAGCTTTATGTATATATACAATATGGGAATAAGAAACCTTATATACGCTTTAAATAAGGGTATCGAGACTTTACTGTACTGCTATAACAAAGATGAAAGTGTTTTTTTTATAGCCTGATTTTTAATTCATCTCTTGATTAATTCAATTAAAACTGCGGGAAAAGTTTAGGCTAGTACTAAGAAAAACATATATATTAAAATAAACTTACTCGTGTCTATAGGTGGTTTAGCAAAAGCTTACATGTTCAAAAAAGGTTGACTGTGAATATCAAATGCTGTTACGATCTTATCTCAAATTGTTTTTTTTTTATTCTAAAAGCAGCCCAATTGCTTGCTTAACTGACCCCAAAGCAATAAGTACTGAAAGGATTTGGTCAGCAGAATAATATATTTAAAAAATATTAATAACTAGAAATTATAATAGTTCGCAATAATGAGTGTGCTGCTGTTTAATAGGAAGAGATAAGTTAATGTGAATACTATTCAACAACCTTAAAAAGTGTCAGTTCGGTACTGAAGCTGCCATACTCAATAACTTCTTATCAAAAACTAAATAATAAAAAAGCAAAATGTAACAAAAATTGATTACCTCCTTCTTCAGAGTGCTTAAATGCTTTATGTTTCTATTGAAATGTTTGAGTTAAAAATACTAGATTATACAAAATGGGAGGAGCTAAGAACAGAAAAAATTAAAATTTTGCTAGGATACATACAAAGTAACACAATCGAGAAAACAACGACATTGTATGATATTCACCGGAACAATCCAACTAAAGAATTGTTATAATTTCATCTTCTAGTTATACAACCAAACATGACAGTAAATAATTTACCTATATAATAAATGAATATTTATAGAATGTACATATTTCTTAAAGGCCTATTTTATTTGATAACTCTCAAGTTATTTATTTTGCATTGTCTTGTGTGAGCTCAATTAAGTGTTTTCGTTCTTTCTTTTAATTGGACTGTAAATAGAAGTAGACAAACAAGTGAAATTTGAATTTTAGTAATTTCACTTTACAGTCAAGTGCCGTATTTTTCGAAACACTCACTGCTAAATTCACAACTGCACCATAACAGTAATAATCCACACCGAGAATTTATGACTTTGACGTTGGCTTTTAGCGGTGATACATCATGCGTTGAGAAATGGGTGCTTTGTGTATATCTACTTTAATTTTTAGTTCAAAAGACGGATGAGCTCACTGCAGCCGACAACAGAGCCAACTCGGCGACCCACAAAATTTCGCCTAGCATCAATTTTTTATCGTTGCCTTGTCGGCGTGTGTCAACATTTGTTTTTGTAATCTGTCCGCAGTGCCAAGAACGTACATACAGTCATTCGAATTTCATTAATTATAATTTCATCATTAATATTATTATAGGCCAGGTCTCAGAGATGGCTACTTTGGCCAGCTAACATTACTTTAACTTAACTTACTTACAGATAAACGGCCACGCTCGATGCATTACTTCGAGTATGGCTTGATTACGACTGTGCTGCTTCTAGCTCTGTTTACTCCCGTAAGGACAGCAGCTGTAATTTATGAAGTTGTGTGGAGGTCAGCGCGATCGACTGTCCGCTGTTTCCGCTCAGCGAAATGCCATCTAGATTTATATTACATAGTAATGTTATATAGTTAGAGGACTCGGACTTCCGAGCAGCAGTTAATTAGAGTTATGGGTACGCGACCCTGACTTGCTTGAGCTAGTTAGAGTTATAGGCACGCGACCCTGACTTGCTTGAGCTAGTGCTTCTACTTCCCAATCCATCTGTACAAGCAATTTCCCTTTCCTTTCGTATCCTCCAATCAATAAAATCCAATCCCTTGCCTGTTAATATACCCCAATATTTCCTATTTAATATCAAAAGTGCCCGGATGACGACGATAGGCTTGCTTGTTAATTACGGCTCTGTCTGCCCCTTCGGGGACACAGGCGTGAGTGATGTGTTTATATTACGAACGCGAGCTGTGTTGCCATATTCATGCGTATAAAATAAAGACATTTGACTTTCTACTTATTAAACTTTGATTGGCGGGACGATTTCTTTTTACACTATTGTCTTAATCTGTTCTTTTTTATATTACATATTAGATACAAAGTGAACACAGTAATTTGATGTTCGAACAAGTACTGTGTTCACTTTGTATCTAATAGGAGTACGAAATATATATTTTTTCTTTCTTTCTTTCTATAAGAAGTTTTATCTGAAGCAGTCACTGTGTACACACAAAGTACCTACCTACCAGTAAAGTAATAATAAAGGGATATTTATGACAATTCGAAGTTCTAAAATGAGTTGGTGTATTATCGCCAGTGATTTCAAGACCTGGAACGGTAGTTCGTGCTTGCACATGTTATCGGACGTCTCATCTGCAGACGAGCAGTGCCCGTATCGTGTTGCTACATACACGCATGTACCTGTTAAAACAACGTCTACTTTTTATACAGACCATGATCGCTTATTCGATCTGGTTTGACTCTTTGGAAGCACATAACTGCCAGTGATAAGAGTGATTTGCCCGACTATTAGCGGCCATAACATAAAACCTAAGGGCCCCGGCTCCTGTCCGGCGTAGTGCACTCATTACTACTCCTCCGCGCTCAGCGCTCCCCGAAAACATACTCTGCCGCCTCTTCCGACGCAGTTAGGTATTTCATGAAACCCCGCCAATTAGGCACCGACTTTACTCCGTGCTAATTATGTATTCCGTGGGTGCTCGTTCACGTTAAATACACCATTTCAGCCGAACAGCTTAATGTTTATATTTATGAGTGTATGCTACGCCTACATAAGTAAATATAGGCAGTCGTCGGCAGTCAATGATAAAATGTAGCAGCCGGGTGCGGAGCGACGGGTATTCGCGTTCGGTACATGTTTATGCTCTCTACAATATCATACATAGTTGGAAATTGATTTTGTACTTCCCAAGAACTATTTCTAGAATACATTATTAAGTAAATAATTTATGAACATAAACACAGCTGCTTAGAAACTTCAACAAACTATGGCTTTAGAAAGTCTAGGCAATTTTTAATCAATTATTGTGAAGTAATAGTAATATTAGTTCAATACTTATTATGGGATCCTCAAAAGGCGGGGTCTGATATATGTAGCAAACTGCTTCAAGCAGGAAGCGCACGAAGTTTTTGTCAATAGTCAACGCAACGGATGTGCCCGCGCCCTCTCCCCCGCCCCGCCCCGCACTCGATAATGATCATACTGTATAGGCCGACATTGCTCTTTAGTCTACCACAGTACCGAACAAGGCTCTCGCCTCTTCCTGCACACAATACAGCTACAAGGCGATTCCGTTATGCGAGTGGAACAACGAGTGCTCAATACATTACATTAGTCGGTTCGGCAACCGAATCTAATGGAGCTTGTCATTTGTTTCGAACGTTTGTGCCGGCTCGCGAGTTATAACATTCGTCAGGAGTAATTGCAGTTGGCAGAAATTGCAGGAAGGCTTGAAATTTACTGTTCACTGCGCATTATCTAGACGTCAAAGTAAATAGTGTCGGTCGGGTGCTATAACTATAACTGTCACTAACTGTCACCTGCTTTACCGACGACCAGAAGGAAACCTACATACCTGAAAGTTCTCAATAGTGAGCAGACTCATTTTTAGCAATTGTCTATCCAAACGTAAGTAACGTTTGGATAGAGTTGAGACATGTTCTCATTATGGAGCTCGCCCATAACTATAATAGACTAGAACATGTCCAAACATACTAACGCCGAACGACTATAAACAGATTTAGGTACTCGTGTCGTATAGGCATGTGATGTTCCAGTTTTTGTAAGCGTCTAATGGCAGCCCTATTTAGGTATCGGTCGAACGTCACTGGACGTTCAGAGCAGCGAGCATTAACCCACATTGAGGCATGTATCGAGAGCAAACAAAGCCAGATAACGACAACACCAAACTGTCTCTCCACAGATCCGTTTATCATAAAGATGTTTTTTAGATGAAAAATAAGACATTTATCAAAGTTGACGTTCGGCTCGTGAATAATATAAATTTGATATCGTTTGTTGTCAATAGCGGCGAATGAAAATCCACTTTTAAAGTAAAGTTACAATTTTGTAAACAAAAAACAGAAGAATACAATAACGCTCGCTTTTATAAGAAAACCTGGGAGGGGAATACATTCAGTCTCAGACTATTGTGTGCCACGATAATGCTGCTGGCAGCAGCTTTATATCTACATATATCTAGCACTGACTCTCGTATATCGTGCTTACAAGCTACACGATCAAGCCTTTAACTTGGTAATGATTTATTTACGAATGTGATGCTCTCAGTAATATTTATTTTATTAAGACTAAAGACTTTTTAACAAAAAAAGTAAAATTAATGTCGAACTAAAGCTCCTACCCTTTTTTGTTTAAAAGTTTTTATTACTTTGCGACTTATTTATAAAAAAAACAAGTCTCAATAAATTCTCGTCATCAAATTGACTAATCTCCTTCATATTGTGGTGTCAATAGAATTATATACACACATATGTATGTGTGAAACATTAGGGGATGAATAAACATTTATCTCCTTTATTTCTACATTTAAAATAGAGAGAGATAGATCTTCAAAAATATATACATTTATGCTTGTTTTTTTTTTCAAATGACAGTTATAAAAATACTCTCCATAAGAAAAATATAGACATCGATATATGTACATATATATGTACATCAAAATCGATTTTCCAACCGTAAAATATAAGTTTGTAATGGCTATTTTTATGTGATATAACTTTAGACTTTTGGACATTTCATATGTCCTTTGCTTACTTTTCCTTTTGAGGAACGAAACCTGTAGTTAAAAACACCAAGTTATACTTATAAGTATACAATACAGCGATATAAACGTGGCAATTGCAGCGTGACCATCTCCATTATCCTCGAAACAATAATATTAATGTTTATTTGAAAATACAATAATCACATGAATTTTATAATGCACGAACAATAACGTATAAGTGCTAGTTGCCGCGTGTGCGCGCCGAAACGTATAAATATGTATATCATTATGAAACATGCCAAAACATGTTGTTTTCAACGTGTTATTATATTTCCCTAGAATTATAATTATCATGGACTTAATTATAGCTATAAATAATGAAAATATCTTATTAATGTTTGTGTGTTAAACTACACATTATGGGCAGTGATGTAGTGTGCCAGCTCCGCGGGTCGGCTTACTTGGGTCGGTTTGTACAATTAATTTTAATATTATTAACTAAGTTCACTTGCTTTGCTGCCTAGAACAGTAACAAAACAATATACGTGTTATATATGTATTAAAGTACATAGTGATACGCTTTCGTACTTTTAAAAAGTTAGGTTTACCTATTTGAGTATCACACGCTCATTGTTTAGCCACACGTTCAACATATATTATATTGTATATATAGATTTTAGCTGAATTTTAATAAGTAAGGGATGAGCAAATATGGTTTATGTTATAATATTTAAGTAGGTCATGACGGTAATGTAAAACTATACATGAAAGCATATAAAAATCCAATTACAATTAAATGCCAGACGAAATGCGATATAGCTTGTTTGTGGGCGTATACCCGATGTTGTTTAAATATGTCCGACCGTATACGTACGGCTTATGATGAAAAAGTGAGTGTTGTACACGAGAGTTGAAAGAAAGCAGCGCGGCGGTGCACTCGCATGTACCGGGTGTCAATCACTCACCAGGTCTGACTGACACGCCATTAAGTAGCTCCGCAGCGCACCCTCTCCGCTCGTGAGCGGTATTGATTGGACACAATCCGAAAGTAGTCAGCCCAAGTGTACCGATTCCACGTAACCATTCACCTTCATTATATTAACCAATAATAAAATATCTGCATTAAAAAAAAAACTCGATAAAAGCAGGTTTAATTTTGTGAAAATCAACGTTGAAAGCAAAGTTGAAGTGTTATAGACTATTTTATTCTTATTTATTGTTTAATCTTATTGCGGATGTAATTTAAGAAACAAAACTATAATTAATGACAAAATATAATGATGTGTGCGTAATAGTCTATGGTCCACTTCTATTTCATGTGACTATGAAATTACTAAACTGCTAACAACCAATACATACCAAACGTAACTATTTATCTCTAAATATAGCCAACTACACAGTGTAGTGTAATCATTAACCCTTGATAATATAATTTTCCGTAAGTGAAACGCTCCACTCTCAAGTCAAACACGTTTTGCTATGGAACGTGTCAAGACATCATATTTTAAAAGTAGAAAAATAAAATGCGTGTCCAAGGAAGTAGGCGTCGTTAAAGCGGTGAGATCTGCTTTGAAATGTTTTTGCTACTGACAAATTTCCGGTTAATATGAGCAATTATGGAAAAAAGTAATTTGGTCCTTTCAATTTCTCACAGCTAATTAGTCTCACTTCTCATTAAATTGTTCATTATTACCTTTAGTTAATAAGTTATATTGATACGTAGGTAGGTATCAGTGTTCTATAGATTCATATGAATTAATGGAAAATCTACTAATTATTTTGTTGAATATTTATTTATAATAAAAAAAGGTTAAGGTATGGGACATTTAACTCAATTACAGCCCGTTTTATACACGACTGCCCACAAGATGTAGATTAAATGTACCTACTTAGGGTTCATGTACCTACATCTGTGAGTTTATTTGTTCCACAATAAATTCTATATGCTTTAGCGTATTTAAGGAGCACTTAAATACGCTAAAGCATATAGTAATTCAATATTTAAGAGTAAAATTAATGAAAAGCTTCTGTGTCGATGACGGAAATCCTTTTATAAAAGTTAGCGAATATTTTAATGACATTATTATATAATTAATATAGATTTGGTAAATTTAACTCTCTTATAAATTTAATACAAGTTTGACTGTTGTCTGCCAGACAGTATATATACAGTACTGCAGTGCTCGGATGACGGCGATAGGTATGGCCAGTTACGTAAGAGGGACTAATTTATGGTTTGCGATAAATGGGAGTTCGAAACGTCTCTGTCTACCTATATGTAAGTACAAGTTTATTATGAAGCGTGGTCAAATTTGTGACAGTATTTGTTATAATTAGTTGACAGCTTAGCATGTGAATGCACATATGCACACTGGCCAGTGCCGACACTTTCCCGAACGTTCTCAATAAGATCGATATTACCTAATGAGTTTTTAATAGTTATAATTTCAGTTTGATACGCTGCACCGGTTTGGAACGCAATTTCACAACGTTCACTTAAATCCAGATAAAATATCAATTTTACTTAACTTTTAAATACATATCGAAAACGTATTACTTTCAAATAACAAGTAAAGACATTTAATTGGCTCCCGTTTAAGAATATTGCGTAATAAAGTATCATTAAGTGCGAGATGTGGGTATAATTTAAGAGCACATTACAAGTTATAAGACCATTACGCAGTAATTGTACCGGTACCGGTGGTCTACTAACGACAGCAACAAAAAAATTAAGTCCAAGTGGCCGTAAAATAGAATGTACGCGCCAAAGAAGGACCACTACTACATTCACTACAGAGGTGAGAGACGAGATACCTCGACAATTTGGTACCTGTGTTTACATTGAACGCAAGCAAAGGTTCATTAACGGAAAACGTTTAGATACTTTTTGGTATCAAGATCTTACTCTCTATCAGATACTTTTTTTTCTTAAAAAAAAACAACTCTCATTAGCATTAATTCATGTGTCGCGGAGGACTTTACAAACAGTTAAACAACGAACACAAAGAACACCCAGACTGAGAACAACAATTAGAGGATTACACAAAGTTTTGTCCCGTGCGGGGATCGAACCCACAACACTCGGCGCGGCAGCGTGGTGGCGAGGTGACCAGTTAAACCGCTGCACCATCTGTGCAGTCGTACTCCATAGGTATTATTTATGCGATAGGTATTTAAATATTTTATAATAATTGTCGTATGATAGAATAATAGAATTTCAATTAATTCAATCAAAATAGTCCAGTTTACATTATATGGTCATGTTCTATATTTGTGCACGATTGATAATTCTGAATTGGCCTCGACCGGTGCGATACCACGGTCTCACAGAAAAACGGTTGTAAAGCAACGCGAAATTAGTGCGGTTTCCAGAGGACCACCTCCCCTATTTAATCTCCCCACATCCCCCCCTCGACGCATTCCCACGTTCCTCATCATAACCAAAGGCCCAGCCCTAAGCCCGTAAGCCCACTTACGATGCTTGTGTTGCAGGTGTCCACTGACGGCGCTCGTCTCATGCATCATATAATAAAATTAATATACTATAAGTGTTGTAGATTCACTTCACACATGAGTACTCTTGTTAACCCTTTAGCAGTGAAGTAATTGGCTTCGGATTCGCAATCTCTTCGAGGAGAATTAAAATCTATTTGTGGCAAGAGTTTTTGCTCACAAGCCATGGAAATATTAATTATAACATCAGTATCTGGATCATATTTTCGACAACAGATAGTATGTGTTGTGATATTTATAACGCACAATAACTTCTTGATACTGAAATTTCAAACCGTTTCCAGCATACGTCAGTCTTTAGAATAACATCCGTTCATAAATCTTAATGACTTGTGATACAGTGGATGTTTCTCCAGTTAGTTGTATAAAGAAGTACTACAAGTAGTGGTATTTACCCTCAGATATTTGTAAAATATAACGTCGTGTTGGTGGCGCGATAACGGCGGTTGTTTCAGCGCAAGCAGCTTCCGCCGAGCGGCGAGCGTTTACAAACAGCGCAAGGTTGTGAACGACACGTTTATGTGGGTAGAACAAAAGAATCGCCATGTTTTCCAACACATTTTTCGTACAATAGTTTGTTAGCAATCAAACTGACGGTAAAACCTTTTTGTGCAAAAATGACAATGTGTTTATCGGCACTCGGAATCCATAACACGGTACTACTCGCTCGTCACAATCCCAGGATGTGTCCTAAACAATATGACACCAAACAGCTGCATAAGGTCGATTGAATAACTTCGAACAATGTTCTTATGGCATTACACTTTTGAGGACACATTAGCCAACCCCACCGTATTTGATTACAGCAGCATAGGGGATCGGGCAGTTCTTTGACAAATGCGTTCTCGTAACTAATATTCGTAAGTTAAAAAATATATTTTATTTAGCACATTCAACTATGTACGTTTGAAGATTAGTTTAAAAATGCCGAGAAAACCTATAAATCTTGCCATTTCCCCACTTGTACTACTACATTAATTCAATTCATTATTATTCACGTGTGATTATTTTACGTTGTTTGAAAACTGTTATTTTGGAGTGGAGTGTAGTACCTCAATGTGGGAAGATCTACATATCTTCACTAAATAAAATATTCGTGGATGTGTAAAAAAAGCAAATATGATAAAAAAAAATGGTTAAAGAATATTCGACTCTCGATGTTATTTGTTATGGAAAATAAGGATAAATACAGGTCTTGAAAATTAATGATTGTCCTGCAATCCTTAACTTGATCAGTTCTTAATACAGTGTTGATTATAGGAGATATGTAATATTTACTTGGAGGTACTAACGTAGAATTTTTATACTCTTTGGCTCCAAACAAAATAACGCGCTGTCATTGGAGTTTCGCTTGAATTGAGGAACTGACAACAAATGTAAAAAATAATATATTAGGTCTTCCAGTTAGTTTTGAGGGAACGTGTCAAGTAGCTGTCGCGACACGTCAGTACAAGTTACTTAGATATTCGATGCGGCGTGTTTTAGCTTGCACTTTAATTATTTTTTCAAGTTTATAGTGTGAATAAATATGAAAAGCGATAAATATCATTTTCATCTACTACTAAACTTCTTCGATTCAAGAAAAACAGCAGCAGAAGCTCACAGACTTATTGTAGATACGCATCATGAATCTGCACCATCTGTTAAAACATGTGACTAATGGTTTCGACGATTGAAAAATTTAAAATTCAAAAACAAGGAAAATGGGTTCCACATGTTTTATCAGAATTAGCGATGCAAAATCGAGTAACCATTTGTGCTTCACTACTGTCTCGTCACAAAAATATATCTTTTTTGTATCAAATCTTTACCGGCGATGAAAAATGGACCTACTATGATAATCCAAAACGTAGGAAACCATGGGTAGATCCTGGTCAACCGTCCACATCAACTCCGAAGTGTAACATTCACGTAAAGAATGACATGAAAAGTGTTATTTATTATGAATTGTTAAACCCAAATGAAACTATCACAGCTGAGCGTTATCAACAGCAATTAATTGAATCGAGTCATGCATTGAACCAAAAACGTCCAAGAATTGCACATAGAAAACAAAAGGTCAGAATGCTCGCCCACACATCGCAAAAGCTGTAAGAGATACTCTTTCAGATCTTCAGTGGGAAGTGTGACCGCCTCCCGCATATTCACCAGATTGTGCTCCTTCTGTTTACCACCTATTTCGATCTATGCAACGCAGCCTTGCAGATCAGCACTTCAAATCTTACGAATGTATCAAAAAATGCCCCAAAAATGGTAATAGGTTGTAGCTAGTTATGGAGCACATTTTGATTAAAATATAAATTATCTGTTTTTTATAATACAAGAATATGTCATTCTTAACAAATTCTTAATAAATCCCTCAAAACTAACCGGAAGACCTAATATTATATTTCTTGGCAAAAGTAATAAGAATTTTTCTATCAACGTATCAAAATAAAAACGCTTTTAACTTTTTAGATTTTTCTGTCTTCTTGTCTGGTCAGCTACTAGGTAGGCAACATCTTACAGTTCTGACGGTATTGAGAGAGGAAAAACCTAACTAGTACACATCTCCACCACTGGAATGTTCACACAGGAGATTGAGTTTTGATTCCCATATACAACACATCAAATATTATTATAATAATATGATATAAATATATGTTTTGTATCGAAACGCTCAGAGCATAAACCTACGATCTATTTTCTTATGTTATCTAAAAAGGTAAGTAAAATCTAAAAAAGCGGGTTCATCTGCAACACTTCTCAACCTTTTATATTAAGAAGTATATTTATTCAACTTAGGTATAATGTTAATATTAAAATATAACTCAACTCTTCAATAACATCTTATAATGTAACACTTATTCCCATGCACTTTGATTGCACAAAGATGATGAAATAAATTAAAAGATTGAATTTTATAGTTACAAGAAATAATCTTTTTACATAGTTAATTTGTTTTAGTTCCTGCGCCAATTGTTTGTTCCGTACTCAAAATACCTAAGTTATATATAATGACTAGATGTTCAATATGGTCTCACACGCCATTTAATTCCAATGAAATCGTATTAATTGTAAGCAACTTTTTTAAATAAAAGTTATTATTTATTAAAGAAATACTCGTAATATGTTGGTAGGTAGTCCAGAGAACAGGGATCAGTGCGTTCAAATATATATATTTTAGTTTCAGCACCTATTAGATTAAATAATATTTTGCATTCTCCTAAAAAAAACATATAAAAGTTGAGATTCACTTATCAAATTACGATAATTAGTACCGTGAAATCTATTCCCTGCCATAACGACAGTTTCACAAACATAACAACTTATATCAACACAATGTCTCTCCTGCACACACTCACGAGCACAGTTAAAGCCGACATACATACAGCTTCTTATGATTTTTCCTTTAAACAAACAGTGCTAGCGAACACGACTGGCATGCCCATATCTTTTCATTTTGCAGTGCCGAGGGCACACCTAGCACACACCTAGCGCGCTCGCGTTTCGTGTAAGACAGCATCGCTGGGAACTACTACAAAATATTGGTGGCAGTAAATGTGGTAAGATATAAAAACAAGGCGATTGTTTGTGCTTTAAGTGTTATTTTATTAGATTGTTGATAACTTACCCGTCAGCTAACACCAGACGCACAAATAAACAGAACGTTAAGTGAGCGTATTCTCGTACCGAGCTATGATGGACGCTCTCAACTCACATTGCAATTATTTTGATATCGCCTCCGATGCAATGACTAATACGTTCAGAGAAGATAATTTCACATTAAAATCTCATACAATCGTTACCTGCCGGTGCCTATCACTCATCAGTCCTACGACCAGCCAGCCAGCCAGCAGCTACCAGCGGACAACCTTTGGGTAATCTGACGACTTAAAGAAGACGGAGATTTCTCAATTTGTTTGTAGTTTGTTTACGCTATGTTTTCGCCAATTTGTGAACCGATTTTAAGTAATACTTCCTTTAATTATTATTTACATTGCTTGTACAAGTTTGAACTCAATCTTAGTTTGTAAAAAGTATTGTATCTCTATGGTTATAAAATGAAGGGATGAGGAATACACTTTAAATATAACATTTATCATGATTTAGGCACATTTAAGTCAGTGACAGTTTAAATTAATTATTTAAGTACCTATACAATCAACTTTATTGTAAAACTGTATATGTAATACGCCATTTAAATAATAAGCAATAGAGGATTGCTTATTCTTAATTTCAAATTCATTAGTATTCTTTATCAGTTGACAGCAAAAATATTGTATGCAAATCGAAATGTACATTGTGCATGCTGCGTTTGATTGCGTGTAGTATCACGTCGCTCGGAACGGGCGGCGGAGGCGCGCGGCGGCGGCGAGTTATCTCGCTTGATATCAGCTGTGCGTCGCGCGCGTGTGTGAGTGGCGCTGTCGGCACGCGGCGCGCCCCCGCCCCGCACACCGCCGCGCGCCCAATCAGCTGATCGCACTAGGTCGCCGCCACGCTGACACGCCGTAATAACATCATCATGTATACGTATACAAAACAGTGCAACAATACCACACTATACTTTTATACAAAGTAAATTATAATAAATTGTAATGACATGAATACTATTGTATGTAATGTCATATTATTAGACATCACGCACTAAATACTTCGAAGACCAAGAGTAAAAAGCGGCGGTAGCGTGATGGCTGAGGCGTCGGACTTGCGATCAAGTAGTTGCGGATTCAAACCCCGCCCAGTACACTACCGTCGTAAACCCACCCCTAACACAAGCATTTTAGCTTAGCTGGGGGGGTTGACAAGAATACTAGTAATGTTGCTAGTATTCTTTAAATAAAAAAAAAATGTGTTATGATAGAAATGCCTGATACAGTTCTATCAGTTATTTATTATACATACAAACGCATGATGGTGAGCCTGATGCTCCCGGTTCCGGAGCGGGAGAATGAAAGAGTTCTCGATACTCTGTTCCACTCGCACTTGCACCGTGACCCGCGCGAGTGAGCGGGAAGCGCCTGTCAAGTTCGGTACTTAAAATGGCCGATTCTTGCTTAGTTTCGTGATCGCCTAGGGAGGGGGCGACGTCGATAATATTATGTTTTATGACGGCGGGTGGCGGACGTACATAAATTGGGTTTTCGTTTTACGAGAGATAATACCGACGATAAATTATACTCGCATTTCGGGGATCGAATTTCACTCGCGAGTAGACGGCGACGTTCTACTATAAGTGCTGGCGTGTAATGCTTTTCGAGGAAGGCAGTAATTAAGGCACAGCTCTGTGATCGCAAAGCGTTGTTATCAGACCGTGACGATGCCGCTCGTTTTAATTCGCGATCGTTATTACGCGCGTGCTCTTATCTCAAATGTCTCGCTTCGTGCGACTCTCTAACTGACAATTTTGCAGCCCGCAGTATATGAGATTACATGGCCACGTATTACTTTGAAAGCTTTTATGCTTATGAATTAGATATAATCGGCTGAATTACCTATTGGTGCCGTCATTAATTGAGATGAACGGACTTGTTTTCAGACTTACTTACTTACTTACTTAACTGTGATATTGTTATCACAGTTAAAAGTAACCATAAACTCTTTCTTATCGCCGCGTAGATAACATAAATATATAGTTTTAATTCGCGTATGAGACGATGCACTGCGTGCGATGTGTGTCTTGCCAAGGGAAGCGTGCTCGTAGCTCTCCTTAGGGCATCGTGTAGACCTGAGGAGAGCTACGTGCATGCGGGCGGCAACTGAGAACGCTGGCCGCTCAATCCAATCATCCATTAGTCTCGATGTTTATTTCGTGTTTATTACGTAGATGCTAATTTAGCGCCGCCTCTCGCTCTGACGTCGGATAATGGAGTGGGTACGGTCTAACAAAACCTCGACGGGCAGAGACTGGCGTGCTTCACTGCATAATGCTAGTGTGCGTGTCGAGTAATGGTTCATTTACGCTTTTCTTGTGAATCCCGCTGCGTGCACTTTAAATCTATTTGAATGCATTTTAATTAGACTCGGTATTACTAATTGTCGAAACGTTCGCACGAATATAACAAATCATAATAATCAAGTTTTATTATAATAGTCGTCTTATTTCCCTGAATGATGATTCAGTATGAATAATTTCTTTCCCAACAGCTATTGTAGATTATTCACGAGTCATTGTGTATAAGTGGCTTTCAAACAGAAAATATAACGTGGAATAAATAGCGGCATGGTGCACACTAGGCTTTTGTTTAGCGGATATTTTGGAAGTGTTGTCATTGATATCGAAACAATGGAAGAACAAGTCGTCAGCGCGAAAAGTTCAATCGTTCTATGCTAGTATTATCGAACTTAGAGCACTATGGTTCCATTTAACGCTTTGAACACAATAACGCTATTGTTCAGTATTTATAACCTGTTGAATTCATACAAAGAAGTCATATTATTTCCTTATTAAACGGATATTTCTAACCTAAACCTAATAATTCCCTTATGTGCTAGGATTTACAATTCCAAATATGTGACTATAGAGAGCTCTGTTCCAACTTGCAATTACGCTACAGAAGTTGCATTGTTTTCCTTCAAAATACTATACTTTAGAGACGTGTAGTGCCAATGATTCATAACTGTAAAATGTTTAACCTAAATTGACTATTTCTACAAAATAAACCAATCGCTGCTTCATTCCCAAACAAATTTTTAAATCATTACAAAACGCACACACTAAAACACCGACTTTAAACAGTACCGAAAGACATTAAGAGATTTTTCAATACCGCATATAGTCTTAGGTATCTAATTAATTTTATTTCTACGAGTATGTAATTATTTGTAATATGTAATTATGTAAATTTGTAATTGTGTTATTAGAAGAAAGTAGGTCCTGCATCACCGACAAGTATTACAAAATATTCTTACACTTTTTATTTATAATATATAGAATATTCATGTCAAGTTACAATCCTATTTCTTTCCTAAACGTCAAAATGGTACGTTCTATAGAAATGTGTATAAAGAAATGGGCAATGACGTCATATATATACTACGTATTGCCAAATAATCATTGACTTTATGTATATTTGGTTTCATTTTCGATTTCATTTTTTACTAATATTTGCTACCGATAGTATAAGGATACTTAATAATAATTTTGCATACACTAAGTAATGCTAATGAATAAAAGCAGTTTTCCAGTCTTATATTCTTATTAATTTATAAGGACGGTATGACAATTATTTTATCTAAATGAAACTATCCTATTCCAAGATGAATCTTCAAGTACCTGCCTACATTATTAGCATAGCCCACGACCGTGACGCGACGGCATTCATGTTCTCGACATCTGGTTATAATACGTTTTATTGTTCGTTATATTATTTACAATATAATTATTGTTTTAGCACTAATTTAAAAATAAAGTAATGTCTGGTACCTTAACCTTTATAGAAACGAATAGCAGCCACTGAGGGTGAATACTAACCCTGCGCTGCTAATAATACAAAGGTCATATTATTCGTACTATGTTAACCTGATGTGAGCATGGTCGTTAGTGTACAATTCCAGTGGTTGGTAACGTTTCGTATACTTACTTACACTTGTACTACGGGGCAGGCTGCATCCGACGGCCGACTCGCGGCTCCGCGCACTGCACATCTCCCGAGAGGGTACATCCTCGGTAACGGGGCACTGAGAGCTCGAAGCTCACTCGACAACAAGACTACTTCACACACTGGCCGTATATCGCATAGACACTGAAGCACGTGACGCAAGGCGCCCACCGACCGCATGGAGGTAAATAAAACGATTAAGTAGGGATTTTTGTAAAAAGATAGTTATATTTTTGGCATTGGACTATGACACAATATAATACTATGATATGCTAAGTAAGCGTTTTATAAAGACTTTTACATGCCGAATATTCGTTAATCAGACTATTCTTCAGAGGACTCTTTATATATAATTTTAACAAACATAACCGCTTACAAATTGAGAGTAGAATACGTTTCTAATTTACCGTTCGGGACTGTTCTAGAACTCATCGTCTATTCGAAAACATAACTATTTCTACTTTATTATTTATATTTTCTCACTTTCATTTGTTTACTCTATAGGTACATATTCATTATAATACAATTTTTGAACATATAATTATCGATATGATATCTTATACAGAAATACGCAACGAATCGGCGACGGTACAATAATTTAATCCTGAAGCGTCGGTTACTGCGTTTGCGAATAAATATTTTCGATGGTGGGTATGCACTAGCGTGGACGCGCCGGTCGTCGAGCGGAGCCCGTGCGGCGACCGTGTCCTCGACCGAAACTATAACACGAATCGTCCAGGTCCTCGGGGAGTCAACACATAATCGTCTGGTACAACAACACATAAATCAACGTTTAAACAATATCAACGTACATAGGTACTATTTGGTATTAGGTTCGTCCGCTGGCATTCGGGGCCGCGCTGGCCCGTCGCCGCACTTACACTCTAACTAATTACAAGGGAACATCACAGAGAGCCGGCCCGCTCCGGCGCCGTTCGGCTACATGTAGATCGGCAGCTGCTGCAGGGCGCGCTTGTCGAAGCGGTCGTAGTGCGCGGCAGCCGGCGGGAGCGCGCGCGCTATATCACAGTCTAGCGCCTCGGGTGGCAGGTAGGGGTGCGGCTTCAGCCGCGCTCGGGCAGCCAGCTTGCCACCGGCGCCATCCGCCGCGTACGACTCAAAGCGGTAGCAGGCCAGCTGGTGTGGCGCCGGCTCGTCCGCAGGCCCGCGGACCCGCGCGGCCTGCGCCGGCTGCGGCTGCGGCGGCGGCACGGGCGGGGCGGGCGCCGCTCGGCAGCAGCGTCGTGCCGCGCGCGGCGCCCGAGCGCCTCTTCCCGGCGTCACGGCTGCGGCTGCGGCAGCGTCTCCTCGAGGCAGGTTGTTGACGAACGGCACGCGCCGCAGGCTCTCGAGCCTCCGGAAGTGAGAAGGGTGAATCATGAGCAGCGGCTCGATCTTGACGCCCTGCGGCGGCTTGGCACAGTCGGGAAGCTCGTATTCGATACTGCAGTCTACGTGTAAAGGCACCGAGTAGTCCTTGGGGGCAAGCGAGGCGGGCCGAGCGTCCCGGCGGAAGCGGTCGGCTGCGGCGAAGTCGGCCTCGCCGCGGGCGTAGCCCGTCATGACGACGGTCGCGGCCTCACGGCATGTGCGCCGCGGGGCGCGCGCCGATCAGCTGATTGTCGGAGCCGAACTCAGCGCGCACACGTACGCGCAGGGTGGCGGCGGCCGCGAAACTGGCGCTCACCGCCCCGCGCGCCTGCGTCGCAAGCGCCTAGCCGCCCCGCACCGCGGGCCGCTACACCGCCAGGGAGCCGTTCATCCCGGTCCCGCCCCCCGTCGCGTCCGGGAACTCGCCCCTGTACACCTAGTTCGGGACTTCAGAACGCCTCGCTCCTATGTGTGTCGTCCGTCGTGTATGTTAAGCAAGCTGGCAAGCGCGGGCGCCGCGCACTGTTACTGTTAAGCGGGTTCAGCGCGACCGGGGGTTGGCGACGGAACGATCAGACCAACTCGGCGACACCGACAGACGGCAGAACTCATCGAGAGATCGATAAAAATGGCTCCTAACCAGCGCGGCAACGAAGCGAGCCTTGCGCAGAGATGCACTACGCACGCGGTTGATGTGCGGGGCGCGGCGAAGGGGGACGGGAATACAGGGATGTGGGGTGGCTACGTGTACTGGGAACTGAGGCAGGCGGGGTGCGATGCGATTGACAAACAGCTGACTAAAAAGAAGTTCAAAATATTAAACAACACACCGCACTTGCGCTACTTGGTGCACACACTTTGTACGGAACTCAAACATCAGGATTCAGTTTATAGCTGTTCAGATTCCTAGACTGAAGAATGTCCATATGTACGTTGCTTTTATAAACTTTAAAATCCGCTACTGAATAAAGAAATCAAGTACGTACTTAATTATGTAACTCGTTCACGTGTGCCTGACGTCTGCTACACAGAAACTACTTCTTGTAGAATAACAGACTTACAAGCATAGTAATAGGTACTCTCAAAAAAATATGTAAAAAACCTGTCTATATTTGGACTTTTTTACTGTTATTTTCCGGAAATATATTAAATATATGCTAGGACGTCATGGTGCAAGTACAGTGTATTCTGCTGATACTGACCACTGCTTCTAAAGTGCATTTTTAAATAGCAAAACTTAAAGAATAACGAGGAAGTACAATCAAATCCACTGCTTATAAATATCGCCTTTGATTTATTATGCCTATAGCTATTCAAGCAAGCGAAACTGATAAAAAGCTTTGCAACGCTAGTCGAGGCAAAAACTAGGATAATACGCACAAAGAAGAATAATTATTTCTATCACTGGTGAATAACCATTAATTAAACGTAGAATTGCTTCAATTCAGACTATTGCTAATTCTACAAATATCACTATATTAAATACACTGTTAAGAAATTATTGACTACATTTATTTTACAAATTGGAAAAAATAAGGGATTTTGGTAATCATTTTACAATTGAAATTAAACTTTTAATAAAAAGCGAGTTTTTCAAGAGTTTCTATAAAGGTAAGGCTTTGATTACAACCTCTATTCATTTTGAAGATCGTGGAGAACGAACGCCATGGGCACCGTAGAATTTAATAAACGTGTTAAAAACGTGACTCCCTCGAATTAATAGTAGAGGGTGTTATAATTTGATAACAAAAGTTAGTAAATACATTGCACATCACTGTCTGCAACATTCGTAGCCACTCAGGAGCGGATACTAGGTCTGGGAAATTTTTGATTGCCTTTAGATAAGGGTATTAATTGTAGGCATAAATAGCCCTGTGCTTCTCGGTGGATTAGAACAGGGCTATTCCATCTAAGTCGGTGGATTCGTAAAAGGTGACAAGGGTGTGGACTTTAATTAGTTGGACAATAAACAAATATACAATCGTACAGTGAGCGGATGATGGCATTGTCCCCCTATAGTATAAAAAAAAAAAATAGGTTTGCCCCTATTACGTAACTGGTAGCAAATTATAGTTGGCAAAAAGGGTTGTTTGAGATGCTTCTGCTCTACCTCTTCAGGGATATAGGCTTGAGTGTATGTATCTACGTCTGGGTATATCACCGAGAAGGCATCGAACCTCCGATTTTAAAGTAAAAATCGAATGCTAGATAACTGTGGCAAATGGCTTGTCAATGTTTCAATATTTAACTGAATATACTAGTGTTTTAAATATATGCAAATGTTGAATTTTCCGTGTTTAACACAAAGTATACAAACAAACAAGTAATTCAATTAGTTTAATTAAACACCACATCAAATTGATTAGTGGTTACGGTTTTGCACATAATACAATATTTATATATGCATATATACCGTGCTGTGTTCACGCTGCTATAGAATAGGGCCGCCCTATCTCTCCCCGGTGGTGTCGTAAAAGGTGACTAAGGGATCGGTCTGTTGTCTATCAGACAGTATGTATATAATAATGCAGTACCCGGTTGAGCAAACGAACCAAATTGTTATTGATAAAATCTGTTTGTTCAATACACTTTTGCCTACTCCTTGGCGGATACAGACGTGATCCTATTGTATTGTTTACTTAGTACAAATATTTGAATTGATTCTGCTGGTTGTATAATAATTATTGCCTAGCAAGAACTAAGAACTTTTTTTTACGTGTGGAAACCCCTTCGGGCCGACTTCCCACCGGGGGTTTCGTGGAACGGTGTGTCGGGATCGGACCGACTAAAACCACCAGGTGTGCCATACTGCGCTTAAAATAGGAGGAATCCAGGAACAGCTTTAGTATGAAATCCGGACTCCTCCTAGCGGCTGTTGCCCGCAAAAGCGCGGCACCACCTTTGAGTAACGGCCAGGCACAAGAACAAAGACCTCAAAAAGAACCAAAGCTCAACTATTAACTTCGTATATAACAAACAGTTGAACAGTTTAGATTTTTAAAAGACAACTCCCGCATTAGTGAGGTGATGAAGTACAGCCAGGCTCAGGACAACTAATTGTAAATTATACAAAGTTTGGTTGAAGTGTAGGAATCGAACCTGCGACCTCCGGCGGCTGCTGAGCCAGACTGCTGAACCACTAGATCAACAAGTCATTGAAACCTATAGAGTGACGATAACAAGACAGACATACTCTGCTAATAAATCTCTTAATACAATATATAATTGTTACGTCTTTAACGCTATCCTAGCATTCACTTGAGATATAAATAAGTTACAGTAACTATTTAAATTATTTAAGAGCTAATAAATGCGCCATTTTCATGTGATTGTCAATTTTTACGTGCACGGTACACATGGTTACATAACCTAATCGCAAAAAGCATAGCCATAGTTCATAATTTGCTTAGTAGGTACATCATAAGCTATATATATAAAACATAAAAAAAACTACCTATGTCCGTCCATCACCCATCCAACCAATATGCCCCAAAACTGTTTCCTTAGATAGGCAATATTGCGAAGATGGTTTTAGACCTATAAAACACTGCATCAGGCACGTTTTCTTATTTAGCGTAGTAGCACACGCCGGTTTTCCGCTAATATTCTAAAGTAGGTCGATTTTTACTGAAATGGGCTATTATGCTCATTTAATTGGTTACCTGAAAGTGAGGGCCGATATCTTTTATTGACACCGTGTTCCGGAATATGTTATTTATAATATGTAGTGTGTATTGTAGTGTGTCGACATTAAATCCAAATAACACGACACGACGAAATTGGATGTGGACTTCAACACTGTTGTTGTGAGCGAGGCAGGGCAGGAATTAGGAACACGGAACAGTTGGAATCACAATATTACCGAGCATTGGCCGTGGTTGTATGGGCAGCATTGTGCCGGTCGGTCCTCGTTCGCCGAAGAACACAGCGGAAAAGTGACCATATTGTTGCTTGTTGCTTTCCATCAAGCAGAGTGGAGTCATTATGATAGGCTTATATAAAAAAAAAAATATAAGCGCAAGTGAAACTGCGGACGGTTAGTACATATAATAAACCTTAAGAATAAGAAGTAAGTAAGGAAGTACAAGTCGGAAAAAAATATGTTTATGTTGGATAGAATATTTATTGGATAAATATAGGACATAAAACATCAATCTACGGCAGTTGATTTATATAGTGACAGTGTGGAACATTACAATTTGCAATATTTATGACACTTTTTTTAATAAAATTTTAATTATTATTGGGAGTTTATAAATCAGATGTAAACAGTGGTTTAATATTCGCAAAGTCGTACATCTAAGATGAATAACTCATAATTATCATTTTAAAACTGCAAAGCGTACGTTGGTTGGTTGACAGGTCATTGATATCGTGTAGTCCGGGCTGCAGCAGCCTGCATCCGATCTGATGTAACAGGACACTGCTCAGCGAGCCGTGCTGGATGCCTCGCCCCCCCGCGCCCGCAGCTCATATGATCGAATGTCATGCACACATGTGGCATACGTTTTCGCAGTTATTTGTTTAGGTACTGACATAAAATATGTCATTGTGTACAGAGTGCAGGCGAAGTCACTAGAGAAGAAACTGACATCTGAATGTAACGTGACAAATGTAACGTTCTATTACTTGACAGAAAACGCTTTTAGGATTATTGACACAGTAACGGAACTGCAATTCGCCTGATGTGCTGTTCTTTTTACCTGAAGTGAACAAAAAGATTACCTGTAATCGATTTCCTAAATATAGAAATCATGGGAAAGCTGCAAAAAATGAGGCCAAGAGCGAGTGAACTTGTCGTAGTAAACTATTGGTTAACTGTAATTACAAGAAGACAAGCGTGAATTCAAACGTCTTAATTGCAAAAACTGGGATCTAATTTTGACAAATATTTTGTAGTAGACAGACACATAGAGATATAATTTATTTATACAAATATTTTGATAAATAAGGCTCGCTGTCGTCCGACTAGCAACTTAAATATGACGATATAAATATAATAAACATCCTGCAGCGATGGACATTTATTTTGTAGATGAACGAAATTGGATTCACATTCTGATTTCTCATAAAAAGTTTATGTATCTTTTTATATTATCCTCGGGCAGAAACATATTATTTCAAGATTACGGCAGGCACGGAAGGGTCCAAATGTAATTTTAACCGAGTTGTGTTTGGTTCGTCTATCCTGTGCAGAAAACTAAAAACTTGAAACCATTATATCCTCTATAATCCTGCCAAGTTTGTACTGAGTTAATCTACCATTCCATCAAAGAATATAAACTCAGCGGGATTTTCTATTAAATGTCAGAAAAAACTAACAAAGGAGCACGTCACTGGGGGCCACAATGGCGGCGTCATCTGTAATTTTAAGAATAAATCTCTACTTATCTTTCCGACCTCTCTCCTTTACAGAAACGTGTATACGTTTCTGTAAAGGAAAGGAAAATTAAAAAACCTTCTGCCTTCGATATGGCAACCCTCACTGTTCCCCAGAAACTACATGTTGATAAAGTTCCCTTGGAGATTTATATAAAAAAAATACTTTGTAAGTTGATCGTATATTTTTTATCGATAAACATTTAAAAGAAATAGCCTAGCCTAGCCTTGGTTGAGACGTCTATTGTTTTGTAACCACCACTCAATGACTCCACTTATTGCTTTCCATCAGGCAAAGTGGATGGTAGGCTAATATATAAAAAAAAAATACTTAGAAATGTTGCAAGGAGAACGTAAAAACATAGTGATAGTTTTTTAAGGTTTTCTTTTAAGCGAGGCATGACTGGAGTTCACGGAATAGTTGGAATCACAATATTACCTAGCGCTGGCCGTGTTCGTGTGGGCCGCATTGTGCCAGCCCTCGTTCACCGAAGAGTGCCGGAGGCAGCGCGGCGCGGCATGCCCGTCTCTCTCATACTAATGCAAATGCGTACAACTCACGAACGATGCGGGAATTTTTTACTAAGTATTTGAACATTTTGAATGATTGTGTTTAGCGCTCGCCAGTATCGTAGCATATTCACATTAATGCAAAATATTTGATCCTGCGTTTAGCCGAGTGGCATTCCAATAATCATCGAACACAGAATTAACCAAAGAATAGCATTGTGAGAATCAAAGAGAAGAATAATTTGCTATAGCGGTTTAGATCACTCGGTTCAATTATAAACTTAATATTAATTACTTTCGTTCAACATTTCTTAGGCTAACATTCTTATTTGGTGTCTTTTTTTATTTAGTTTTAAACCGCAAAATGTGCGTGTAATGATTTGAATTTCTGGCAAAGTTCAGCAACAATGCTTTAGAGGTCAACCAGGAAATATTCTTACACGTCACGTTCGGCGAAAGAAAGCATTCATATTCATACATACATACATATGTACATATATTTATTACATACATCATTTATGTACGAATATGTCTGTGTTGTAGATCGATGTAAGAAAGTATACATTCATCCCCAGTCGTGGTGTTTGCTTTTGATTCGCGGTTCTCGTCGGCTCCGCGGGGAGTCCCTCGGGCACTGTTCAGATCAGATTGACCCTTTTCATTTCCGCTTCCACTTATTTTTATTTATTTTTTGGAGATGGCGAAATCACCGGCAGAAAGGGGAGAGTGAAAGGGGGGGAGGGCCGTAGACTCGGCCTCTTGTTTACGTAGGTAACTCCTTTGTTGGTTTACAATAGAAACGTTTTACCTTTGTTGTTTTTCATGTCACTTCTTATAATAGAGTGTACCCATGCCTACTGCACGTACCCATAAATTTCGGAACAGTAAAGAAAGGGTGACGGTGGGTGAGTGGGCGCTTGGGCTAGTTCTGGTTGGGTGTAGGGAGGTAGGTTTGTAGTGTCGCGTTTGGCGACAGATAACACTGACATGACAGCTTGACACATGACTATCTCTTTTATCGCTAACTGCTAATAACCTGATACGCGTAACTAAAACATATCTAACACTGTTTTAGATGTAGAAATATTTATAGGAATACGTCTTAACAATTGTATTGTGTAGGTTTATTTTTGTTATAAACAACCTATTCACGCACTTTATTATTACCAACTGATTTCAGTTATTGTGATCTCTATGTGGACCACGCTTCTTCTGTCCTTTCGCATGCTCGTAGGTTGCTATATAGCCAAACTTCGCAAGGAATGTGCGGTTACTTTTGGGACAGGTGAGAACACCATTGCCATAATGCAAGTGATAGCCGCGGGTGGTCAAGCTTTGAGCTCATCCCGCTCGATGTCCAGCTCCTTCGTGGGAATTCAAATCTGAAGCTGCACCGATTCTTCCTTTAATTTCGTCATCAAGCTCACAATTGAATGTGATAGTGCTTCATAAGTAACTGAACTTTTCTACAGATTTCAAGACTTGACTAAGGCGAATTTGTAACAGTCCCTTTTTGGGAACCAATCATCACTAAGGTCTCATACCATTATATATCTAGATCAAATAGCTAAATCATATTATTTTTAGATATAAATAATAAATGTTAAATGATTTTAATATTTGTTTTGACAGTTAAGAGTACCAAACTTAAATGTCACAAATCAAAATTATTATCTATGTTTTAAAAACTCTTAATTCTGTTTAATAATTTACTTTAGCCATCTTAAAGTCTGCTGTTGGTGCCTAAAATAAAACAGTACGAACGCTAATTAATTGGTAGAGTTAATGTTATGGAACGCTAAACAAACCTAGCGTGTTATGATGTATATGTAATATAGGCCACCATAGGAAACCGCCATAACAATGGTTAATTAAATTACCTACATCTGCGTGGTTAGCTAGTGATACTGGACGGTCAGAATAATTATAACTGTACATGGGTTTCCTTACCATTAGCTATAGGTTACTCGGTAATATCGGTCTACTTATTGGTGACGGAAGAATTGAGGAAATGTGTCCATATGGGCTCGATTAGGCTGTTGTATACTTGATATATTAAGTAGTATTTCGATGTTTGGATGGACGTGAGGCAAAGCACCGTGTTTTTTGGTAGTATTAGTTACTCGACCCTAACTCTGCTTTTCTGCTTAGGAGACTAGTATGTAAGTTTTTAGAGATCTTGTTAAAGTTTGATGGTGAGAGCATAATATTAAATATTAAATGTGAATTGTGTCAACCATAACAGCAATTACCTTCCCGCGCCTTTCTTGTTGCAATTTCCAAGCACAGGTGGCTTTTGAAGCCTTTTAAGTACAAAGAGATTGTAATTCCGGCATCGGAAGGATTCCGGCTTACAATAGTTGATAGCTGATGGGTTGAACGCAGCTCAACCTAGCATTCAATATGATAAAATAAAGAAATAAATACTACTGTTTCTTTCTTACCATTAATATAGGCCTACTTACTAAAAACTAAATGATTTAATCATAATTCTAACTTACATTTGAATTATAGGCAACAGGATATTTGTGTAATACAACTTGTTTGTCGACTAAAACGTATTGGGGAGATGCCCGGATTATACGGAGTCGGATTTATGGTTCAGAGAAACCTTGCAAAAAAAAGAAGTATACAAGTAATAAGAGGGATTTTAGAACGAATTCCACTTCTCAAAATTCAATTTCCTCTAAATAGTGAGCAAGAACAAGTCTGGCCTATAATACAGGCGTGTTCACCAACCGAATCAAATAAAAAAGAAGACATCAAAGAAATCGAATAATTCTACGAAGAACTACGATCCACCATTGCGAATGCGCCCAAAAACCTAATAGTTATAGGCGACTCTAATGGACAGATTAGCAAACAAAAACAATGAAGAATATACAAAAACAAGTCATGGATTTGGCGATAGAAGCACAAACAGCTCACGACTAGTCCCTTGCTGTTGAAAGTAAATTATACATCCTAAACAGTTTTTAGAAGAAGAAACCATCCCATTAATGGACATGGATCTCATCTAATGACCAGTATAAAAACGAGGCTTACTATATTATGTCTAACAATGTAGTGTATTTTGAAAGATTTGTCGATTTTAAGCAATTTTAATTTTAACTCGTGACCGACACGTACTGACCACGACAACTTCACAACATAATGAACTGATTTACTTCTTAACAACCTCGAAATAAATGAAGAAAATGAATGTTTATAGACTCAAGAACAATACAACAGATTGCTTAAGAAATTAAAACAGAAATGATAGTAACCATGACTAGTTCACTAGTAAGACAGCGATATAATTTAAAACTGGGCGATTACAAGAACGGCAAGAACTCATACAACAAGGAAAAAATAATAACAATAGCAGAATTAAGCAAAAATATAGAAAAAAGCGAACAACTTAGGAGGGAAAGGAAACACAAAAAGGTTAATAACATTAAGAAAATATAAAGAAAAAAGGAAAACAAAATAAAGTATAAAGAGAAGGTTCTATCCCTTCTTTTTATACTTTCTTGTGAAACTACAAGAAATTAAATAAACACAAAATTGTAAAATGCAAACACGGAATACGATGACGATGGACGGTACATATGTTAAGAGAACGTAAAGAGAAATGGATTTTATACTAATATTTATGTTTAAATTTCAATGTGTCTTGGCCTGGCAAATATTTGCAGGCATGTGATCGCAAGTTTTTTAGTTACGATTTTTTTATTTTTCTGTTGGCTACGAGGCTCAGCAACTCTTCCGGCTTTTTGATAAGTTACCAAACCATCCGAAATCGTTTACGTGAAGTGAGTCTAAATTTCCGAAGGCTGCTGAGAATTTCACTAATATCTGAGAAGACTAAGAAGCGTTGTGTTTGATTTTCCGAGGAATCTTGTTGCAGTATGAGGCCGGATACAAGACGTACTCGAGTTTTTAGAATCTCTGGACGTCAAGAAATTTTGAAATTGCGTCAGGAAGTTCATTCACATGGAGGGGGAACAATAATGGTTTTGGCCGGTTTTTGAAACGGTGGAAGAACCTATCTCATTTGGATTAGAACCTCAATGTTCATATTTATGCTGATTCCGCGTGATTTTAATAAACTGATGTTAAGTGTGCCAAATCCCTGCGATTGTATGAATCGTGTTAGTGGTATTGGGAGTATAAGTATGAGTACAACAACATGTGTAATCGTTTGGTGTGCAATAAAGAATATATTATTGTAATCAGTTAAACAAACGAAATAAATAATAAGAAACGATAAAGCAAAGATAATACAATCACATAATAGAATAAGAATAGAATATTAATAAACGTGATCAGTTTCTAATAAAAAAAATGTCTGTAGTTCGCTTCGTTCGTTCCGCTTTCAAATACTAAGGGCCGTATATATTAACTGTTGTTTGTGATCTCATAGTGGCATGTCAATAGAACCACATCGCTATGCATAAGTATTAGCATTCAAAACGTTGAGTTGGTCTTCGATCAGAACCGCAGCACGATACTGAGGACAAAGGTCTCGGAATTAGAATATTTTTCGTAACAATGGAGCGTCCGGAGCAAGGGGGCATAAACGGCACACAAATAGGGTTACCACTTATCTGTACTTACTACTGCTACTACTTACTAGAATACATTTTGATTTTAAATGTCTGAATTTCCTAATAAGTAAATTTCTAGTATAATGATTATGATATCAAAGGAGGAATATACAGGAATATCGCGTATAGAGATTCTATTTACTTGTTTGTAATTTTTTTTTTTAATTTTAAAAGGCAATCTCTTTTCGATCTAGATTTAGAGTTAACAGAGTTTATTAACGATGCAAGTTAACTTAAAAAGGTATTTGTAGGTAACAAATACAGCAATTTTCATAAAAGTGAAATCAAATAGGATTAGCAGTAGGTACACGACGAAATTTCCCGAAACAATTAGGCACGCTTGACAACCCTACTCAAACCGAATTAATTGACGTGACGTATTTTATTGTTTTCAGCTTTTGTTCCCTCACACGTCTGATGTTTTCCTGTCGCATAATCGACTTCGCCCACAGCTACCTAACCGGCGCGCATTTAAGTGTCGTCGACCGCTCACAGATCCATTGTGCACTGCTACTATTGTGCAACAGATCGGCCAGATAACATACGAAATACACTACAAAGTAATACACATTACTCATATTCCTCCGTTCCAAGCATCCTTCCAAGCCAGCATATACTTGGAAAGTAGAAAAGGACTTGGTATTCACCGATAAAACGCAGTCGATCAAGTATGCATGACATACCGCTTAATGCACGGGTACACCCCTAGCCGGCAGCCATTGGCCCTCGCTATTTACATAAACGTAATCAGTTTATTATAAAAATAATTCACCCTTCGCATGTCAAATACAGATGGCGATATCTGTCAATTTATTATGGCTGTCTGGAATTTTATATTATTGTACTATGCAACGAGAATAATAGTTTGTTCTAATAACGTACACAACGTCAGTGGCATGCATCGTTGCTGCCGAGAATACGATTAGCCTTTAGATAAAATTCGTAAAAAAATAATAGAAGTTCTATGTTATATTTGTTATTTCACTTTGAAACTCAATCTTTGGTATGTATTGCTAGTGATGGCACAAGCTGCATATTTTTGTGTTGTCGATGAGTCAATGTGTGACGCGGACTCTTCCCGGACTTCGCTCGATTAAAATGTAGCATGTTCTAGGAACTGAGATCTATCAGTCCTGTATATTTCAATAAAAATACACAGTTTCGTCAGATTAACTTTGTTTCATCAAGATTCCAGATAGAATAAAATAAATACTACAAAGATATGTATATTATTTTTTTGCAAATTGTGGCGAATTATCCTCATTTTGTGACATTTGCAATTCGTGTGTAATCAAACATTGTCGTTAGTGGCGCAATGTTGAAGCAGACCAGGTCAAGACTGCAACTGCGGCGGCGGTGAACTATACTATTAGAACAATAAATGTTATACTCGTGGTCATACACTCAGAGTCTCAGACACAATCACTAATAGCTCTTCAAACTTCTGACACATACATATGTGTGACGGTCACTGACTGGTCACATGAGAAAGTTGTAAACATGAATTTAAATTGAATAGTAACAATAAACTAGTGACAATAATGGATGAATGAATATTTCTGTACCGACTTCTTGTAACTCCTAACCAGCTCTTGCAAAATTAATTTGAAGAAAATCCACAATCCACTAGAAATCATTAAAGCGTTTAAAACACTTAATAAAAAAAACAACCAACGGTTGGGGAAATTCTGTAATTATTACCAAAAATTTAATACCTGTTGTGGCCAATCATTTATCATTTATTTTTAATCACTGTGTGGGTGGTAGTGTTTTTCTTAATCTTATGAAATGTAGTAAAATCAATCGATAGTTTAAACCTGGTACTACTTCAGACCCAACTAACTTCAGACCGATTTCCATACTACCAGTATTCAGTACAAATTATGACTTTGACTTTCTTCAATTCGGTTTTACGAGTTGTCGCTCCACAACTGACGCCGGTGTTGAGTTTGTAAAACATATCTTTGATGCCTGGGAGGATTCTCACGATGCCCTTGCTTTTGATTATGTTGTGCATGAAATATTGATCAGGATTATATGACTACGGTATAAGAGAGACGGCGCTGGATCTTTTTACTTCTTATCTAAGTAATAGGATTCAGAAAGTCAAGCTATCTCCAGCTTCCGTGGTAAAATTGGGAGTTCCACAGGGTTCTATGGTAGGATTTTTTTATTTTTAGTTTATATTAACGATCTACGCCATCTTGTAAAGAACCAACATGAGATAGTGTTGTTTGCAGATGACACTTCACTTTTATTTAAACTGAAATATATGAATACAATTGTTGACGATGTAAACCTAAAAAAATAACTTCTAAATGGAAAGAATACCCAAAGTATAAAATTCGCTACTTCAGAGACTAAACAGGTAAAAAGTACGATAGCTAAATATTAAATAAGATCATTACTACTGCGGATACCACAACATTTATAGGCATAACAGTTGATTCAAAGCTTCACGGGGGCCCACATATCGATAAAGTGTCGTATGGACTCAGCTCTGGATCATACTCATACTCTGGATCAGTCCCAGATTAGTTAACTTTTCTTATTTTCATAGTATAATGTCATTGGTATACTTGTGGGGTAATGCCTCTGATATTCAGTCCGTCTTTGTGCGTTGTGCGTTGTGGGCTACCCAAACAATTTATAATTTAGATAATCGTTATTCGCTGAGACGACAATTGAAAGAAATAACAATAATGACGGTTGCATGTCAGAAAACTTAATTTACTTTCATAATTATAAAGGTCTGTTGCTGGTCAGTACCTGCGTTAGCCGGTTGGAGAGTCTCCTCCCGTGTTTCCTCTTTAGCTCATTTATATCCTTATTTTGATTTATTTTTAACAACATAATAGCACATGCGAAATTAGTGTTGTATTGTACACTGTATGTTATGCACGAAATATTGTAATGCCATCTGGTGATTTAAAACAGTGGCTATGAGTTTTTTGTGCCTAATTTCTTTACGTAAAGTTCAACCATTTGGAAACGAGCTGTTATATGCCAATATAGGCCGGTATTTAACTACTTATTTATTTAATATTAACTTCACACTTGACAAAGCAACCTATAGTCTTGGCAATGCTGTGTGTCGTAGGACGATTTGAAATAACTGTTAAGCAGTTTTATGAAATAAAGAAGTTTAATTTAATTTTACAGAGAATGTACATATATTATATTCTTCAGTTCACATCTACTTTAACTTAATGAAGCAGTTCGTATAATCATTCATAAATGTTACCAAAAAGTGCTCCCATTCCCAATTCCTTTTATCATTTCATAGAAAATCATGTGATTTAATTACTGGTGAAGTTCCAGTTTTAAAAAGTTTGTAATACCTATTAAGCAGTAGACTTACTTTAAATAAATCCAACACTACGTCTTTGTTAGCGTTCAATGTACTTAACTGAGTTGCTCCTAGACCCACTACCTTTGTGTAAAACACACATTTGTGAGCTTACTTAGTGTAGAGGCGTCAGTTAGCATAAGTCGCTGAACAACACCGTCACCGTATTTATTTATTAGTTATCATATTGTAATACCTTTTATTAGTGTTTCTGTTGTTTATATTTCAGCTCAATCATAGATGTACATGTAAAGGAGATTTGGGTGACTCTGTTATATATTCATTAATCAGTTCTCGGCACCAAAACAGTCGTGAAACCTAACTGGAGTATCATGTTCGCAATATTTATTGATCAGCGGAAAAATTCCAACCAATGATTAAAATCTATTCGTCAAAGCGATGCGGGCGCTGCGCGGAGCCCGTGAATGGTGCAGAGGGGTGCGGGGAGGGGTCACTTACATTTCTTAGGTTTAACTTGCGATCAAAACTTCTATTGAGGGCGGCGATGTCAATAATACCATCCATGCGACGGAGTTATCTTTCAAGCGACGCCTTACCCACGGGACGGGGATATTAGATTACTCGGTGTCCCTGCGAACGGTTCGTTTCCTTTAACCAACATGTAACTATATCTGCGCGTGTAGTACGTGTGACGTAGCTATGTATTCTCTTACGCGTACACAGGATCAAATACTCAGGAACCAGATACTGTGGCGGATCTTAGAAGCCGTATAACGTTGCTGAGAGAGGTCGGACCTGGGGGATTTACCTACGTCGTGTCGTACGTGGAACGCGGCACATTTATGGTAACATGCATCTATCGTATGTTATGGTCTACTTTTGCGTAACATTTACGAAAGATATGGTTTCGTTACTAGACCAGATCTGCATTTTATGTTTATGCAATATTATAACACCACAAATGAAACTAACTCGAAGAGTTTAATAGTAATCATTGAAGAGTTCACTATTTCCCTCGTGGCTGCTTTCACATTCAAATCATCGTTACCAAGGGTAACTTGTAGAACTCATCTTTATAGTCAAACGAGCCCAATATCGACGTGTTTACTGGAATCCCCTGAAGAGTTCCACAATCCACTTCCTCACTCTCTTATCAGATGAGCTCCTAGAAACCAAATTATTGTATTGTACATCTCAACTATCTATGTATATTCATTGCGATACGATAAAAATAAGTAGGTTTAAATTAGTTTACCTCCAAGATTTGTTTATATACTTAATGGAAGCTAATAAAAGCAAGCTGTTAAACAAGTGACAGTGAAAGAGTATATAACTCCTACTAAACAAAATACCGAAATAAATATGCTATGTGATATACGATTGTGTTTATAAAAATAATCAATTTAATCTCGAAATGGAATGGCTCATTTGAAGGGTTAAATCAAATACCGTGGGAGAGCCATGCATAGGCATGAATGGGTCGGTTCGACCGAAGTATTTCCACGGCCTCACAGAAAACCGGCGGAACAACAATGCTTGCATTAAAAAAAACCTGAACGAGACCTACCTACCTTTGTCTAAAACGAAAATGAATTTAACTTATATGTACATATAAACTACAACTGCTGTCACAAGTTAAATTTGTTAAAAACAGTTTATAAAGAAATAGATTGGAATTATATTAAATCAGGCTACATTAACATAAACTTCTCTATTTCTTTTTCGATGACTTCATATCGAAATGTAACCTTTGTCACTATTACTTTTAAGTCGATTCAAATGACACCTCACCAATCGGATTACATCAAGCCGTCTACACATTCACATTACTTTCGATACTCGAAACATATAACCATCCTTCTTGCGTAGTTGGGTAAAAAGGAATCCTTTCTGTTGTTCTGTGTTGTTCCAAAGTACCAATAGCAATATGTTTTTTGCTTAGAAGGTGTGTCAACTTTTCCCCTAACTACTCTCTGATATAGTTTAACAGCCGATAGCTGTTTTTATTAACATTTTTATTTGCCGTTCCCTGCGACGAGCTATCACATGTAAACATGACGACGCGTCGCTCGCTTTTGCCAACATTACTTATTATTCACCTTTGTTACCTTATTTTTTTTTTATCTACGTTTTGTTATTTGGATACTTTCTCAAAACTTCAAAAGAAATATGTGTTTAGGTTTACTATAAAAACTTGATGCTTAAATACGCAAATTAATAAACAGCTTTTTTAAAATCGGTTGATTTACACACAATGTAGGTAATATCTGCGTAAGTACATTTAATCAAATAAATTGTATAACGTATAGGTAATAAAATTATAATATTTATTAGCCCAAAAATCTCACTATTTACAGTATACAGTTTTACGATATAAATATATCTTTAGTGTTCAAAATAACTATAATAGTTTGTGTGTAGTAAGTACAACATGCATCTGCTGCTGAACTAGGTTTGAAAACAATTCAGCATACATTATCATCACACAGCGCCACACAGCGCCAGAATATGTATTGTGTTGTGATATGGTTATATGTACAATTTCCTATAACAATGTTCATATATAAGGTTTCAAAATGTTGCATATACGAATAGATAGTGGAAAAGATATCATAAGCAAGACTAGTAAAGCGATGACTACACAAGTCACATTGATATTATAACGTTAACACACACATATGTATATAGAATGTGTATTCCATAATAGTCTAAATGTTTTAATAGCATCAGTTAAAATAAAAAGTAATAATTATAAAACACAACGATACCGTTCTTTAGAGTTATACACATATTTCAAATAAATTACATTTTGCTTGTAAATAAAATACTTGACTTAGGAAACAGCCTCTTGAAAATATTGTGGTATACTACATACACATAATTTTTTACCGAACGTTTTGGTTCGATGCTTACCATATAGAAACTGACTTACTTGATCCCTAAGAAAAGAGCTAATACATACATAGTCACGCTTTATTTCCGTCCAGGGTAGGCAGAGACGGTAGAACGTCATTTGCCACGATCCTGACACAATTTTCGCCTCTTCCACATTCATCAGTCCTTTCATCGTCGGTGTCAGAAGCTTTGAATTTTGGACTTCTTTACTCGTACTGCCGATCTGGTCAGAAAACGTTTTTCGAGGCTTACCTGCATCAAATCGCAAACTCACAGAAGCCTCATAAATTCTTTTACATAGTCGCTCTTCACTCATCTTTTCAACGTGCGATACGTCAGCACCACCGCAGCATTCATTTCTCTATTAGAGTCGCTACATCCTCTTTCAACTCACACTGTTTTCTAACCACATCATTATTGCTTACTCTGTCAATCAATCTAACATTACACCCATTTGGACATAAAGGGCAATTTGATGCCACATTACCTATGAAGCTGACAGTGATGAAAGCATTAATTAAGAATACTTAATATAAATTCCTAAACTTTAGAAAAATACACTATTTCAGGTGCAAATGCAATAGTTCACTAATACAAAGAGCATATTGAAGTATAAATTAATCAAGCGTGGTCTGGTCCGG
Source organism: Tyria jacobaeae (assembly GCA_947561695.1). NCBI lineage: Eukaryota > Metazoa > Arthropoda > Insecta > Lepidoptera > Erebidae > Tyria > Tyria jacobaeae. The sequence goes on along the minus strand of OX387225.1, from coordinate 18,442,359 downwards.
GGGCTAATCTTTGATGTGGAACAAATCAGGTCTGTGTGGCAAGGGGAGGGGTGCAATTATGTCAGATTTGCGATATTAGACCCCGTATAGTGCTGCCCCGTCGCCCCCCGGCACGGCTCACGCTAGTGAATAAACGAAATTTTATATTATTAGAGCTGATGGTTATCAAGCGTGTCGAATTACCGGTTTGATGATAAGATACAATATGAATGATTCAGTTATGTACGTACTACAATATTATGTTCTATAGATCCAAGAGATAGTTAAAATCATTTAAGTCAACTTACATATATTTTGGGCTGTCTAGAATAAAATGTAGGGTCACCAAAGTTCTACAATATATTCGTGTGTGTATATATGTATATTGTACGTATATGCAATGACAAATAGAAACATTTTGTCATACACACATTCCCGCATACAGGCTGTATCAACGAAGGGATGGGCAGAGGCGTGAATAACAACATATTGCTGGGCTGAATAAGCAACAGCTCGAGCAAGTACGTGCCGGGAAGGGGAGCCCTGTAACTATAAAAATATTATCACAATGATAAGGATAATATATCTGTAATAAAATTTAGTTCAATTAAAGAGCACATTTTTTTAACTCGCTTGAAAATTAATAGTTCTATGCGAAATTACTCCTAATTGTATGTCTAAAAAGTCGTAAAATGTGATTCTCAAGTAATGCCGTAGGTTGTAGGCTTGTAGGTCTGATGGTTAGTGATCATGACTGCTGAACCGGAGGTCGTGGGTTCGACCACACGGGACAAAACTTTGTGTGATCCACAAATACTTGTCCCGAGTCTGGAAGTTCTATGTGTCCGTTAATTGAATGTTTGTAAAGCCCCGCGCGACGCAGGCGTTATTACTGAGAAAAGAAACAAATTTGTGTTCTGCAACTTTAGTCGCCACATTTTTTCGGAAGCATGGCACACCCATGCGATCTAGCACATTCCGTAAATGATATTTGAAAAAGTCTTGAAGTCTTTGAGTTTCGTGCCATTTCTTCTCCATAAGATCGAATTGAACAGGCAACCTTAACGATTGGCTACACTTAGTTCAATAGAAATAAAGATATATATTTTTAATGCCTGCCCTATGTGCGAAGTTTAGGTAACATGCAACATACGTATATACATACATTAGCTTATTTATGTACCCACTGATTTTATGTAGTACTAAATTTGCCGCTTCGCTAACGCTCCAGTAATTAAAACATGTTATGAGCCGAACGATACTGACGTTTTCACTTAACCGCAATAATAACCAATGATGGCAATGTTAACTACGTATGTGCTTCACCTGTGTATCTACTTCAGAAAATCAAGTAATTTGATAAAATCTGTTATCAACAAACGCAGTGCCCGATACAACCGCAGGGGATATACAGAAATGATGCTCGCGTAGGGTTGCCTGCCAGTAGAGACCATTCATTTTACATTGTTTCGTTTTAGAAGTTTAGAAATGAGTTAAATAGAGAGAGAAGAAGAGAATAATAACTTCAACTACGAGTATAGGAGTTGACAGTTAATACAGACATGCTTCATTTCGATATGTCGTGACATCAGTGATGTTGTTCATGTTATCAATTTGTCAGTACATTTCAGTAATTTAATTGTATCCAATTACACAAACGGACAGTTCTGTAAAGTGTTTTTAGACACGACATACAAGCAATTGACCACTCAGTATAAATACTTAATGTATTAACTATATAGAATATTTGTGAATGCTTAAGCGGTTAGTGAAAATATTTTATGTTGTAAATATAAATACAATTATATATGTATTATTCACTTTCATGTTTATACTCTACCGATTGGCAATATTCGCAAAAATAAATCAACATAGAATCCAAATAGAAGTGGTTTGCGTCATCGGAATAAGTTATGTTCGGTACATTCAGAAGCAGCTCCACTGAATGAATATGAGCATATTTTGTGTAGGGTCGAATGCATAACATATTTTGTACAAAATTATTCGAAATGTGGAAAATATGATTGTACCTACGATATGTGGTATGAGGAAACATGTTTTAGCACAAATACCAAACAAAACTGTTCTAAGATATAAATGTTTGGCGGTTAAAATCTAGATTTATTATTTAGTACTATAATGGCCGAGCTTACGTCACGTCAGTTCACGGACAAAAAAACACATCTTCTAGTTTTCGATCTCTATGTACATAAATTTAAAAGTTTTACCCCATTGAAAGACACTTAGATAAGAAAAGGGAATGTGTAAATAAGCTGACAAGTAATAAACCAATGTATGCACTAAGATTTCTTTTAATTCGTATCCGATTTCAGAACACATTCGTATTATTTACATTACACGGTTCATTAATGTATGTTACCTACAGAGTTCGATGTCCTTGCTATAAATTTTATTACTATTTGAAGACTTTTAGAAGTAATTTAATAGTATAATTTATATTTATAATAATATTTATAAGTTCTAAAATTATAAGTAGATTAAGATAACGGGAATTCATCTTTGCTAAAGAAAGTGGGCCACAACAATACCTACCAGTCTTGTCCCGCTTTGGAGTGATGTGAATGATATGTTTATAAAACATCAGCTTTTGGCCTTAAACACTTTTTCATAATAAGTCAGAATTTCAATTATTTGCGAGCTATTTACATCTTATCAATTCCAAAAAACACTTTGGCACTCTTGATGGTGTTACAATACAGGAGAATGAGTATCGATGAGCTAGGACAATCACTGTTCTATCGTTATTGCATATTCTACGTTCTTAGATCTTTATGTCCCTCGAAACAATTTGACATAGTTTGAGCCCGTTTATGTCATGTAAAATGAATTAAGTTGATATTCACTCATAGATACGAAGGAAACAAAAAAAAATTGTTGCCATTACCTCGAATTGTGCCTACTGTTAAATGCAATATTATTATTAACTATCGTTTTCTTTTGGAATGATAAAGCACAGTCGAAATAAGTTCAGTCACATGATTGAACTTATTTTGCCTTTGTTTATGTAATAACATTATCAGAAACACGATGCATGCTATTGCACTGTACTGTACCGTGCCCTGAAGGCATGTGGTTTGATATTAAAAAGCAACACAAAGATAAACCTTTTGCCATATGTGATATGGCATAAGTCCCGAACACTTACAACACAATGCATTTCCATACTCCGCTAACCGCACCCGTGTCGCCGAGCGTGAATGGCAGATAGATCGAGAGGAGTTATGTATAATAAGTATGGTTAAACCCCATAACATTTCGCATGTATTTACACCATCTGACGAACAAGCAGTCTCAGTGTGAGGCTTGAAAAGGAAAGAAAAGCGATTGAATAGGGATTATTTATGGCTGTATAGAACTAAAGATATTATGTACCTGTCAGCTATACGGAGGACGGTATTAGCTAAAGGTGCAGTGCAACAATAGTTAGTTGGTCGCAATGCTTCTGGTGATATTTCATTTGTTCTTACTTGCATGTAGCGTGTCTGAAATATGGTTTGTGCACAATGGCCGGCAGCGGGGAGACAATCGCGGAGGTTCGCGTGACGCGGCGTCGTCGTGCCGCCCTGCTTACATTGTAGATGCGATCTGCAGATGCGATCAGTGATATACTGATAACTCTCGCCGAGTGCTTAGCCTGGGGTATTGCGGCATAACGCACATATTCACTGTTTTATATACAGAATATTAAATGAATAAGAGTTTATATATAAGGGATATGTGTGTACCAGTGTTTTCTTAATTTCTTACCTGCTCGCACTGAGAATGTAACGAATTTTCAGCTCAAATAAGTACTCATAGATACTTTGAATAATCTAGCGTTAGTTGCAAATTCAGTGAATAAAATATCTACACCGGCACACCGGAATTTAATGCGAAATGTAAAACTAGCAGCAGTCGCCCCCAGCCGAGCGCTATTTGGAGCGCCTCCACGGTGGCTAAGCCAGCACGTTGAGCCTCCAGCCGGTTATCGTCGACTTGGCAGGCCGGCAACACCCTTTCTTTCCGATTGACGCAGCTGCTTTAGAGGGGTATTGAATACACACTGACATTTTTACTCCTTATCAATAAAAAAAATATATAAGTATTTTCGAAGCCAAAAATTACGTTTCATATGGGAAGTGTAAAATAACAAAATATTTTTTACGTATTTAATTAAGAGAAAACACATATTTATATCTATATATACATATTTGTCTAGAAAGTATAACCTCTTTATGCATTTATTAACATCTTCTTCGTTAAACATAATTATAATTAGTTTTTTGGTAAATGTTCATAGCGTAACTGTATATTTGACAGGTGCGTCTGTTACTTTTCTCTTGGCCTTATTCTCGAGTAGACATCTTTACAGAGTGACAACTATTATCCCATCCGTTATACCAGACAATAACGTCATGTGACGTATGTAGCTAATTAGAAGGGATGTAATATAATAGCTACAATAGCAATACTTGTCTAACTTCTTTGTGTAGTAGGTATTAGTCTACAAATATATTCATTAAACTACACGATATCTAGACTTTTCGTAACGAGGCGTTGGTGACGTTCAATGGTCTTGCTTCTATTTTCTAGACAACACTGAAAGGTAAAATATAGTTTTATTTAATCTTTTACCACACAATTCATTATACATTTAAATGCCAGTATTCTGATGGTGCAAATTTTTCATTAAATAAAAATAATATATAAAATCAAAGAAAGATTGCTTAGTAATAACTATAACAATTTAAATACTACTCCAAGGTTTATAAAAGATCTGATGATCTTCAAACGCCTGAGAAGATGTTCTTAAACCATAGCTCAGAACACTCCATCACATCAGCTTTCAACAAAAAAAAATATATCAAAATTGGTACACTCGTTTAGGAGCTATGATGTCACAGACAGACACACATATACACATAAAAAGAAAAGCAGCTGACAAACTTGAAAAATAGTTCTTAACTGTTTCGCCTTCGCCTACTGTTGTTATAACATTTAGGCCCAAACATATTATTACGTCGTTATTAGGGATAAAAATATTAATTTACCAAGACGTTCTCCAGATAAAAAAATCATTGTGGATATTTTATCATATCGATATCGAATATCGACTTGGTATGCGTATATTAACATCATTTCATTGTGGGATTACAATAACTTGAGAACGCAGTGCGCGCTCGGAGGACACGGCATACATATCTGTATTTATTTGAAGGTAAATCACCCTTAAAAAGAAAATATATTGTACGTGGGTACACACTGTGGGTTGGTGAGTCTGTACATAGGTGTGAAATATGTTGATATCGCGCAATACATCGCAGTCTCGCGATAATGCAAGTGCGTTCGCAGAAGATCCACAGTATCGATAACCTATTGGCAGGCGGAATGGTGATTATAGTATGGTAGTGAATAGGGCTGTTGTGCAGTCACCTCGGGGGAAATTCTCAACGTACAATCTCATAATATATTAAATAAATACATGAATCAAACATATTACAATTACGAATACATTTCTTATTTAAAACAAAACAAGGTATTGCTTATAAAAAATAACAGACATCGGCTCTGAGAGGTCCAGAATCTAAAGCTATATTTTACTATATGCTGGTTTGTTAGTTCTAGGTAGTTATCTTACCGCATTAAACCGGTTAAATAATTTTACTTAAATAGTTTAGAGGTGATATTTGATATAAAATAAACTTGACATACATATCGAGATTGGGTGTTCTTTGTGTGCATTGATTGAATGTTTGAAAAAACACAGGAATTATTACTAATGCGGGAGACGTCTATAAAGAAACCCAGCCTAGTGATACGTGGTGAGCTTTTTGACTAATCCAAGGTCTTTTAAAAAAGTCCAGGTCCAGGTCCAGTACCGCTTATCGTTCAGAAATCGCACACTTAACGAACACTTACGAGTATACACGTTATATCTTACTACACCCCCTCCTTCTTGTGATATTTCATAATTTTTAAACCCCCTCTATTCGAACCTAACGTGATTAATGGATTACGATAAGGTACTATTTGGTTTCAGAATTACACTTATTACTTTAAATTTTAATGTAAATAATTCCCTAATCGTGTCTCAGACTAACATAAGCTTATAAGTTAAATTTATAAGCCGTTTCGCTTCTATTCTGCCCCCCCCCCCCCCCCTTTGTAACTTTTCTAATTGGAAGTTGGCAACTACGAGTAACCGGTTTCTTAACACATTTCAGTCCCATTAGCTATCAGATATGTGTTATCAGCGAAATTGACCCAGGAGACGTAGAATTGGGTCAGCGTGTGGCCTTCGGAAAGCGCCCTATTTATATACCCGCCGTCAACTAAATTACTACTTAAATAATACTCCTTCATAATGAATGTCTGGGTAACTCTCGTAGGTGAATTGAAATAAAATAATGCGCAAGATTAAATTGTGTTATTACTCTACGAGTATAAGTCTTGTAGGAAAATGTGGACTTGGATTACATCCATTCGCTAGTTATCTTTACAATTATTCTTGACAATTAAGTTCAATACTTCTAGCTTTATCTTATTATCTCAAATAAGGTATGTTGAAATTAAATATAAGGGACCGATGGTAAACTTTCTAGTTATGCACCTTATAAATACTAATTTGAAGGATGTAATTTCCTTTACTATTTTTTTGTGTAAATTTTTGCTTTGACTGTGGTTTGCACTCTTGGACGCATGTTGCCATTCAAAGTATTTTTTGAATCTATTTGAAATACCGATCGCACTATTACAGCATCTAAATTGTTATAACCCTAAATTGTTTAAAACTAAGCAAAGTAACTTATTATCTATGCATATTAGTACCAATTAGATTGATTGCAAGAATGGCGTAGCGGTTTAAGTGGTCACTTCGCCAATTCGCTGCCGCGCCTAGTGTTGGGGGTTCGATCCCGCACGGGACAACGGTTTTTGTAATCCTCAAATTGTTGTTCTGAGTGTGGGTGTTCTTTGTGTCCGTTGTTTGAATAATCCTAGTAAAAAAAAAGGTTCAAATGAAATTATACCCGTATTACTTTATTCACTCGAATTACACCAATTTGACTCAAGACCAAGACTCAAAACTTCCAATCCATGTATGTAATAGAAATGATATGTCGGTAGACTTCGCCTTCCTTTGCGCAATTGTTTACAAGTTCTATGCCTTCTAGGAAAGGGTCTCGTTTAATGGTAATAAATATGCAAGAGAAAGAATGACGTGGGTTTATAAGTGCGTTGCTGAAGACGATTGTTTGTGTCCTGGAGCATGAAATTGTGTAGAAGTTTATCTCTATTCGTATAGCCGTGTTAATAACCAATAGTAGAGAAACCTTTACACATTGGTGTTATAAAAACGTCTTACAGCAACATGCTAAGTAGTGTGTTGAGGTTGGAGCGATGAGAAGAGACTCATTGTCACGTGCTTTAGGATTTGAACAAAGGATTTTTAAAATACTAATAATAAAGTTTATTTAAAATTAGTTCAATCGTTTTACAGATACGGCTTGTAAGGCAGACAATTTAATAGAACATATGTAGGTGTGCTGTAAGTCGTTTAATAATTGTATTCCAGTTAAGGAGACGTGGAGTGTTGCAGGTGCAGTTGACGGTAAAAAAATGTAGGTAACTGATAGATTATTTAAATAAATATAGCGTAACTCCTAACCGTTAAAGAGTTGCCTGCCGCCACCCATCAGCTCAGCAACACGAGACGCAAATATCTTAATAGCTTTAGAAAGTATATGATAGTAACGTCTATCAAATTTGAGGGTTTCCCTTGATTTCCCAAATCCTACCATCGAAGCCTTACTTGGCTTTGATAAAAAAATAAGCCGACAATATATACATATATATATGTATGTATATACAGTCGAACATTGAACCTTCATTCTTTTTTAAAGTTTTATCGCAAGATGTAACAAAATGGTTGACAAAAGAATGTAAGTAGAATACCAAGCAACATTTCCGAATTCCAATGTTAGCGTAATGATATCCTCCTTGAACTTTTAGATGCAAATGTAACTAGACGTTTGGAGTTCGGTTTTCTTAAGACCTCAACAATAGAACAAAGAAAGAAGTCGCTTTGATACCGCCTATTGTCGACATACTGTTTTATGTTTTTGATGATAGGTACTAGTGATGTAACGAATGTGGGACTTTTGACATTTGCGAAGGCGAATGTCAATGCGAACATTTGCCTCCAATATTCGTGAATGCGAATGTTGGTTTTTAAAATAAAACGTAAAGTTTGGGCCTTGACATTACGCGTCCGTTTCTATTATTCCGAATTGCATTTTTTTATAAAAAGAAGATTCTACATATATCCACATATACATATTTAAGTTAATTTCATTTGTATCTACTTTATCATTACTACTAACAGATCGAAAACATATTTTTAACAAGACACGTTTTTTAAATATACACTCAAGTAGGTTTATGACAATTTGTCATCGGTCTTAAGCCAATAATACCCTGAACGATGTAAAGTGTGTCATGTTTAAAAGGTAATTTCGACTCTTTCAAAAATATGAAAATCGTAGCATTTTCGCCAAATTCTTGTAAATTTCACACACCTTAAAACTTTTTATCATATATTTGTTCGTATTATATAGCTTGGATTTCTCTTCATACATGAGGCATACATATATCCCCGACAATAACACTTTCTGTTCTTTGTTGCACGGCAATGCTAATAATAATGAAATAGAACCAATTAATTATTATATCGAAACAATCTGACGAACCACTAAATACGAACGACGAATAATCACGAAGCACTAACTAGTCGTGGTTCGATGACTCGAACCACGATTATTTAGTGTTTGTATCAAATCCCTCTAACAATTAGATAGCGAATAAGATATCGAAAGAAAATTGTTTGCACTCGAAACAATATACTTTTGGAGACTTGGATTTATTCGTGGCAACATGGAAAATGAAATGAATGAAAAATGAATGTTGATTATTGCTGATCTATTAAAAAAGAAAAGCAATTTAAACAGTACAAAGACGAAGTACTTTAATTTTTTTACTATTGAGCAATATTTTAACAAGCAGAATAACCGAGTAGTTCATAGCTCTTATAGAAGCTACCCAATTAGTCAGCATGAGTACAACACATTATACCATTTCAGTGATGGTTTGGTGGGCTGTTACCTATCAAGGAGTCATATTTTTGGGAAAAAAAAGTGTCAAAACATCGGCACAAGGGGCAAAAATACAAAGTTGCAAAGAAAGATATTCGCATATTTCTCTTCATAAATTATTTAAACAATTTCCCTTTTAGCTTGTATAATTAACATACATCACCTCATCTCTTTCTCTATTGTCCTCCACTCTACTTTGAAACTGAATGCACCGAAAATACCGGTTACGGGAACACCTTTGTGAATGAATGAAAGGTCTCTCGTGGAGCAGACTCGTCCATAAATAATAATAATATCTATAACGAGGCTACTTGGAGCTGGGAACATTCAGTCAACGCAGAGCTCATGCTCGTACAATAGGAAACCTGTAAATACACATCACCTGCTTTTACTATTGTAAGACATAATGTGTAAGTCCAACAAAAAGAAGAAAAAGTTTAACATACTGTGAGCTACGATCACATTTCTTTTATATATTATTCAGTACCTACATAAAACATTTTGATTCAAAACAGTACTTAATCATTCATCATGCATATCTATGGAGAATAGAATAGCTCATTTCTTAGTGAAAATATATAACACATAACTCACTTCTATTTATTCGCTCAAGAATAATATATTTATTCTTTCAACTCTGATAAACGTCGCGACGATCAGTGTTGTACTTGCATATGTATTTATGTTAGGCGGGTAGATACTTCCTTAAATGATTATTATAAATATACGAATTAAGACAGGTAATGAAATTGCTTTCAAAAACATAGAAATATACCTATGTGCAGAAGACCATGTTGGATTATACTGTATTTATAGTTTTCAAACAACTCTAGTTAGCAATCAATAACACGGTGCTTTTGCAATGAAAAGCACCGTGATCGAGACGAGAGAGAGAGTGAGTAAGCTATTAGCACACTGTCAACCTCATCTACGCCATATTATATTACTTTGATAACTTTACTTATCACCAAAAATAGAGCTGTATAGACTAGCTGTACGAGATTTTTACATGATGGATAAATCTTATGCACCCCTACAGACAAAGGACAAAAATCTAATTTGGAATTATAATACTTTCATGAGAATAGCATGTTCTTGAATCTATTTTATACAAAACTAGCACTAGGACCTTTTTAAATAAATGTTTCATTTTCAATTTAAATGTATTATCCTTTAATATCCTGTTCCATGTACTGATAAATGATAAATGATAAATGATAAATGATCTTTATTTTGTAAATAGGTTACAACAACACTTTTACACGTCAATATATTATTTTTTTCTGTTAGTTTATGCTAGATGAGGCCGGTGTTTCCTAGCTGACTACCCTGAGAAGAAACACCGAAACAAACTCAGAGGTCAAAGTCTGTTTTAAAGTCCATACAGATGTAAAAACATATGAGAACCATGCACGCTAACGTCTGAGATGAGCTTTTGAAGAAAGCACCACGCTCATTTGAGTGGACCCGTCCAAACAGTGCAAGCATTTGTCAGTTATCGTGTAGCTCAACTTAGAACTTTAAGGAGCTCAACGGACCGACGAACAGTACCAAAGCAAGGACATTTGGGTAGGCCGCAAAAGTACTCAAACTGTCAGACATCGTTATAAAACAAACTACAGGAGAAAAGAGAAAAAAATAAATAAATAAATAACCTACATAGTCCTCACATTTACAATAATTAAATTTATAAATTAAAAAAAAAGAAACAAATATATAATATATTATACTTAACAAAGTATTCATGTCAAAAGGTACAAAGATTAAACAATAAAAAAAAACAATATAATACTTAACAAAGTAAGTATTCATGTCAAAAAGTAAAATATAAAATGTCAATGTGTATAAAAAAAAAAAATTATAAACGAAAAACAAAGGCTCATGTACATTATTGAAGCAGCTCATTCCCAAGCCTTTTTATCTGATTTACTGATATCCGGTTTCCGTCTCATCAATTGTGTTAGAAATTTATTTTTGTGCAGATTGCGCAACGAAATAGAACGAGTACGAAACACAACCCCGGATTAAATATACCCTAATTTGATGCTTACAACAGTTATAACCCTCCAGGTAACGACTGTAAGCAACCTCGAGGGTCAAATTTACTTCAAGGAGCCGATACAGAGGAAGGGTTTACTGCAATATAAAACTGCAAGTACGCAATGCATTTCATTTGTTCGGAAAACAAGACATATTTCATTATTGATAATGGCGTATAAGGAACTAAATATATGTTAGCCCATTAGATATGTTACTAAAGATTTCATGGTCTTATATAATTAATAGGTGTTGTGTTACAACTAATACATATATATATATACACATGTATATTATATAAATCAATATAAGGAAGCCATCGTTAATTTATTTAATACTTTATTTAACATTAACATTCAAAGTTTAAGTAATTAATAAAAATATAAATTCGATATAGGAGCAATTAAATTATAAGTGTAACACAGTATTCAGCATTTATTAGTGAGAACTTGGCCCAGTTTGTACGACATGTTGCATGTTTCAGATGCAGAACACATGACTATCAGATTTGTGCTTCTCGGTTCCATAGAATGGGGACACCTCACCTCTTACCGCGGACATCGTAGAAGACTGTTATCTACCAGACAATATATGCTTAGTACAGTACATAAACAGACTAAAAGTGGACGTTTGTGACGCCTCTGTCTACCCACATGCTATATCTACATAGAAAGTAAATTACTAATGTTAATAGACATTACTGTTTATAAATAATGAGTGAGTATAAGTAATGAGCTAAAAATGGAACCTGCGACCACCCGCATTACGGTCTAATGTTATATCCGCCACCTGCAGGTTGTCATTGCTTATAATATATTTAATATAATAGCTCATCATGAACCACATACTTACGACTATATCCACAGAGGGAAAGGTGAACTTGACGACAAACGGTCACTTTTTATCAACCATGGTTTAGTCCCACTTTCGTACTGTATGAATGTATACATACTCTCTGACACGTAACGATCCGATCCCTTAGTCGCCTTTTACGACAGCCACTCCTTCGAGAACCACACGGCTGACGTATACAAAAGGAATATAACAGCTTAAAACATTATATAAGTATTTATATTCTTGTATGTGGCGTGAATAAGTGTCTAACTCATACAAGACGAATATCGAAATGTTTCAAATTTTACCCGGAGTGGGACGGACGCGCGGCAACTACGTGGCGTCATACTAACCGCGCCCCGATACGTACCAAACAGTTAATGTTGGCAGTTTCCACCGAATAACTGAATTGAAATTACAGTACTGTAAATCGCATGTTTGCCAACGACTGCTAACCTTCTTTATATTAACTACATGTTAGTTTCGGAACACAGTATCCTTTGGATATAAAATTTCAAATTTATTTCAAATGGACTGTGAACTTTCAGGAGAGACAAAAACATACGCAATTTTTTAGATTATATATAATTGATTGGTTGGTCAAAAGATATGTTAAAAAGGTGTGATTAAGTACATGTACATATATCGAAACATGTGAAATGTTTCGATATATGTACATAGTGAATACACATGCCGTCCGCAACCGCGAGCACCGAGACCCCAAACACCAATTATCTTGCGCTTTATCTCATACAAGAGTTTTCTTTACCAGAATTGTATGACTCCATTGTTTTGGTGAGACGTCAACCAACGACAATGAGCGTAGAAAATCTAAAGAATCTCTGCAAAATGGTCGAAAACATTTTTATACTTGCTCGGAGTATAGTCGTTAGCCGACATTTTAATTGTCAATCGTAAAAGAAAAGTCGTAAAGTTGTTTAGGCGGTGTGCACACTAGCGGAGCGAGTTGCTGTGCCCGCCGTTGAGTAGCAGCACTATATAATGAAGCATTGTGCGGTCGGCGCGTTGGGGTCGCCACATTTTTGCACAAAAAACAACCAATTTACTTGGAGCGCCTCGTAGTGCCGAAATGGGGTGCTCTTTTGTTCCCGTTTAGTGCCTGAGTACTTCGGGGACCCATTAAAATTACTGTTTTTTGTTCGGAAACTTGAATACGAGATTGCATGATTCGAAGAGTTTTTTTTTCTAACAACAAGATGATAAATAAGCGCAGTGATTGTGTGACGTGTATCGCGGGTATGAACGTAGTTGGATGCAGCTGTCGCGGCTCGTTCCACGTGTCCAAAAGGTGGAAGTGGGTCGCTCGATACCGCGCCATTGCAAACTTTATGAAGATGACGCTATAAACAGAATGGAAAAATAGACTATTCATACATTAGGTGCCCCGTACGCTCGGCTGCATAAATATACCATAAAGAAAGGTAATGGTGCCTTATATCCCCATAATGTACTTTATTTCATAACATCCCACGAGTGTATTATATACGTAGTTTATGCGCATTACGTAACTGATACCGTTCCGTTTGATGATTTTCAAAAAAAGTATTGATGTCGTTCTAGGGACAGACTCTTGGCGTTGTCGCTACGCTACCGAAATCGGTATCGACATTTCATAACAATTTTTATTTTTATGTTGTTTGCCTCGAATGTGCTTCTATTCAGACAAAGTGCTCGAGGGAACGACTTGGGGCCCTAGCGAAGTTTGGCGACGACGACAGCGAGATGTTTTTATCTTCGCCAATTAAAACAACTCATAGAAGGCATTAAATAGTGGTGGCGCCGGGTCCTCCATCGGGCTGGCAACAACCCGGAGCCAATTTAATGCAAAGTTTATAAGTTGTAACATGTCGGGGGATATCTGCCGTCAAATTGCGAAGAAGAAACTTTTGAATTTTAAAAATGTTCGCTCATGAATCTCGTGCAGCTCGCGATCAAATGAGTACTCGGTCTAGAGGTAAGCCTGCATTATAAATTAAATCGGAGAGGTCTAAGAGGCAGTGGGCGGAGCGGACTGTACTTGGCTGAGCGTTAGTAATTCGATTCTGTGTCTGGTCTGTATTGTGAATTTGTGAGACGATTTTGCGAGTTTAAACCGTGGAAAATTACACAACATATGAGAGATATCGATTGGTCCTGAGTTGGCTAAGCCTAGCGGACTCCACACAAACAATAGTGAGGTTACAATACCTTCGGTCTCTTTGTTCGATATCTCTTATACAATGGAGGTACTAAGAGCAAATGACATACATTCAATATTCATTGAGTAACCATATCATCAATGACAAGATTATTAGTTACGAATAAATGTAGATGAGATCGTCTTTATAATATTATACAGGCTTCTACTTATACCATATTTCGATTATATTAATAGTACTTTTTTGCCGATCCAACTTTTTTATTAAAACACACTTATACTTTAAAAAACACTAATTGATATCTAGATCACTAGACCTATTCACTATCAACTATCACTAGATCATTAGTGATAGTTGATGTTTTCATATATTTCAGGAATTAAGGGTTGGGTAGATCCTTACCCTCCTAGGATTAATTCCTGTATCACGGGGGACTTAACAACGTATTAAATAACGTGTACAAGGAAGACTCAGAACAACAATTTAAGGATTACAAATTCCAATTCAAACTTGTTTTATTGCGAATCACAGGCACAGAAGATGTTGCACGATTACATTATCAACTAGTTGTTCCGCCATTTTGGCCCACAATATATCATAATATAAAATGTTCAAATCAACACATATCGTACGAATAAAAATAATTAAAAAACTAAAAAATAAACAACATTTAGTCATTTTATCTAGCATTTTAAATAAAATTTACATCGCGATATATACATATAAATACGATATAAACAATATTTATTACATAATTTGCATGATTACATTTTTACATATCCTTTTCTTATAAATATTCTTTTAACGATAAGTGACATTTGACAACTAACCATTTGTGAAGTTTATTTAAAAAAAGATATTTAATTTATATTCGTTATCAATAACTGCGTGTTACTGGCAACTACGGCCAGGTTGTTCTTGTGACGCGCTCTCTGCCGATATTCAAATAGACTTATATGCTTTTATAAATATTGGAGTCTTATTAATAAAGCGACTGGGTAATGCTAAAATATTCAATTTTATAAAAGAAAATAAAAAAAATATACCCTGTGGTCTGCGTCTGGTACTGCGTCAATATCAGCCATCTTTACTAAATTCATTATAGAACTGAACAAGAAGATTTTAATTTGAATATTTTATTTTGATTTTGAATAATCTTAGTTGACAGTGTTTACAAACGCTGTCGGAGGCATCTGCCCACTCCAAAATTTTGTTGCTCTACCTATATCACAAACCAAATTATGAGAAGGGAGCGTGTTATCTATCTATATATCATATTCTAGATTTTACTATCATTTGTATACAGTACTGTGCTGTCGTCTGCAAACAATGTCCTTTCGTGTGTCGCTATTGTGGCATGTCATTTATATAAATGAGAAACAAAAGCGGGCCTAATATGATACCCTGGGGAATTCCTATTGAGACATTTTTAAGAGTAGATTTAAACGTTTCTTCGGTTCCGCCAGATACAGACATCCTTTTTAATTCTGAGAACTGTTTTCGGTTACTAAGTTAAGACTAGACTATATTATACACATTGCCTCTAACTCCGTAAACATACAGCTTATTTAACAGAATTTTATATTGGACATGATCATTCATCATATATTGTTTCCGTATTGCCATGTTGTGATAACGTTATTAGTTTCTCTAATATAATGGAGAATATAGACAATAAAGGGATTGGCCTATAATTATTATTATTTTCTGTTTTATTACCCTTTTTATACATAAGTTTTATCACTTCAATTTTCAGTTTGTCGGGATAATTACCGTGCTCTATACAAATATTCATTATATGGCTTAAAGGGAAGCAATCTGACTCTGATTACGTTTTTCACAACTTCTGTTGTTATACCGTCATATCCTGCGCTGAATGTATTTTTTAAAGAATATCCAAGAGGTATTGTGGGAGGAATAGTGATTTCAGAAATACTGATTTCTTAGTTTATTTTACTGTAGAGGGCAATTTGAATATTTGGGTATTATTATTATGCTTCACTGTTTATGTAAAAAGGTTGTTAAAAATGTTTTCCATACGTTTAGGGTCAATAATCATTTCACTGTTGATACTGAGTTTCTCAACGCCCTCATTAGGAAATGTATATTGATATAATTTATTACCTGCCAAATTTACATTTATTAGTAGAGGTATTAATACAATGATTATTTCTTTTATATTGCTTGGCGTATGTTTAAAATTTTATTTTTATTTTATTCATGCCAATATTTTCTATATCTCCATAATAAGTCTCGTTTCCGGTTACTACATACTTGTATGCTTTTTCAAAACCATTTCGGCCTATTCGTAGAACGGAATCGAAATTTGTTGACCGGAAAACATAAGTTATATAGTGTTGTCACGTATGAGGAACGAACCCACAAAACTCAGCGCTTCAGCGGTGTGGCGAGGTGACCACTTAAACCACTGCACCATCCGTGCATACGTATTTATCGCATACTTAAGGAATGGCTTCAGGTAACCGGTGCATTTTGTCATAAAAAAAAAACCGGCCAAGTGCGAGTCGGACTGGCGCACCGAGGGTTCCGTACAAACCTGTAGGTAAGATACTATGTCAACGGGAAGTAGCCTTTAGGTTTTGATTCCCTTGCGAGTACTTGCGAGTTTCAAAACATGCGGTATAAATGGTTGTACCTTTGCGTTTTAGAAATTTGTTTTTTTTTTCACAGCTTAAAGGTAATTAGACCTAAGTATTGATATGAATCTCAATTTAATACCTCTTCGCGTTCATGAGGAAAGGGTTAGTAAGTAAGTAAGTAATTATTAAAAATATTTATTATATGATGTGACAATGTATGCTTTCCACTTTTTAACATTTTTCCTTTATCTGTGCTATAAGACGTTGCTTCGCACCGAATTTCAAGATTCTGAGTTCACGGGAAGTACCCTGCAGGTTTTGATTTCCTTGCGAGTGTCGAAAATTTGCAGCATAAACGGCTGTATCTTTTGATTGCGATGGCTTAGAAGTTTGATTTTTTCACAGCTCGAAGGGATAGTGGATCGTAGTATTTTTTATCTTCGAAAAAGGGGCTTGACAGACAGACAGACGGACAACAGTGATCCTATAAGGGTTCGGTTTTTTTTCCTGATGAGGTACGGAACCCTAAAAATGAAATTAACATTAATAATTGAAGCAATTGTAGGAGACTATTTACATCCCGGACTGTTATCTATCAGAGAGCATATATATGTACAGTCAAACAGTGCTCTTATGATAGCAATAGGCACTATTACGTAAATGTGTATTGACTTTACTTACAACTGTGTTTGAAATAAAATTCAGACTTACTGCTGTAAGAAAATGTTCATTAAGAGTTGATTCTTTAAGAGTGCCAACGCTTTGAAAGGTTAGTTTAATTGGTTTTCAAGTAATCTAGAACCAACATTTAGTACTCTCAGATGTACAAGTTTGTTCTATCAAAGAAATCGTATTACCACTTATAAATACTTCCACGTGTCATGTCTTATCGAGCGATTAAATGTTACAACCCGTACTTTTACCGAACACGAGACTGTTACTTATAAGTCTGTTGTTTTAGTACGTTATAACTTATAACACTTTAGCAATAACATTATATAAGCGATCGGCTTATAAAATGTTATTGCTACAGTCTTATAATATATTCGTTACAAGTACTGAGCAGGCAAAAGCTGGATAAGATGTGTGCCTTTCTATTCCTGCTTACAATTAGGACGAATCTTCTAAAAACCACAGACTTTAAAGTATAGTCACGTGTACGGTAAAAATACGATCTTTAACAGTTCGTCGCTCCATAAGACATGACACACAATATTTTTTTTTTACCATGTAGTTTTATAAGATTTTCGTAACATCTTTACATAAGGACATATTTTATAACATTCATTAAATTATTGATGACCACAAAACTCCAACCCAACTAAGGAAGACTTTCTTAACTTTTATTAATGACGATAAAGCTCGTAAATAGCTACTGAACAAAAAAGAACGTTTGACAAATAGAGAGGAGAAAATGGTACGGAACTGCTTTAGCTTTACTAATTTAGAGATCCTGACTAGTTATGGCAACGTCAACTATATTAAGCTAAGGTAGGAAGATAACGAGTATCGCGGTACTTGTTAACTACCCAATAATAGCTAGACAAGAACCAGTCCAGTTAAGTGCACACTTATCAGAGCATGTAACATGTTCGTACACTTTGCTAGCTTCGTACACATACTTTATAATAAAAAAACATCTACACGTACACTCACGACCGACTCTCTGAAAAGATAGGCAGAAGTGCATTAAATGCCCACATTTTGCAAATTATAATCGTATAATAGAGGGAAGGCTGATTGCCGTCAAATGAAAACTTTGGAGTATATTGATTGGGTAAGAAGGCAAAATAAAAGAGAAGGGATGCAGCTTATATGGATAGATTGGTGAGTATAAACAATAGCTAGAGCTCGTCAGGGTCGCATTACTGTAACCAGAACTTGCTCTGTCTTGCTAGGAGGTCTGGGTATGATGACAGATATCCTATCTATGATTATTATTTTTTTTAAGTAAAAAGAAAATCGATTTCATTAGGTAGAGTCAAATGATAATCTGCTCAGATGCTGAGTGACTTAGTGACAGAAATTTTTTTTTTGTCGTTGTACATTCCGCTAAAATTGCCGACAATAAATAAGAAAAAAGAAAGAAATTCGCTCCACATGCAGTGCAGAGCCAATTCACGTATATACATATATTTATTAACAAATTTGAATTATTCTCAAATTTTATTTGTATTTTTAAATCTTAATGTCATTGCAAGGTTATGCGGAACTTGTATTAATTACAAGTGCAACTTTAATGACATCGCTCTGCCATATTTAGTTAAAATCTTTTAAAAATATATAAGGAAGCTATTAAACAAACGCCATAACAGTCACACCCAGGTATCGACCTACATACATAAATACATGACGACTCGACAAATTAGTATTCCTAGCGGAAATATGTGCGTCGATTTCAATATTTTAAAATTAGAAAACTATGAGATACATCTGCTGTAAATAAATTATATATACACATACATATATAATACTTCCTTATCTTAAAGTTAAAGGACTCGGACTTCGCGGCATCAGCCAGTTCGAGCTATAGGTATGCTCGCCTGCCACGCTTGAGCATTTGCTTATGCTTCCCAATCCATCTGTATAAGCTATATCCCTTTGCTTCCCTTTCTATCCCTCCTTTCCTGTCAACATTTTTCTGTAATTCCTAAAATTGTCCGGATGCCGGCAATTTGCCTGCCACTGTTACGTGAGTCGCTTAATTATAATCTGCAAAATGTGGGCGTTCATTACGCCTCTGTCTATCCCTTCGGGTATAAAGGCGTGAGTCTAGTTGTGGATTTGTAATTATTATTTGTAATTATTATATCACCACGGACTCTTTAAGGTTATATAATATAATGATAGTTGCGTCTAGCGTAAAATATATTATTTACCTAATGTATTTTTCACAGTTAGGAACATGAGATGCGTTAGTAATAGCAAGTTCATTGAAGCGGCGGTAGCGTAACGGCTAAGATGTCGGACTTGCGATCAAGTGGTTGCGGGATCGAATCCCACCCAGTGCACTACCGACGTGAACCCACCCCCCTAATACAAGCATTTAGCTTAGCTGGGGGGGATAACGATAATACTAGTAATGTGTGACCTACGTTATTAGTACTTTAACTAAAAAAAAAATGTCACACCCACCTTTAAACCTAAATTTTATAAGACGATAGCAAAGTATGACGTCTCGATTAGAGGTTTATTTAAGATCCCGCAGAACGTATCGTTTTCATATTAAGAGATTTTTTTCTTCTTTTATAAGATAAAAGCTCTTTTGAATTTGAATAACGAAATTGAATCCAGTGGATGTCGTAAAAGGGGACTAAGGGAATGTGCTGTTATCTATCAGATAGTATATAATATATAGTCAGTGCCCCGCAGACGGCAACAGGCTTGCCCCTTCTACATAAGTTGGAGTAAATTAAGGTTAGCTCTGTGTGCACGTTTATAACGCCCCTGTATCCCCGAAGAGGTATATATTTTATTCGACAGTTACCTACCGCGCTCACTTCTAAGTTCTGACCAAAAACAAAAGGAAACTTAAAACGTCAATCAAAAGTAATTACGGACTGGAGTATATGTATTTATTTCTAAATGTTTGGATTTAATTCAAATGGAAAGACCGTATGGAATGCAATTATTTACTTAGGAACATGTAGGCATCATTCCACTTAAACCGGGTCGGTTTGGACAATCCACTCGCCGCTTCTTTAATATTAATTCATGTTTAAGAAGTGTCCTAAAGTGTTTATTAGCTTGTTATACGCACGTATTTCTTGTCATCCATGTAGAGATAAACCTGAGCTTGTACAATACATCTTCAGTTTGGTAGCTGAGCCGTTGTCTGTGAAGCAATCTCGTTGTATTCCAATTACCCCATTGTTAGCACAGCCTAAATTGCTGAGTGCACTGCAGGACTGTCAGACTTTGAAAGTTTATCCAATGAAGAACCAAGAAGAAGGTAAATGAAGACAAATATCACTTCGTTTTTACTGTTGTGACACAATGTTAAAAATATCAAGGAATCTCGTTTTGTTTTCTTTTTATACATGATCCCTTATAAAGTATACTATTTTTTACTCAGATTTTTAATAAAAAAAAATATACTTAGATTGAGCTTAGTGAAAACTTGATGAAAACGAAAGAAGACTGAGAAACAAAGAGCAATAGTAAGAGGAAATGGATGTTAACGTGAACACTGAATTTAAGTTCGCTTATTTTAGTTATACAAATATAAATCCTTGACAAGACTTGGCACAGTTTAAGAACCACATGCCTCGCGTCTTCATTGTTGCAACGTGTACAATGTCCCTTATAAGATTCAGAAGCGCTAAGAAAGAACTTTTTGAATGAACTTCTCGTGAAGGGGAAAGTTGCACAACTCCTTATAGGTACAAAGATTAGCTTTAATTTGTATTGTAGAATCACTCTCATATATGTATATGTATGTAAACGCCTACGCGTTATCGTGTGTGTTATTAGCCTGTTTGAAGCTTGTTACGCATTCGGGTAACCGACATGATTTTGTATTGTAAATTTCATCCGACAACCTCCGGTCGAAGATCGTGAAGAGTTACAAACACACTTAGCTCATTTTCAAACACACTTAGCTCTTTTGCATTCATAGTTTTAATAAGATTATTCGTTACTTTTTGAAAGAATTGCCGGCCGTAATTACAAAGCGTCATCAATGCCATTGTGTTCTGCTTACATAAGTAGAACACAATGGCATACATACGCATATCTTCCGGAAAGATTCAGCTACAATATTATTTCTACATTATATATTTTTAGGACGAACTGACGAACAACAACGAGCATAAATAAAGATCTCGGACGACTACAAAACTATGACGTATGACGAAATTTGGTATCCTCCATGTCTATCTGTAGGCGTTTGTGTTACAAGCAAACAATCAAATTAAGTCATTACAGTACACACAATGAAGTGCTTGCAACCAAATTATTTAATTGTACTATGTAGGGCGACGATAACAATCCACTAGGCCCCGTTCACATCAGACTAACTACTTTTGGCTCGTTGCCAATAAAAACGGTTTGGCGATCTACAGAAACTTTTTTTGTTTCGCGCCAGTGCCCGTCGATTGAACGACCTTTATAATTTTGTCATGTCAGTCTGTCTACCCTCTGTCATTAGGCTGTTATTTTACTGTTTTTATGTTGTCTACTATAACAAGATTTAAACGTAATTAATCTCTGAGGCAGTATCTCTAAAACAATTTATTGAGATGCTTTAGATCCGGAATACTTTTCTCGTAACTGAAAATGAGACCGCAGCAAGTTTCTTAGAACTTACACAGCTCACATTCATACCAAGTTTTTTGTCATTCAATCTCTTTTTTACTGCTATAATTAAACACACAAGAAGTGGCGAAGATGTTAAATAACACAAACGTTTTTGTGTTATTTAACATCTTCGCCGAATTGCAATAATTATTTCTTTCCCAATAAACTTTAAATGCCCCAAGGATAAAAAGTATATTATAAATTAAAAAGCCGCAATGAAAGTCGTATTAACTACTTTTTAATCGCGCTATTCATTATATTATATCATGTTTCTTAAAATAATTCCTTAGGTTCTTTGTATATTTCAGAATTTACGCGATGAATATAAAGATATCGGCCAGGGATCGTGAATTTCCTCAGAACGAAGTAGCAATGACGTGTTCTCCGCTCAAATTAGATTAATTTAAACGTTCGAATGATAGCACTGGTGAGGACATACCCTAAATAGTGTTTACGCAACGGTGCTATTGTCTGTGACTGTTGGAAAATGTCGTTGAAATGAAATAAGATCGCGGTAAACATTATTAAATGGTAAATACTCCTTTGTGATCACGATTCCATTTCTATTATTCTCAGAAGTCCAAGTATTGCTTTGTACGAGTAATTCAAAGGTGCATTTCGTTTAGTCGACTTTTGTTATACGACGAGTAATCGACCGACACGCAAACATGTTAAGACTTTAAACCATAAACTAAGGTATACTAAGTTTATGGGTTATACATATTGAACTCGTGAGTCACTTCAGTTAAGTGCTAGAGACAATACTGGATACAAAGCTACAACAATAAAAAACGAATGACGGTTTCTGTGAAGATACTACAGTCAGAATAGATAACTGAGATGCGGGTACTGAGTATGAGAAAAAGAAAATTTATATGTAATAATGTATGTGCACAACACACGTTATTGTTGAACACGTGTATATCTCAAAAATGCAATACTTTTTAATAAAGTAAGTAATAAAAAGATATTATAAAAAGTAAAGCTTAATGTCCATGTTTTAAATATACTCTCATACTTACTTAAGCAGGTTTGAAATTCTATAGTGATGTAAATACAAGTTTGAAAGGATCCGTCGTTGGTAATCCCTTCAGAAATAAGTCGGCGATTAGAACCGGGGACGGAGCGTCGCCGCAGCTGAGTCCAAACTTGTGTATATTGACATTGAAAGGCGCGGCGCGCTCGCTCCACTAATGTATAGCAAACAGGAACCAACTCACGGATAAGAATATATGTACGTTTTACTTCGCTTATATACCTATGTATATAAGCGACTATATTATGTGATTTATGACTTATATATTTAATTACCATTACAAAGAAAACTAATCAGGTATATCTTATAGTGTGTCAATTAATGTTGTACCTTGGGTACTTTCTTTTAATTGATGAAAGGTGTCTTTCAGGGTCCCCATTGGCCTTTTTTGCCCCTGAGAACGTATGCAAAATTTAATGGTGAGCTGTTCAGTTGTGAAGAATGAAAGCGTAACAAACTTACATATGCATTTATAAAATGAGTTAGTATTAGTTAGTATTGAACAAACACATTATAACCAGAACAACACGTACGTATAATATGAAATAACAATGGCAGGAACGTAGCCAACTCCACGTCAGTTGTTAAATTGTTGCAGTTTGATTTTATTTATTAGTCTTCACGAAGCAGACACTATTCTACTTAATTACCCCCAGGGTACGTCTACGAGAAAAAAATATAATTAATTATAATTATAATAGCTTTTGAATAAAAAAACTGTAGGTGACGTACATTACGTCTTACCAAGGTGGATTTTTTTCAGACCCCAAACAAACATAAAGTTTTCTCCTTATCCTTTTTACAGCTTTCCTTAGAGTTCCTCGAATCATATATATTTTATGGGCGGTCATAAATAAGTGCGCTCACTATATAACTTACATAATGGCAAAAGTTTCACATCAATAAGCAATTGGTTCTAAATCTCTGACAGCCAAACAATACACATTATTTCCTCCGACCCATATACGAGTACACTGCACTCAGCTTAGCTGAGCCTTTTTTTATTACAGGATGTTCATTATACGAGCTTTAGAGCTACTTTGTTATTATGTATAATTTCTAAACATGCTGTTGATATCATTTTATTGTTAATGCGAAACTGGCCTTGTATGAAATGAAGGAAAATATACTTTTCAATAGTCCTTTTAGGACCAGTTTTTGTATTCTATACATGTAAAGGTCAAAGAATAATCTAGATTTGTTATAATGCCGTCCAGTTATGGTAATACTTCACATACTGGCGAGCTACTGAAACTCCTCGTGTGTACGAACATCATAGAAAGGTTCCAGTGTTCAGTCCAGTCTTGTCATACAATGATCTCACTCAGCATACACAATATAATTTATAATGAATCTGCCTTGCTATGGGCGTTTCACTTAAGTTATAATAACAGGCTGGATCAAAAGCGGCTGCGACGTCAATCGTAGATGAAAGAAACTTTTTTATTTATTTTTTGTATTGTAGCAAGGCTTTGTGAAGTTGGAATCGAGGCCTAACGCAACAATGTACCAATAATACATTCAACAAACAATCCAAAAATAATCTTTTGAGTTCATTACCCGTTGCATTCCGAACTCATTTTTATAGGGTGTGCAAGACTGGCAACGTATACTAAAATACAACGTGAAATCTAGTAGGCAGTAGTTTGTTCGTGGTAAGAGCAGCTGGGCGGTACATTGTCGAACCGTATTCGGCGTCAACATTTCGTGATAAATTAAAGTGGAATCGTGAGAGTTGGTGGAAATGGTGGAGCGTCTGTCACCAGTTTAGTTGTGTAAACCAGCCAACTTTCAATTTATCCTAGGATTGTTGTCCGTCGGCTGGTTTTGACAGTTTCGAATCCCCAAAACAAATATTACAACAAATCATATTCTAAACCTGACAACCCTTCATATAATTATAATATCATTGTATCGAGTGACATTTTATAAATGTAAACGGATCGTTTTTGGTTTCGACCGTCCGCGTCACTCAGCGTAAGTGAAAACGTTTGGACTCTAACTAGTTTATAGTTTTGGTTTATTGAAAATGGTTAGAGCATAACCATTTTCAATAAACCAAAACTATAAACTAGTTAGAGTCCAAACGTTTTCACTTACGCTGAGTGACGCGGACGGTCGAGAGCATAGAAAAACTTCTATGCTCTAACCATTTTCAATAAACCAAAACTAACTGGGTTACAGTTATTAATGTTCCGAAAATGTTAAAAGATAATAAAAATGCATTAGCATCCGTACAATATGTCTACAAAATTTTATAAATACATATTTTAAGTTGTTTTGATACTATAAAATTAATCACAAAGAATACGGTTTACGTAAATATGTTTATACGAAAGTACCGAAAAACTGTGCCAACTGTGTGTTTGCTTTAAGCTTATGGTCCCTTGTTTGTTAAATCGCATTTGGCGCCGGCTAATGTGTGTAGATATGTATCTGTACTAGAGAATAAGGCGCGTAATGTATTACGTAAAACACAACATTGAAATATACATATTTGAGTTAATTATGACAATTGGTGTACGCTGATAACACGCTTTTATTAGCTATTAGTAAATGTCAATTTTAACGTACTTGTAGTAAGTGCCCTATGGAAATGAATCTTGTATAGTTTGATATCGATGATTTTAGACATAACAAATAATTCTTGTGGAAATAATCAATCAATTATTGATATGGATTAGTAGATATAAAACTATGTAAAAACATCATCTATGTAAAATAGTATCTATTTAAAACAAGTATAAGAATGCAAAATATTAGTTTTAAAATATTATGGATATTAGCCAATGTGAGTCTCGACTCAAGAGCTCCCAAAAATACATTATGACTTGGGTTCAAAAGTACAATGCAGCTTATACCATATCGCTCGAAGGCCATACAAGTATCTTGTACCCCTAATGAGGCATCGGAGCGTTAAAACAATAAATTATATAACTACTGCCCATTAAAGAATCTCATTAATCGTATCGTAAACTCCATTTTAATAAAATAAAAGAAGCAATATATCTTAAGCGTAATACGCTTATATTACAGGAGATAATTTATTACGATTAGATTTGCTACAATTATTGCCTACAGCTAGAAATCACGAAATCTTACGCAATGGAGATTAGTCCAGTTCAGAGACGGGAACGTGAACCAACTACAGGTTGCATATGCCTTTGATACTCGCGGATCTTGCTTGGTCTCTATACACACCAATAAATTGTCTAATTAAAATCGCCTAACAATCTATTGAAATCATATAGTAATAACCATGGCCATCGTCGATTATAAGATTTCATAAAATGAAAAGATGAAAATTCACTAAGAACAGACTAGCAATAGACTTTATTGTACACCAATAGAAAATGTTCACGAAGGATACAACAGATAAACATGTATGTACAAACGGCGGCCATATCGCTGAAAGCTATTTCTTTATTAAGTTCACTTAATAAGTCTGTATATTTAAAGCCATCCAAATCCGCCCAAAATGCTACAATTTCGACCGTTATTTCTTATTTCGGTTTAAACTTTATCATCTCCTTACACTGCTACAAAAAAAAAACACGCCAAATCCATTTCGACTAATCACAATACAGACTTAATTTTATTGGTCGTAATGAGTGGTTGAAAGAAATTATCGTTACAATTTAAAACATTTATATATAAATGAACCTGAAAAGAATAAGATTATCACTAGAACGAACTAGAAAGAAAACAGTATTCAATAAAATAATTAAACGGAATGAAATAATTATAAATTATAAGTTTAAACCTTCCAAAGTTTAATTTTGTATCCTCTTTTGGCACAGTAGTGTTATCTGCTAGGGTTGCCTTATAATTTGTTAAACATTACTAAAAATCTAGCAAACAGTAAAGAGAACAAGTTTTAGATATTGAAGATAAGATTTTTAGAAGTCCTATTTAGAAATAGGACTTCTAAAAACCTAGGAAGAAATAATTTACATTTTCAGTTTAAAATTATGTTTAAAAAGTGCCTAGGTTTTGGTATTTAAATACCTATTTTGTAAACGCAAATATATTGTTATTATACTTATTATACTTTTATTTGTTTTAGCTCTTTCCTATGAACGCGATGCCATATAAAATTTTTCCATCGTCACATAAATTACATCTAGCCAACTCAATAAAGTTCAAATCAAATGAAGCCTTCTCTAAAAATAATTTCAGTACCTATTTAAGAAAAACTAGAGTATTCATAAGTGTTGGGGTTGTTTTACAGTTAATTATACATTAAAATACTATATACATCAAAACATGTGTAAATAACCACGCGGAATATGTTGTAGTTAAAATTCATATTTTGGATGGAGTATGTATGATGTTATTTAGGGGATGAAGCTAGTAATATTTAATTCGTGGTCTTTGTAGAGTATAAATTTCAACCTAAATTATAAAAGAGGATGGAGCTAAAAATTAAAACCAGTTTTTTACGTGACATAGCATTTCGTTAACATTTTTAAGCCGGATTTTTAAAGGCTCGCAATACCAGATATGTAGAAAGGAGAGAGAGGTTTAATACCAGTGACTTAGATATACTTTTGGCCATTGCACCAAAAAGGTAATATTCAATTTTAGAGTTTGAATATACAAAGGAAATCAGAGGGCGTTAAACACCATCACTTCCTCGGCAAGTATGTCACTCACGGAGTGGTAATGAAATTGGATACGAAATTTGAATCTTAAATGCCAAAGGTGAGGAAGAGTCAAATACAATTTGATTTGTTTGTTTTGCATCAATAAACTTTTTCATATCTACTTTATTTAACATGAATTTTGAATTTGAATATTGTTGCTTTTGATAAACTGCTACAATTATAAATAAATAATGTTATCGGTACTACATGAATAGCATCCCTTGCAGTGAGCCGAGTGTTTGTGTGATGTGTAAATTCACTTCAGTCATGTTGTGGGTGAAATCTGATCACTGATCGCGCTACTGGTTGCAATTATATCTTTTGGTAACATGAGATAGAATTAAAAAGAAACACTATGTATGTATGTAAATACAGACACATTATTTATTTTCAAGAAATCATTGCACACGCAAATAAAATACTTAACTATAACTGTAAATTTAATAAGGTAGCCGTCTACGTCATATATATCGTCGCCAGATCATTTCATCAAATCACGATATGTTCAAAAAACATTATTGAATAATCTTAACGATATAAACAGCTAAACGCATGGCCATTTCATGATGTGGTAAAACGTTAGTGATCATATCATAGAGGCGCTGATTTACTAACATATATCATGGCGTACATACTTATTTTTGTTTTGAAAACACATAATAATTTGCAAATAGCCAAATAAAAGTATGGTGAAGTATCGTTACGACAACTTTAACATGCAATTTAAATATTTAAAATTTGTATTAAGCCTTTAATATGTTGGAGATCCTAAATTAATGATATGGCCAAACGTGGATTGACATATTGTTAAACGTTAATGTTTAATTCTATGATTGTGACACGTCCTTCGTTCATAAAATACATCTGAATGCCAAGTAGTATGTTAATTAGGACAGAAAGTACGCCTATTATGATAAATAGTAAAAACAATGATCCCTTGGGGTCCCATCATCAAATCCTGACTTGGTGACTATGAGAAGACTGCAGCAGTATACTGTCTCTAAAAGAGATATTTAAAAATCCGTAGATGAAGACTAAAAAAATAGACGTACATACATACATTCGACCACGATGGCTGGAGATCTGACAGTGAACATCGTCATAGATAAATTCCTTCAACGCGATTGTAGATCAGACGTTTAGTTTTTACCACAGTCTGTTAACTTTTTGTTGCTTTAGCGAAAGATTAGTGAAGCAGGAAAGGTTTCTTATAGATTTCGATATCCCAACGGACGCAATTAATTGTTTCGACCGTGACAAATTATACCTTAAACATTAACGAATCCATTCGATTAGGTTTACGCTCGATATCTTGTCGATAATAACGTAGCGATCAAAATTCAATGGTTCAATAGTTATTTATTCGACACTCGAGGGTCGCTCTATGCGGAAGGGATAACAATGTACTCCCCACAGTTCCTTTGACAACACAAGTGCGTCCTTAAAACTAAAACATAATCGACGAACCAACATTGCTAATTATAACAAGAAACTGGTGATGGGATTGAAGCGAACTACATTCACCATAATACATAGAACGATTCGAAATCGATTTAACGAATCGAATTACTCATCAAGTGTCAAAAACCTATTCGGAGTAACGTACAGCCACACTAAGCTACAATTACATAGGTATATATGTATGTGTTGAATGATGATCTGTATTTATTTACTACACTTTTATCTCGTAATAATTGAGAAAAGGTTTTACTTCATCATTTAATGTCTAGTCATTCCAGTCACAGTCAACCGAATGTATTCATTAAAGTACATTTGGAAAAGAATAATATAATTTTGTTGATGTTGTCAATTATTATTACTGTCATAGTTTAATGTCATACATTAAGATTAAGAAGATATAATTTAAGACATAAGTAATTAACGTTGTAGGTATTTTATGAATCGTATATTTTTTTTAAATGTAGATGTGAGAACTATGTAGTCAATTATTTAAGTTTATGTTTTATGTCTCCTGGCAGTTCTGAAGATGTCATGCTCGTCTAAAGTCCTGCCAATGGTGGCGGATGTGCTGGATCGTTCGGCTCCCATTGATATGGTTGAGATGGACGATGCCTCATGCTCGTGAACGATTTTGATTTTTGATTTTAAGGAAAATATAAAAGACTAATAAATAAAATAGTAGTAAATAGTATACAAGTACGTAAGATTTATAATGATGATTTTATATTGGTATTATACTCAATAGAATGTAAAAAGCATACTAAGTACTACCTTTAGAACATGGAAATAATACCTACAAAGATACACATACATGGAATAGTTCTGTGATGATCTTGTCAATTGGTTAGTTAGGAGATTTTAAATGAGTTTCGAGTTGTGAACTTGATTTAAAGAGACCAACTTCAGAGGGCTACGTACTTAATATAATATATAGACATGGCACATTCTCTTACGAAACACTTATATATATAGCTTATATGTATATAAATGAGGGTAAAATGCGTGCCACCTAATTGCATAGATTTTTGTTTTATTGTAATTTTATGTAAGGTGTGTCGCGGCACTAAAGTATTTTAGCCATTAAGCGACTTTTATGGATATCAGAATTCAGACACCTATTAATTTATAGCATGTGAGGAAAACGAGTCAATAAACTCACGGTCACATTATAAATTGCCAAAAGTTTACACTTTATTAAGCTGACAAATTGAATAGCAGCGTGTAAAAGTTTGTACACCAGGATTAATTACAGTTTTGTCATTGACGGTTGCGTAGTGCCATTAGCGAGTATTTCTAGGTGTGTTCTTAATAGTTATTATATGTCCTAAATGTTAATTTAAGATAATTATAAAAACACTCTTTAGAGAAGCATTTAACATGAAATACAAATTGTCACATCGAGGGCGTAAATGACCTGCTTTGAACGGGTATATACATAATACATAAATTAGGGAACTTATACATGGTAAGAGAGTGCAGGAGCGTGTGTTCTATGGCATTACTTTGTACCTCTCTGGAGACCGTAAGATCAAAGCACAACAAGCACGATTGTGCCGGGCCACGAGCCGCCGCCGCTCCGCGTCAGCTGCAACTGACGGCGCCTAATAGAAAAACGAAATGAATCGATACATAGACTGCCATTAATGTTTGCGCTCGTCTGCCCCCGAACTAACCCCCCACCTCGCCGACCCCCAGTCTTTTCATTTCATAGCGTAGCATTGTTATTTTTTTCGTGGAGCGTTTTCGATAATAGCCCATTTCACATGAAACGTTCACAGCACAATGCCAGTAGTGATTTCGACGAGGATTTTAATTACGTTCGATTATAGCCGGCGTACTAAGCGCGCTGCGGCCCCAAGCGGGGCTGAGCGGAGCGGTGCCTCCTCACCACGTGCACGAACAAGTACTTTCATGTATTGTGCTCACGATAATTTGCCCCGTTCTCTCACAGACCCCCTCCGCGCTCGGCACATAAAATTTAATATTATCACCAATTCAGCTTCAAAATAAAAATTGAGGGTTATTCGTAAGGGATTTGGATATTTAATAACAAAAAAAAGTTCTATGAAAGTAGATGTTTTTTATTCGCTTCTTTGTATTTTTAAATGTATAGCAGGTATTAAGTACCTGATTTTATTATTTTGCAAAAAGTTCACTTCCAATTGTATTTCAATGTCCCTTCTGAAATATACCAACGGTATTGAAGAAGAATGAATAAACATTTTTACTTTACAATATATTAAAACGTGCCCAAAGCAATAAAAATGTATGAGACTCGACGAAGAGACGTCACTAAAAGTCCTCAGATAACTTTTACAAGAAATAACATTAAGAGAGTAATATCATGATTTTACCGGCCATAACCATCAAACAACAAATCAAATTATTAACTGAACCTTGTTTTATCTCGTACTTATCTAACATAAATATTAATCTATTAGAGTAAAAAAAAAAACATTTCATGGCCAGGGAATAACAAAAAAGCCAGTCAATATAAACAGAACAATGCATTGTTTCACACTATCTTTTCAAGAAGAAAGAAGGCGACACAATGCATCTCCAACACCTGTACTTATGTACATACACGCACAGATATAGTAACACAGATCTAGTAAAAAGGTAGACACATATTCAGTACAAAAAACGACGGGAAAGACTTCATTTTATAAATCAATTTTGTTGATAAACTTCAATTCCACTTTATTTATAAAAATGAAGTATTTTGGGTTACTTCAATAATATTGATAACCAGCACGCTGAACTAAACAACGATTACATTTTACATTTTGATGTAAAATTAGACATAACCATTTCATCACGTGTAAAATTTCTCACAGCTCCGTAGTTGAATACGAGTCACCCTTTTAATTGTAAAAACATCAGAACCCTTTTTAATTGTTTGTAGACGACATTTAATCTGTTCTATCAATATTCAGTTCTCATTAGAAGTGAGCATTCTGATGTTAATGGCATGAGCCCATCAGTGCGGTCCAGTGGGCGCCAGATATCGGCGAGATAACCTTCCCGTCTTAAATTACAATTTGTAAAATATCAGTTACCACGACTACGATGCTATTCGATAATATTGAACGCTTCAAAACATTTTTAAAGGGTTTCTTTGTTGAAGTATCGAAGAAGAGTCTTTGTGTACCGGAAACACATACACATACTCAAAGGCCAGCAACGCATTTGTGACTCATCAGTTGCTGGTGTCGATGGGCGGCGGTAGTCACTTACCATCTGCTCATTTGACCCCTTCACCTATCACATGAAAAAAAAACCGTTCGTAGGAGATCATAGCGTTACTAAATAAATAGTAATACTGTATTGTAATATCGCTAACAGGTCCACTTTAGCGAGTGTCGGTAATTGCACGTTGTAACTAGCCATCAAACCCCGTTACTGCTACTGTGTACAATAATATATTATTACGCATTTATGAACAATATTTGTTTCTGTAGTGCCTTTTTTATGCACAAATATTTCGACATTCAAAACTTTTGGAGAGAATTAACCCAACATTCGCGGGAGGGGCCACCTAGTCGATTAATAAATCAATCGAATCGAAAGGTGAACAAAATAGTGATGTCGGCCTCTGTCAGGTGGGCGACGATGCTTCGCAGAATTGTGAACTCGAATTAAACTGTACGTAACATTGCACCGAGAATAGAGAATATTGTATTTTAAATTTGATATAGCTTGTGTTTAAACGTCTATAAGTAGGTACGTAACTTGAAGTTGAGTTATAGTAACCGAATCATTATGCTAACAAAAACATATAAGTACAAGTATAAAATACAAAAGATACTATGTACCTGTGAGGATTAACAACAACTATAAAACCTATTTACCAGACATGTATAAGTAACTAATCAGACAAGTGTACATAATTTACATTCTACTTCGCCTGCGGCTCAGAACTGACTCATTCAGTTATCCGTTCTGAAGACTGGTTTAGTTGACTTTAATCCGATTAAATGTCTAATCTTATACGTTATTTTCTCTCGAGCATCGGAGCATTCAGAAAATGCCTCCTAGACTATAACATTCAAAATATTTAGCATGAAATTAAATAAATTTGAGAACTAAAAGAATTAAACTCCAAACTATAATATAAAAGTCGTGAGAGCGTTACTAAGTCGCGGAACGAACATTTACATAAATTGTTTAGTTTTAAAATTAAATTAACTATCATTGAAATTGAATTGAAAAATAAAATATTCTAAACATTTTTACTCGTACAGTGTAGTGAATACAATTTAATATGCTAAAGTATTGTCACGGGAAACATGTACCGAGCCAATTTAGTTTTCCTCAAATTGAGTGCGGCGAGGGACAGGTTAGCTTTTAAAATGTTTACGGTATACATTTGTGAACAAAAAATAGTTTTGGTTTCTACGAAGGCATGTTATTCCCGGTGCTCATACCTAGTAACTCCGGGTGGTATGTTTGTATTGAAACCATCTCATTAAGATCGATCGGGCACTGGCGGGGGGGGAGGCTAGCAAGCGAACCTTTATGACTGCCGTAAAACTTGCCGAGCGGATTTTTTAGAAGCCAGTAATTAAGAACAGAGAGATCAAAGGCAAGGGTGGGGAGGCGAGGAGGAAAGGGGATGGGGTGGGGATGAAGGAAGGCCGGACACCACGTGACGACAGTTTGACGACTCCAGCGTCTCAGCGGAGATACGTACCGTAGTGTGTACTTACAATTACGATTTACGATCGTGTTCACAAACAATAGTCGTCTGAGTGGAATGGAAACATTACTTATGCAGCTATCTTATTCACGACCGCTAATACGACTATGGTATGGTAGTACATACTATTGTGTAACTAAATATTTAAGGAAAACGAATTACTAACCCTGTGCTACGTACTAAGAGATTATTTCTGTACTATTATGTGTTCTTTGCTATGGTAATGTGTATTAAACGGGTGGAAACTATTTCTGTGTAAGTTAGTAACACTTAAATAAATTCATCCAATCTTTCTAAGGTCACGTTCACACGTAGCAGGTTTTATAAAAAGAAATGATAAAACGACTATATTTAGTTTTGGTATACATATTATACATAATGTATGTTTATAGCATTTTACGATGCGTACACTTTGACTCTTGATTACTTGATTGTATGTCCTATCCTTCTTATAAAAAGCTATAATTAGTATAATTATTTTTATATATGTAAAAATGTATTATAGAAGGAAATAAGGCCCCGGCTGATGAACTGGATGCGGATAAGTGTGCTATGCCGCAGATTAGACTACTTTATAAATTGAAAAATGTATTATTACCATTTCTTTTGTTGGTACATTCATATTCCTAAGTCAGAAAATGATTTTTATTTAAATATATGGTTTTAGTCACGTGTGTGTTACGGGGATGCCCGACTAGTTTAAGTCCCGACGCGCGAGTTAAAGTTACACTTTGGGAACAATAGTGCTACAAGCATCAGCAATACAACATCGGAAGACACAGAAGAATCAATCCTTGGATATTCACTAGATCTTGTCATCAAAAGTGAAGCTCAAATATACATTCATTGAGGCATCATATTATAGTTAATAAACATTCAACGTCAATTTGCACCCGGTAAAATAAACAACAATACCTGAACCTCGGAATTGTCAGTCGGCCAGGCTGAGAACTAACATGAGTGTTGCCATCACGAAATAAATACTTTCTACCAATTCGCATTTACGTTCCGCTTCACACAATTTCGTTCGACAACATGGATGAGCAATTTCAATTATTGTTCGATAAAATGAAGATAGAGATCAGAGAAACAGACAGACGATCTGAAAGAATCTCTTACGAAGAATATAATGGATCGGATAGATAAAAACTAATTCCTATGATCGAAGAAAATGAAAAATTAAAACAAAAAGTCTGCAACCTGGAGAACGAAATTATATATCTAAAAAGAAAAAGAAAAGTAACAACATAGTTATTTATGGAATAGAAGAGAACGAAAAATCAACATAAGATTTAGTTAAAACCGTTAAGGAGATTTTTGAAAGAGATTTAAATTTATCTGTGGAAGAAAATGACGTGAACAGAGTATACCGTCTTCGATAAAATAAAGTAGAGAATAAACATGACCTATTCTTATTTATAAATGGGTGGAAAAAAGACCAAATTATAAAGAATAAAAAGAGTTGAAAAGAAATCTATATATCGGAGGACTATTCCAAGGAAGTTAGAGAAAAGAGAAAGGCTTTGCTCCCACAGCTACTAGAAGAGATGAAAAAAGAAATACTGCTTTTCTGAAATATGATAAATTAGTAAATAAAGGATTTAATTCTGATAAAATGAAAAAAGAACTATCTACTTCACCACAGTCGACGTCAACCACTAAACTTGAACAAACGACGAAACCTATTAAAACTATCAGGACAAACGCCTTTGAGTTGATGAGAACCCGTTCAAACTCTCTTACGGAAATCCTTACACAAAAAAAAACCAATAGCAATTAACAACCGGCAAACGGGTCATCCAACCATATCAAAACCAAACAAAAGAAATAACACAATCTCCCCCAAGCCGACTTGTCCTCGTGGGGGATAGAGACCATAACCCTTCAACAAATTAGGAAAATAATTGCAAAGACAGTCATAGTAAATCAGAAATCTATGTTGCAGCCTTCAATTTACTTACACTGAAAAACAATGAAAACTGAACAGAATTAACATATGCTTTAAAAAAGATTAAATGAGACATCGTCGGCCTAAATGAAGTAAGGCGAATGGGAGAAAGAATTATTTCCTATCCAGATTTCCTTCTATACCATATAAGAACGACCCTAGGTCAGTATGGGGTTGGTTTTATTATCAAAAAACAAAACCTCAAAAATTTTGTGGAGAGCTTTATAGGAGTTTCAGACCGCATAGCAGTGTTGAATATTCAGTTACCAAGGTACAATGATTTATGGTCTATCATACAAGTTTACTCACCTACGGAACAATCCGATGCAGAATTAATAAGACTCATTTCACCTAGAGCTAAATAAAACGATCCAAGATTATGTCCACAAAAACCTTCAATGGCCAAATTGGAGAACTACTATCAGAAGAAGACACAGTCATGGGACCATTTGTAAATGGAAAAAAAGTCCAGAAGGAGAAACGGAGGGAAGCTTGTCAACTTTGCACAGGAGAATGGCTTGCGAGTCAAACACAATGTTCAAGAAGAAGGAAAGTCGGATGTGGACCTGGATTTCACCAGACGGGAAAACTAGAAATGAAATAGATTTTATAATGACTAATAAAAGCAGATACTTCTCAAACATGAAAGTCATAAGCAATTTCCACTTCAATACTAACCACCGAAAGATTCGAGCAGAAATGATGACAACCCTGCCAAAAAACTCAAGACCAAGGAATAATATGATGAACACCAAACCAACCAAATACCAAACCGCTCAAATAACTAACTCTATAACGTCAAAACTTATGAATACAATAAAGAGACAGTAAACATGGACATACAAGAAAAATACAACTGGTTAGAAGGAATAATCAAAACATCTATTCAACAAGCGCCTAATAGCAAAGACCTCTCATCTAACAGGTGGATGACCGCGAAAACCATAAACCTTCTATACCAAAGAGCTGAAATTATCAATGGAATAAATACAAACGACAATCAAAAGCAAACAAAATTACAAACACAACAAAACTAACAAAATTAAGCAAGGAAATGAAAACTGAGAGAAGAATGGAAACAATAGAGAGACACGTTTTGCAGAAAGGAGGAATAGGAGGATAAAAAGGCATATAAGGAGTTAACTTACAAAAAGGACTGGATCGTACAGATGAAAGATAATAATAGATTAAAGGAAAACCGAAGGCTAGGAAAATTAGGAATTGCAATTGCTACTTCTTACTACAAACAAGGAACTATATGAAAGTACTGTAGCGGCAAATGAAACCGGATTGTCAGAAATCTCATACATACCCAGCATCATGAAGGAAGAAATATAATTCGCTATAGCAACCCAAAGAGACGATAAAGCTCCAGGGACAGATTAACTAACGAATTACTAAAACAAGTGAAACGGTCAATAACACTCTCAAAGAAATCTTCAAGGATATCATCAACACAGAAACGATTCCACAGCAATGGACTTAATCGAATATAATCCTCCTGTACAAAAAAGGTGATCAGTTCGATATCGGAAACTACCGGCCTATAAGTTTGATGTCCAACCTTTACAAAATATTTGCAAAGATCGTACTCAAGAGAATGGAAGGAAGACTCGATGAACAACAGTCAATAGAACAGGCAGGCTTTAGAAGAGACTACTTACTCAGTAACTGATCATATCCATACTGTTAGGCAAATAATCGGGAAATATGCGGAATATCAACTCATATACTATCTAGCATTTATCGATTATAGCTAGGCATACGACTCGTTAATACATAAAAACAACTGGGAGGCGTTAAGAGAACAAGGGATAGAACCAAAATACATAAGATTGATTAGAAATGTATACAAGAACAGCTCAGCGTGCATTCAGCTAGAAAAGAAAGGAGATTCATTCAAGATTAAAAAAGGAGTAAGACAAGGAGATCCGCGATTGGAAAAGATCTTCAGAAGCTTTGAATGGGAAAATCTGGGTTTAAATGTCGACGGCCGCACACTAACACACTTAACGTTCGCGGATGACATTGTGTTATATATGTATATGCTAAATGAACTAGCATCTGAGATCTCCGGTAAGGTAGGAATAAAAACGAAACTCCGAATAAACAAAAGTAATGATCAATTAAAAGCAACATAAATGTAGGCGAGTCACAAATTTGCTATGTTAAAGCATATTTATATACCTAGGACAACTGATGCCACCTAACGATAACATAAAGAAAGAAATTGATAGAAGGATAACAAACAGAAAAGGTATTGGGGCCTAAGGGAAGTAATGAAAGACAAAAACCTTCATATAGCAAACAAGGAGCAAACTATTCAATGTATGCATTTTACAAATCTTAATGAACGGAAGCCAAACTTGGGCCATTACAAAAAACCCAACCAATAGAATTGCCACTAATAGTAAAGAGGGGAGACAGAATAACAAACACCAACATTAGGAAAAAGATCAAGCTGCAGGACGTAACCCTGAAAATGAAAAGGGTAAAATGGAAATTCCCGGGACACATGATCAGAGGAAAAGACAAATGGAGCAAAATAATCACACAATGGTATCCAAGGGAAGGTATAAGGAAAAGGTGTAGACAACAAAAAAGATGGGATGACGATATCAGGCAGGTGGCAGGGATAACATGGAGTAGAGTGGCCAGAGAGAGAGGCCAGGAGGAATTTGCCAACTGGCAAACGGACTTACAGAGAAAGACTGAAGAGAAACTTAATTGTATATCTGTTATCCGAATAAAAAGGCTTTATAATTATTATTCTCTTTATTTAAATTAATACAAACATATAAATCACATTTTTAAATATACGGCCGGTAGCCGCCAGTTCTATTTACCTAGACCAAGCGGAGTAAGTCCATTATCAACTGCCACCACATCCCGGTGCACATCCTCGTTAACAGAGACAAACTAATCTCTGAGATTGCATACCTCGTGATTATGGAGGATCCTGGCATTTAAAAAACCACGACCCCCCCATATCCACGGAATTTATAATCTCATAACTGATGAACGTGGATGGTCCATTCGATGCGGTTAAAAGTGTACTGACTCTTCTATCTAGGGTATCCAATTAAGTCTGTGTCCATCTAAGTACACCAAAGGAGTAGTTTGACCCAATCGTTATAGGCCCGCACCTTATTACTGCCCGACAAAATACTTTTTAATACTTTTTTCAGGCGGCCAAAGAAACGTTCCTTTAGCGATTGCTTCATAGTCAATTCATTTATAACCAATGCCTGTGACATACCTAGATACTTGTACGTTTAATTTGCGGAAAGACATCTTAGGTCTATGGAATCTGAAAGTTCAATCCCTTCGGATTCCTCAATCTTGGCTTTACATGCATGACTGCACACTTATTTACACCAAATTCCATATTAATACATTTAATAAATTTTTCAGTTACCTATAGTAATTTAATTAATTGGAAATTGTTGCACGCAAATAGTTTCTAGTCATCTATGAATAGAAGGTAGAAAACTACCTGACTCCGCAAACGATAGCCTAGACCTGAGCCCTCCAAAATAGTACTGAGAGGATTCAAGCCTAAACAGAACCACAAGGGACTCAGACTGTCACCCTAAAATATACCTCGCTTGATCTTTATATACTCGCTGTCACTTTGAGACTGTCGACATCCTGGATAGTATAAAACTGTTCTCCATTGCTGCATACATGCCTCCAAGAAAGTGCATAGAGTTGAGTCAATTTTATATAACTCCATCACACTTCGGAGCCACGTATGCGGCACAGAATCATAGGCTTTTTTATAATCTATGCAACATGTCACCAATTTTTTTCGGTTACGGCGAACTTGTTGGTTAATAGTCGTGTCAATAATAAGGAACTCGTTAGTGCCACGTGCCCCACTTCTACATACATTCTGAGAGTAGGCCATGATATTGTTGTTAGTTATATGTGTTATTTTAAGTCTCAGTATGGTTATAATTATTATTATTATTATTAAAGGGAGAAACGTAATATTATGTTATGACAAGTGGCCGATTAGGGGCACAAGTGGCCACGAACGAACGAATGGATTTTTTAAAATTTTGTTGTTTGTAGTTGGCAACGTTGATATGTCAGTGTTCCCTGTAAAACTTTTAAAGATTTCTTTCTTTCAAGCGGCAACTAACTAGTGTCGGTTCGTAAGTACACCCATTGACCCTCAATTAACACGTCCCATCAGACAAATCACCATTAGAACATTAATTTCCCGTCAAGAAATCCCATTATATTACGTTTCGTCGACGGGTTACGAGCCCACTTTGATTGGATTCAACACTTACTATTTTTACAATAACAATAAATTCCAATCGAACAATGTAATAAAAGAAAGTAGCATTTCTCAAGGGCTTAGGAACATTCTCGTCTCTCGTCTCATACTTCTTTAATGACGCTTCAGAACCCACGACACGTGTGTAGTTAGTGTAATACAAAAAACAAAAAAATATATATATAAAACCCGATTGCATTATTTTGCTTTTTTATGGCATATTGGGTAAACGAGCAGACAGTTCACCTGACGGTAAGTAACAACCGCCACCAACCGCTTACAACTAAAGAGTTGTAGCAGCTTGCAGGGTGATAAGGGGGCGGAGGGGGAGGGGGGAGAGAAGTGGGTTTGGGCTTCCGGAACCCTCACCGGAGGGTCATGGTTTTGTGGACAATAAATGTATGTATGTATGTATTTCAATGTACTCCTTACGTCGTCATCCCATATCGTCGTGGCATACAATGTAATGAGTTTAGAAGTGTATAATTTTGTTTTGTTTTTCTAAAGAAGTAAGGTGTATATTAAACTGATTAATAGTATATTTATTACATCTCTTCACGCAGCTTTATAGTGACATACAAATATTCACGAAATTGTGACAGCCGGTGGCTACCACACCGCAAACAGAGATATGGTAATGAACACCACAAAGGCAACAGATGTGAGTCTATAAAAGCTGAAACATGTACATTAAGACAGCTACTCGCATAATAACGAGGATATTAATGAAATATGAATAATTTGTACTGTCCTTGCTGACATAATGAGCACACTCTTTATAACCTGCCGCGTTCAAGAAAACAAGCGTTGCAGCGCGTTAGTGTTGTCAAACGTCAAACGTTAAAATTTGAATAACATATCAAAGTCTCTTGGCAGTAGGGTTTGTGGAGGGTTTACTCTTCTCAATAAATGTTATAATTTTATATTAAAGGTGTTATAAATTGTAATATTGGCAATGTAAATTGCGGTCATTATATTGGGAAAAGTACCCTTACTTTTTGTGTTCACTATTTAATATCATGTATATGTATGTATTTTTTAACCCTAGGTGTATGTCACACTCACATCAACGATTAGGCGTCCTGCAGCAGAGGTTTCACATTTACAGTTATAAATTAATGGTTTATGATGATTAATTAATGATAATGATATTGATGTTGCGTCTGTTTTTTTCCTATGACAATCTGAGAATAGAGATACATACTTTTAAATTAAATGTTCGTGACGAAGTAGAAATAATCACACTGGCTTTCGAGTAGCTAATAAAAAAATATTTTACAGAAATGTATACTTTTTTCAAATAAAGTTAAGACACACACTAGACACGTTTGTGACTTTATCAATGTATTTCCATAACATATTTCGTATCACTAAATACCAGTCATTGTGTCAGTTCCATTATACACGTCGGAATGTATGCATGCCTCGCATTATTTATTGTGTATTAGTAACCCATTTAGCCCCGTCCGTTAAGTTACTACAGGGTACAATCAAATGGTATCTTTATAATCACTGATACGTAGTACCACTTACACGTAACTTTTCCATGTAGATGTTCTTCAAAGTACATTTAATTTTAACTTCTGAAACGCATATATTATTCTAACTCAAAGCACATAACGAAAATTGACTCGTAACAATTCGAAATAAACCTCTCGAGCCGTAACTAGAGCCTCCAACAATACCCTTTAGGACTTTAACGGGTACATAAAAGGAGAAAGCCCATAAAGTGAGAAATATAAAACGGCGCACTAAAAAGCGGAATAAATAACTTGACTGAAGCTATTGCGTTAATTTGTTTATAGTTTTAATGAGAGGTATTAGTTACCTGACGAGAAGACTCGTCCAGTCAAATGCACTAAATACAAGACAGACAATACTACTAGTAAGTCTCCTTCTTAGTTGTAAACGACTATAATGATATACCCATTCTTAATTTAACAGTTTCTGCAATTTACAATGTCTTGAGGCTATGACGGGAGGAGAGAGATTCGCAAAATGTTGGCGTTCAATACTCCTATCCTATCTCCTCGACGATAAAGGCGTGACTGTATGTGTGTATGTAATAAAAACCTTTACAAATGAACCTACACTGCTCTTCAGGAGTCTTTGCTGGAAGTCGATAATTAATAACTTTACAGTAACAAAAAGGTTATCTTTTAGCGCTAAATACATCGATAGATATAGACACCGATGTCATATATCGATCACGTTTTGCCTTCTTACAAGTGAATGAACCCATTACGGGGCTAGAATACGAGAATGCTTTAGCTACATAAAGCACGTTCTTTCTAGGAGCAGAAGCTTCTCAGAAGCTGTTTAAAATATAGTAGTATCCTTCAAACAGCCAGACAACTATCATTATTTTAATACTTATTATTTGTATTCATTGTAAACGTTACCAAAAGCGTCTTAAATTACGTCCATATATTTTAGAGAAAGCTTTGTTTGCCAGTTGACATTGTACACTTATTTAGTGTACTAAGAAAACAGAGAGAGAACTTGTATTTGAAACAGTTGTAAGCGAAACACTAAAATAAACTTTACAATTAGACACAGACAGACAGGAAAACATTTCTTTAGCAAATGTTATACCTCAAAGTACTATTTTGTTGACTCTATTACCCATGTATGTATAAAACAAGTCCACACTGAACATAGATCTGACGTGTAAATCAAACTGACCTTATTGTCCGAAATGGTCATCAATCATTTCATAGAATACCAGAGGTAAGTATTCAAAGTAAGTATTTTTTTTAATATAGTATAGGGCGACAGACGTACAGACGGGTCACCTGATGGTGAGTGAAAACCACCGTCCATAGACACCTGCAACTCAAGAGTCGTAAGTGCGCTGCCAGCCTTTAAGAGTAATGAAGAAAGGTGGGATGAGGAGGTGGGAAAGAGGAGAGGTGATGAGGGGAGAGGAAAGAGGAGAGGGGGAATCGGGCCTCCGGAAATCTCACTAATATATTATATTATAGGTACACAGATTACGTATACTGTATCAAATACGTGACTATCAACTATAGCACAACAGATTTAATAATCTGAGGTGCATAGATAAAATTATGTTATCTTAAATATCTTGTTCAAACAAAATTATAAATAAATTGAAGCCGTACCCTATCTTTTTAGATATGCGAATAACAGCATAGTATCTTATAAACATAGTCAGGTGCACGGCTGTGAAGCGAGCTAGCAAATAAGACACTAGCCAGCTCATAACGTAGTCGTCTCGAGGCAGCGTTCCGTCGGAGCAGTCAATAACAGCCTTTACTTTAGTGTTGAGAGAATTCTGATATAAGGAAAATGTTACTATTTTTATGTTTTAAGCTAGCTATTGTCCGCGACTTCATCCGCGTAGAATTTAACAAAAAGTTAGTACCCATTAAGTTCGCAGAGTTTACCATAAGTTATTAATTCTGTATTCCGCGTCAAGAAATACCGGCTAATTTTAATGAAATTTTTCTACTTTATGAATCGATATTTTGTTTTTGTACATATATTTCAATATTAGGTATAACGTATATATATAGTATATTATTTATATAAACTGTTAGTATACAATTATAAATTGTTTTGGCATATGTACCGTGTATACATCCATATGCATTTAGTAAAAAGCGTTTATTTTAATATTACAAACAGACAATACAATTTTATTTATTTGTATTGATTGTAGTACTTTAAATAGAGCTTTACATATAAATGGACACGCACATAAATTTAAAACTTGCAGATAATATATCTCCATTCATATGAATTGATTTGATACTTATTGGATCGAATGTCTACCTACTATATCAGTCTAGATCTTCGACTGTGTGTAGTCGTAAGCCTATAGGTATAAATACAGTTATTATATGCAATATTTAACGTTATTAACATCGAGTCAGAATGCCTTTAAAATCCATATAATTATTAGCGCCTTTAACGCTTTCTGTTACAAGAATTTAGCAACTACAATCACGAGGTATTTTATTACAATTACCTACTAAAGAGAATACGAGAGTATTTCATAACTATTTAATGGCGTCATTACAACCGATACAAACAAACGTAAGCAATTAATACTTAATTATGAGCGTATTTTAATTAATCAATTTATTGAAGATATATGTTGGAATGTTGATTTGATTCAAAATTGCATTATTACTGACTTTTATCTACATACGAATGTATACACATACACACACACACACACAGTATATATATACAGTCACACAGTGCGCGGTCTAAGACAATAGGCTTGAACCAATTACGCAAGTGGGATGAGACGCTTTGGGGGTATAGGAATTGTATG
Source organism: Tyria jacobaeae (assembly GCA_947561695.1). NCBI lineage: Eukaryota > Metazoa > Arthropoda > Insecta > Lepidoptera > Erebidae > Tyria > Tyria jacobaeae. The sequence continues at coordinate 18,397,919 of OX387225.1, read as the reverse complement.
TATGTAACATTCAATTATCTGCGAATATTAAGATCATTTTATTTTTTCTCTTTAATGCAAGTTTTTTTGCGTAAGCAGGTCGGCAATTTTAGTGTACATAGTACCTACATAATGCATGCAACTGGAAATCGATGATATTTATCATACTCGCACTAACTAAACTTTAACATATTGGCTTGTAACACCAGACATTCAGTGATAATATAGGATAACAAAAAGTAAGCATAAATATCTAATATGACCTTCACTAAATCTAATATTTACTTACATGTACAATGTATGTGTCTTTATAACTTAAACATATTGGCTGCACGAATGGCTTATTGGTTAAAGTGGAAGCCGTGTAACCAGTTGCAGGTTTAATTTTTATAACGTATACAAAGTAAAACCAACCAACATTGGAACCAACATTGAGTATAACAAATTCGGATAGCAAAAAAGTAAATAACGGTTCAGACTTTCATTTTTGAAGTCGGTTAAAAGCTACAAACACTAAATCCAGAAGTGCTGAACGCCAAAGTGAACCATTACACACCGGACTCAGTCTATTTAGCACAGCACTTTACGCGCCGTTCATCATACATTCTAAAAGGCCTTTGTGAATACTCTTCCTTATAGTTAAACAAACACGTACTAAATAATGTAAAAAATGTTACCGAAGCACTTCGCACCGTACATGGCAATATTCTAAGAAATGGTCCCTGCAAACACCTTCGCTTTGTTTGTCGTATCCCGTTTGGTCAGGTTACTTTGTTAACTCTAGACCCCCGTACCTTTCTGGCGTACCCTCCTCACCCGTGTAATAACACCCTTACTTATATATCATCTTCCATACAATAAAATGCTACGTGGCGTCGTTGCCGGCGGAAATCGATTATATTGGATATTAAATACATACTCTTTGTGATACTTCCTTAGTTATTGTAACTGGGGTTCGTTTTGTTTTTTTTTTTAATATAATTTATTTGTTTTTAGGCGTGGATTACGACTGACGGCGTTTAGTTTTCTTTATATAAGTGAATATTTTACATTAATTATGAAATAATATTAAAATTTCAGCAATTTAAAGACGCTCGTAGCATTGACCTCTCGCCGCAGTTCATAAGTAACATAGTGTATTGTATTTCCACCAAAAAGACAAACGAAAACATTTAACAATGGTTTTAAAAAGTAATTAGGCCGGTTATAAATATAAAGCACGTACTATAGAAGAGTACTCGGACTTAATAGAGTCACAGTCTTTTAAGTGCACAGTCTCGTATTATGAAATTGTTAAATTATATTATCTGTCCGTTTACTATACTACTTACTTATGTACTTACAGAGCAAGTAACGTTTAATATAGTTTTGTCGTGAAAGCAATATATATGATGCTATCTTAATTTAATTTTTGTGGCGTCGTGAAAGTATTGTATGGCTGTCCTCTACTTTTACGTGCGATCCCTTCTAAAAAACGAGTCTTATGCTTGTACTTTGTAAAGAAGTTATTAAACTTATATAGGATTTAGTGGCATAATAATAATTCAACCAAGGACGTAGGATTTTTCTCTCTCCACAGAATTAGCGGCGACTACTTCCAGATTTCTACCACTCTCACGTTTTGAGCATTTTTATCACTGAGAAGCAAAAAGGCTTGCATTTTTTTTTAATCGTGTGGAAGACCCCACGGATCGTCACCTCACCGGGCTAAAAGGTGAGGTGGTATGTCGGACTCGAACCGACTAAAACCACACGGTTTTCCGTCACAGAGTCTTATTGCCGGAGCTGAGGCTCCTGTAAACCCCGGCAGACCTAGCCGTCTGATAAATAACAGACGACCCCACTATGGCGTATCGGACATCCATTTAAAGAGGCGCGAACACGGCGCCGCCGTCTTGGGCGGCAGCCTCCGCAGTGGAGGCCCGCAGACGTTGGCTCCCGGCCTGTTCGATATAGGTACTTCCCGAAGCAGCCATGTCCGATAAGTACCTGCGTCATCCGGTAGGAGAGGCTACCATGTAGCCTCTCCAGCCAATCCGTCATAACGGGCCGGCTTACAGCCACAATTGTAGCGTGCCCTGCGCTTGGTCGCCCAAGTCGTTCTTTCCACTCCGTCATGAGCATCTGGCGGAGCTGGGACCGTTGCATCTCGATCTCATAATCGATAGGTCTCAGCCCTCCCTCTTGAATCTCCTTGCGCCACTGATACAATAACGAAGGATTGCGCATCCAGGTCCCATGGCGGAGTCCGGCTAGGAGACTCGCCGCTTCAAATGAAATAGTGCGATATCATCTTATGACCCTGACGGCAATAACTGGCTGTGGGCGCTCAAAATCGCAGTATTAAGGGTCGTTAGGGCCTCTGCCCAAATTGGGGCCCCATAAAGAGCCATAGACCGCACGATCCCAACGTACAGTCTCCTACAAGAGGCGTCGGGCCCCTCCAAGCCCAAGCAGCCGTCCTTATAAGTTTTGGGGCCAGACTCCAGACAGGAATTGCGGTCTGAAGTCGCCGCCATTATGGTCGCTTCACGCTGTGTCTTAAATCGTGCCGTCACGAGTGTTTCATCGGCTCAACAGGTCACGATGACACCGTTCAGGAGCACACCGTGCAGCACCCAGTCGTACCCAATGCTCCACAAGAGAGGGCCTAAGACCGAGCCCTGTGGAACACCGAACGACATATCTCGCCTACCCTATCCTGCCCGGCTCGGATAGAACACAGCTCTCTCTGACAGATACGCCCCGACAATATGATGGAGGTACAGAGGCATTCTATGGTAAACAAGTGCATCCCTAATGCAGCTCCAGGGCAAGACGTTGAAAGCGTTAGCGATATCAAGGGATACCGCCAACATCACCTCGCCCCAACACTGCTGCCTCCGCCAGTGACTTTACAAGCATGGACGCATACACAGTGGAGCACAATCTGATATGTGAGATTTAAGGTTCTATCATACTTCGCTCAACCATGTATGCCATAAGGTACCCCTTAATATACAGAGGCGTGGCAGACGCGTATTAAACCAACCATTCCACCAGCGTAATCAGCCACTGAATGAATGTATATTCATATACTACATATTATATGTGATAACTGGCAGTCCGATCCCTTAGCCTTTGACGATATCCTATGAATATCCTGAATTTCATAAAGATATCGTGATAAACGAAAACGACATTGATACGGTTTTAGCGGCGGTTGAATTCGCGTAACATTAAATTATGTTTACGTAGACAAAGAGATATAACTCCTCCTTTAAGGAAACTTTGCTACAACTTTGAAGCATCTGTCCCATGACTAGTGGGCATTCCAAGATCCGAGTTCGGATTGGACAGACAGACATACACCTAACTATAGCAGTCCCACTAATAGATAATTACGCCAAGCTCGACAAACTTGGATAAAATTTATTCTGAAATGGCGCACCAAGTTGTTGGTTTAATTAAAACCGACATATGCACGTTTGGAATTTGAATTATTTATGTGTTTGACGCCATTACAAAGTAACAGGTATATAATTAATGATCATTTATTTAGCTAGCAAGGGACTTCAATGAGTGTAACAGGTGCACGAACGTACAGTCAGGACGAGATTTTAATCATTTATTACCCCTGCAACAGTATCTGTTTCCTTTTTATCTTCAAAAAAGGAGGTTAAATGTTCGATGTTTTGTATTAATTTCGATTCGAATACAAATACTCCTGTAACCAAACCTATCTCATTGTAACCAAATAAGGATTCTTCAGGGTCTTTAGATACCAAGGCAATTGCGGAAAGGAATGTACGTATGTATGTATGTAAGGATTGGTAGACAGCTTCTCTCAAACATGACTTTGATCGCTAAAAATGGTTTATTGTCACTCGATTCCCTAGCTCCTGGAAACAACTTTTTTTTCTATCTAAAAGGTACCCCAAGTTCATGTTTGTGTCGTGTATGCTGGTATTCGGTAGTGGAAATAAGACGTGAAAGCGTAACAAAATAACAAAATAATTGCATTCATAAAAGTAGGATCACCAGTATGTTACTGATTCGATAGCTTGGTCTGCATGCAGGATATCTGGGAACTTACCTTCGTAACTCGTAACATCACGACATGTATTTAATTTAAGAATCGGTAGACATTGTGACAGAGATATGGGACGTGCGATGTTTTAGGCATAACAAGACAAATAGGTACACAAAAGATATATGCAGCTGTTTCCTTTAATAGGAAAAAAGAGAGATCTCTTTTGTATTTGCAATAGCGCTATAAATCACCGATCACTACTAGTATATAACTTATTAGTACCATTAAATATGGCTACCGGTTGGATACAGAAATATGTACATTGTGATTAACTATTAAATATCGGCCTTACGGCATAAAACAGCAGGTGAAACTGACGATTAGTGATTAGTGTGTTTGTGACTATGGGGCTATTTTAAAGTTAGTACATGCTCCCAGGTTATTTTAAATCTTTTACATTGTGTCGCAAATCACTATTGTGCTATTGTTGTCGATTGCCAAACAGCTGTATTGAACTAAAAGTTAATTTAATTCGTTAAACATTTTGTGTTCGTCTGTTTATTTTCGTTTTTACAAATTCTGGTTTTTAAACTCGAGGATTTTTCTCCGATTTCAATTTATGAACAATGAAACAAGACTCATTGTCGGTTGGGCGAAATACCAATATAGTTCCAATTGTCTATGGACAAATTTATGATGTCACGGTAATTTTTATGTCACTTTTTCTTGTCCAGTCTATGAATACACGACGGACAAAATGTCACCGTGACATACATAAAATATAAGATTTAAGTTACTAAGTAAGCCAATTATATAAGGTTGACCTGAGGGTTAGCAAAAGTCAATGACAACGAAGTTACAGAAATAGCTAACTGATGAATCGATTTTCATCACACTTTCTGGAACTTAACACCGATACTAGTAAAAGACACAGACTGATAGTATTGGTATCTCAAGTAATCAATTTACGTAATGTTTACTATAATATACATTTACAGTATAGATGGCCTTTATTTCACGGCTGTCGAATGTCGATGTCGATGTAAGAGTTAGTCGAGGCAATCGTAAATAGATATTATTTTAAAGTTGTAACAAATACAACATGATGATCAAGGAAAGATGAATGAAAACTAATAAAAGGATAATGAATCTTAGAGTATACTAATTGTGCTATGAATTTTTAAAGTTTTTTTTATACGAGAATTTGTCTTGAAATATAACGTATAAACAAGGATCCTTAGTACTTCACACCTTTATACGTACCTAGTCTTGCCATAAATATTGTTACAAACAAATATCTTTTTTCTATTGCATAAAACATTTACTACTATAATCTGTTTTAGTTTATACATTTTAAATATAATAGCATTGAATATATATGAAGTTCATTCAAAACAATCCCCATTGGCTTTAGTACAGTCCTTCAAACGTCGAGGCCAGTTAACAATAGAAACACGCACTCTCTCCGTGGGAAAATCTTCACTACCAATCTTATGGCTATCTATAATTCATAATTTGAAGTCTCTAAAACATTTTAAGGGACTCGAAATCATCATGGAATTTAGAGCATGGTACGCGCCAAATGCCAGTGACCTTTCTTTGCGTACCGTTTAAGAAGTCGTTTTGATTTGACCACCCTATTCCTTTTTAAATTATCAGTTAAATAATGACCAGTGCATATCTTATAGTCTGCAAGTCCTAAGTCATCTTCTAAAATACGCGACATAGTTCTCGATGCTATATCAATTTCAAGATCGTTTAATCATTTGCTTTCGGACAGGATTTCTTCGAATTCTTTCCATCCCCGCTAAGATAGCCTTTTTCGTACGAATGCTACGTGGACGGCCAGATATTTTTCTGTCACAAACGGAAAAGATGTTTGTACCATTGTGCCTATCGGTAGATGAAGACTTTCCGAAATTGCAATTGGTTCGATACCTACTTAATGTGTATCACAGCAATTCAGTTCAATCCCAAAAATATTTAACACCACATACATTACACATACATTACACATACATTACACACCACAACACATTCATTTAAGATTCACAAAAGAATGACAGATTCTATATTAAAATGTAATATTATGATTTTTTTAAATTGTAACAAACTAAGTATAATAAGAATTTAATTCATTAGTTCGCCTCCGCATATTTATAATAACCAGATATGTATAAAGATATCTCAGTTTTAATTTTAGACGTACATTAACCAACAACCAACCAACAAATAATACAACAACACGACCTGCTCTTTCGCCTTATATAATATATGCCGTGCACGAGTTCAGTAGAGAAACTAAATAAGAAAGGTCTCAGATATCGACCGCACTGAACAATAGCCTGAGACTCCTTAGGGCTAGTTTCCAGTAGAGAGCAACAAAACACAACACATCAGTTGCGAAGTTCACACGCCGCAGCTGCTCTACTGATGATCGCAAGCAGATATCTCGCGGACTCACGGATCTCACTAGATTCATATCTCATTCCGCCGAACACTGCCTACCCATTTAATGTTCATCTGAGTGTATGAAACAGAACCTCGTTTTAACTTTAATTACTCGTTATTAGCTTGGTAGCCGCCGCTAATGTGGCCAGTAACGTCGGACAAGAAATTGGGACTTCATTAGATTTTTGTGTAACATGTAATTTATTTAGGAATAGTGAAGAAGTAAGAATAGGAATGTGAAATACGATTTCTGTGACTATTATAGTGTGTGGAAGTTTTAATGTTATATTGTAAGGGTTTGATGAATACGTTAGTGGTACTCGGTTTCATCTAAATAAATAAATATAAAGTGCTGTTTCCTGACCAGCGAATTATTTGAAAGGGCTACATTAATTAATTTTTAATTTATTTAAAAAAAATACGGAAACAATTTATGTAACACAAAAAAAATACAACGACAATGACGGTTAAAGTTATTCTGGCCATTAACAAATAAAATTGTGACCACAATGCGATCTGTAGTATTTTTAATAGGTACTCTGAAACAGATTTTAATAGAGAAAAAAGACCCGAAACTTAAAATTCTTAAGGAAGTGATGTCTTTTCCGGAGTAGTAAAGATGTTTCTTACTCTTTTACGCTTTTACGACTGATTAATTATTATGATTTAAATAGTCACACAGATGTTATGTTCTATTACACATGTTTTATACGCAGTCTTAGCGAATAAAACATGTCATATAACCTTATTATAAACATTTGTTTAAGCTTTTGTTGAATTAGTGTAAAATGAATAACATTAAGTAATAAAAATGTATTAATTGTAGCCTTGTAAATATTACAGTGCATTACTATTTCCTATCCTTTCCAACTTATTTGATCATAATGTTCTTATTTCTTATTCAGTCAGTCCTTTAGAGTTTTGGAAGTAGTAGAGTCCCTACCTAACCGTATTGTTGTTGTTTTGGCCCTAAATAGTACTTTGAAAGCTCTATTCCATGATCAGCTGTTTATATGTAGTAAATGTTGTAGATACAATAGTAGCTGTTACCAGCGGCTTCGCACGCTTGTAGTACCGCAGTTAAAACTTTTTTTTTTAGAAAATGTTTTTACAGACTTCGCATATATCATTTGTAAAAATGAATTTGAAAAATGAAAATTGGATTATTAAAGTATGTATGAGTAAAGAAATTTTACTTTGTTTTAAAAGTTGTAAAGTTTTCTCAGAGCTGACGTAGGTATCATACTTCACAATTATCTTATACACTATTGTTGTCCTCGCTCACAATTTTAGTATCATTATCATTTAGTATCATTAGTATAATTTTATTATCATTGAGCATTTATGATTCTATTGATTTTGAACACATTTACATAAAAATAAGATAACATTTACAATTAAAAACATTCTAAAATGTTAATACCTTTTTGTGACTAGATACCATACGTATAAAATTAAGAAGAGACTGCAGGTCATTTAGCTTGGCACTTACCTGAAACAATCAATAAAAATTGTTTCAGGAATTGTTGTGAAAATGTAATTAATATAGGGTTTTATATTTACATTAGATTTACTTGACTTTTATTTACATTAGATTATAAGCTCCTAAGGATGGCTCTCCCCGTAAAGGAATCCATTATTCGGTATACTCCGGTATTACTGCATAAATAGAGAAATATGGGATCTTCCAAACGAGTTTAAGTTCTACAAACATGTTTATTTTTTTATTTAGATACATTTACAATTTTATTACACGGAAACTCCCAAGGTAATATTGCAAGCTTATAACTAATTCTATACAATTATTACTTATATTTAACAATTAATAATAATAACAATTATGAACACAAATTTTCTACAAGTCAGAAATAATGCAACTTTGGGCTACTTCTGTCAATTTTGGTAGGCTACAGTTATAAATGTCTATATTTGTAGCCATTGCGTTAATAATCCGTATGGCGTGCAACAAGGGGGCAAATTTTAGTAAGTTAGTCCTCACCACCGGCCCGCTGAGTGTGGGAGGGCGGCTACGTATCTGGGGGGGCACATAGCAATATACGAGGTACCCAAAAATAAACTACTTTGTAGAACTTAAATTAGTTTAGAAGGTCCCATATTTCTCTGCCGCAGCCCCCCATTGACAGGAGTAGAAAACACAGGGGTCCCCAATAACCGCAGTTTCTAGAAAACGTCCTGGTTTTTTGTGCAGCCGTGATATCCGGTCGAGTCAGCCCATACGTGCCTCAGCATGGCTCTCCCATTTTTTTATGTTGTTTTCAAGTAATTATACATATGTAATGGTTGATAGCCTACTAGAAATTGTTACTAATAATCTTTATACTTCACAAGACACTTTAATATTTGCGTTATGTTCCTTTAATAAAAACATACTGTCCCAAATTGGCACACATGGTCACCCTATACGCAATTCCGTTGTGCCTTTGTAGACACGGTATCGTTACACACAGCGCTTGTAGACACTATGTCGGTATATAAATGCACTGTTCAAATATGAGGGAGCCGGCGGTTCACGAATAATTCTAATTGACGTTATAATAATCACATCCCTATATTACGTTACAAGTTGTTATGCACAATTACTGTTTGGCAGGGGAGCGGGATCCAGTTATAAAATAACATAATGTGAACACGTATGGCGTTTTGTGAATTTATGATTCATTTGTAATGTTTAAAGACATTACTTTTTTTCTAAAACCGATTATTAGTTCTTGAGCTACACGTTTAGAAGAAGAAAATTCTGCCCCCCTAAAACATATGAATTTAATTGATTATTAACTAGCTTTTAATTATTTACATTATTTTTATCCATCCCTCTGGAACTTAGTTCTTAGGGGTTTCCACACAAACAAAGAAGGATTAGCTATTTGATGTGCACCGGCTCGTAACCTGCATGTCGTATCGGCTTAATGGGGTTTGACGTAAGCACACGATACCTGCCAACTGCGAAGCGTAGGGAAGGATTATGCCAAAATCCTTTCTAACCGTTAAGTTAAAGCGAACGCAGTGTGTCCATTTAAAGTCCAGCCGATTTGGCTGCCTTGTGCCTGTATATTTGTCTGTGTGCGGATAATCCTGTACTGGTCGTAATTTATATTGTTTTTAAACAGACTTCTTACACGACTGCTGTGTGTGAGTACGTATGTGATTTTTTATTCCACCATCACTTATAAAAGCTTGAACAGATTTCAACGTGTGGGTAATTTGGGTATCGTTGGAATCCTTCAACATCATTCTTAGTTTGTGTTATCGTAGTGATTAATTTTTATATTATGATAATTCTGAAATAAGTAAGTAAGTGTGCGGGCGGTCTTTGGAGCAAACGCGTTCTAGAGTGATGACCGCGAATCAGTAAACGGACGGACGGACGACCTAAAGATGACGAAGACTTGGTATGGTGTAAATGGGTGAGGCCTATGTGGCAGCAGCATCAGTGGACTGCCCTAGGCTAATAGGTTGTTTTTTTTTGCCTAAACCGTCTGTTGTAATCTTGTGAATCGTCAGTACAGAAACTCTGTGAAACTTTATAACTTGAATTTTATGTTTAGGACTGCATTTCAGTAAGTTGGTCTCAGGTTACAGTCGCGCTCACAAGACTGAACATTTGCCAGAAATCTCGCAACTCTATAGGGACATATAATTTTCAACCCAATAGACAGAAGAATACCGTGGCCAATTTAATTAAATGATATCCATGCACAAAGGTTATTATTTTGCAAAGAAACAAAACAATATGGAGGTGTTCACTCAAGGAAACTTAATACCTACTTTATTCTTGCATTCAAGAATAAACATTTTTACTTCATCGTCATCACTCAGTCTATCGCAGTAAACTGCTGGACAAAGGCATCTTCCATAGCACCCGGCCACCGCGTTTCGCACCCAGTCATATCCCAACTACTTATCTCAGATAGTCAGCCCATATGGCTGGGGGCGCCCTACCGTCCTTTTACCTATAACATTTTCTTTGATAAAGGAAGATTTTAATACAATTGATTCATAGATAACGGGCAAGTGCTCTTTTGTATGGGTATTCAGAGTATAATCTAATAGGAATGAAATGACACCGATATAAACTTTTTATTTATTAAATAACGCTAAAGAACTAACAAAATCACCTAATACTCATACTTTCATATCTAAATATAGTTAAATAATACATTTTCTTCAAGTCAAAGCAATTTTACATGTATACATGTAAAATTGCTTACATTTTCTTCAAGTCAAAGCCACCAATACAACAAATACGAAATACCACTAGGTATTTCGTATTTGTTACATGATGGGCGCATAAACAATTTGGAACTTAAGATTTAGACAGATTATATATGTTTAGTTGAATAAATCTTACTTTTGCTTACGTTCTGTTTGACCGAGTGAATGAGGTGACTCGTTTTTCCCCTCAGCTCAAAGGCGGGCAGCACACTTGCGACTCTCTTTCTTGCCGCTACACCAAATATATATAAAAGAGCCCTATAAAAAATAGTGGGTCGTACCGACAGATGACAGAATCCGTTGAAATCCGAGACTGAGGTAGAGACACACGACACTATGCGCTTATATTTTATTCTCTTTGAAACTTTAATGTATGTTAATTTATTTTATTACTTATTCACTTAAAAGAGCCCGTTCTTTTTTCTCTTCGCTGAATAAATTAGTTAAAGTATACGATTATTTGTGGAGATGTTTTCTAATAATAATAACATTTTAAGAATATTTTGACTGTGGGTCTGCACCTACCTAATATATGTACATATGTATATTTTGTTCGGTGCCACACTCTTGGCAGAGTGGTTGTGTTTGTATTTTCAGGAGTGGTGGCAAGCTTGGCAAACCTTCGCCATTCCTCACGTGATTTACATCTTCTTGAGCCTAGATAGATAACATATACTTATAACATTATAATGGATAGTTATGCCTGTAAGAAGTTCACACACGTAGCATTTGTAAGTTGCGGTAGCGTGGGATCACTGTTAATGAATTCTATTAGGTTGGCAACTAATAAACCCGCCATCTTTATACACAAATTTATTTATTTTTTTAAGTATACAAAATCTAATTATTTCTCAACTATATAAGCACTGTCGTTTTCTATCATTTGTCGCTAACGCGCTGGCAGAGACATAATGCCTTCCTCGTAGAAGTTTTTAGTCTTTTTATTAAAAAAGGTGGTAAGGTCACTTTTAAGCTGGTCTTCATTTTTAATTTTTTTATCTGCTAAGTAGTGGGCTAGAGATAGATGATAATCTGAGGGCATAATGTCTGAAGAGTACCGTGGGTGAGGAAGGACAGCCCAGCCAAGCGAAAGTAATTTTTCACGAGTCGCTTTTGCTACATGTGGTCGAGCATTATCGTGCAAAAAGTATACTTTCTTTTGATTTCTCGGTAATCTCGCTGCTACTTTATCCAGTTGGTCACAATAAATATTGGCCGTGATTGTAGGGTTAGATGGCAACAGCTCCCCGTATATAATTCCGTTTATTCCCCACCACACACTTAAAAGAACTTTTTTTCTCGTGTATGTAGATTTTGGAGTTGGTACTCCTGCTTCTCCAGGTCCAAGCCACTGGGGCTAACGCGAAAAATTTATTTTTTTATCCCCCGTAATTACATCCCTCAGCCACTCATTGGTACGATGATAACTAATTAGATCCATGCACACGTTAGCTCTCTTCTGAAGTTGAAACGGCGTCAACACATGTGGCAACCATACTGAATATTTCCAGGTCTTTTCTAAAGCGTGGAGTTGTTTTTCTACTGCAGTATGAGAACACTGAAGCTGCTCTGCCAGACAACGTGAAGTGAACCTGGGATCCATTTCTATGAGTCTTTTTAACTCATCTACATCTATGTCCGATGGATCCTGAAAGGTCGTCCTGGATGAGGTTCATCAGATAGGTCATAATTTCCATCCTTAAATCTTCTGAACCAATGTTTGGTGAATGTTTACGACCTAAGCGAAATTCGTGAAGTAAAAGCAGACAAAATTCTATACGAGAAATATCCATAATTTACTGTAGTTTTACTATTCGAGATCCAGTTGTCAACTGATCTGACATACAACTCTTGCTTTATTTATATACTACTCCAAGAAATTCGAGATAGTTCTATAACGTTTTAGAAACTAATCGAAAAAAGTGGCGGGTTTATTAGTTGCCAACCTAATAAAAAAAGGGCTTATTGGTTTTTCCACGAGCACGATATTGAAAAGCTTTTTAAATTAGAGTCTTAGAAAGTCTGAAATGTAAACCTTGAAAGTACACATTCACTTTTCAAAGAGTATTCGCGAGGTCGTTACATGAAGAAAACTTCTTTTAGTGTTTGCACCTGAAAAACTTTGTTGTTTGTACCGAGTCACGTTTTCATTATCCATCCGTCCGCCCGTGTCACTTAAAGTTTGTAAGGTAATCATTTCAGATTTGGAGGAACGCCATCGCCACCGGGCTTGAGACTGTTTGTAGCGTCAGTCGCCTAATATAATTGGGGCAGTCTGAAAGGATTTCACCGGATGTGCGATGTATGTACATTTAAAAAACTGAACAGCGTCAAGCTTACTATACAGTGTAATATTTTATTTGTGTAAAGTTGAGTACATTTAACGTATACATATTAAAAAGAAGACCGTCCGAGTTGGCCAGAACGTAAACAACTATTTTGTAATCAAAGTCAATTAAATAATAAATTTCATTTTAGTACATTCTTCTTGTAGTATCAAAGGGACAAATAAAAAAAAAATTTAATAATTGATTATTAATTTTCAACTCAAATGACCTGTTTGTGTTGCTGAGTCAATAAAAAAGAAACATGTTAGGTGAAACTGTTTCAAAATATAAGTAATCACATTATCAAAATATTTACAAATACTTTAGTATTAGTATTAGTAGTATTACACTACTTTAATTCTTGCCTTATTTCATTAAACTAAAGTTTTAAAATTAAGAAGTTGAAAAAAGATGAAAGATTATTGTTAAAATATAAAAAAATATAAATCGTTTTGAGTTAATTATTTTCATATTCTAGTAGCACTTGACTAATTCTGTCATTCGCTTTGCGCGCATACGCTGGTGCTGAAGATTTTTCTAGAGTTTCCACGATGAAAAAAGAAAAACAACTACAGACCCATAGCCATCACCTCCTTGTTCTCCAAGATAATGGAATCCATTGTTAACTGCCAGCTCCTCCGGTACTTAGAAGACCACCAGCTCCTCAATGATCGACAATACGGCTTCCGTCAGGGTCGTTCAGCTGGTGATCTTCTCGTATACTTGACTGCCTATTCTAATTTAGTCCCATTTATATACTCGTAATACAAGACAAATCTATAGACGTTATCCTTGCACTGTATGGCTGTGTAAGTAGATATATGTATATACAGTCTGATGGATAACAGTGCGATCCCTTGTTCACCTGTTACGACACAAACTTGGAGATGAGGTGACAGTATTGTACTTAACCAAGAACCACAGAGCTCTAAAAATATGCAGAGTTTTACCAAACTTTTTACCGAATACAACTTTATTAACAAATATCGAATATCAAAAGCACAGCGGCACTGCGGCAAGGAGGTATCGTGCAATAATGTATCCCCGTGGCCGGTGGGCGTTGTCGGTACATGTACAAAAATTACCAGTAAAATGACCTTTTGTTTTCTATGTGCAATTCTTGGACGTTTTTGGTTCCATGCATGACTCAATTCGATTAATTGATGTTGATAACGCTCAGCTGTGATAGTTTCACTTGGTTTTAACAATTCATAATAAATAACACCTTTCATATCCCACCAAATGCATAACAATACCTTATTTACGCGAATGTTACGCTTTAGAGTCGATGTGGACGGTTGACCAGGATCTACCCGTGATTTCCTACGTTTTAGATTATCATAGTAGATCCTTTTTTCATCGCCAATATAAAAAAGATTTCTTTTTGTGACGAGACAGTAGTGAAGCACAAATGGTTACTCGATTTTGTATCGCTAATTCTGATAAAACATGTGGAACCCATTTTCCTTATTTTGAATTTTACCCATTGCGTGTAAACGATCAGAAATTGTTGATTTACCTACATTTAATTCTTCAGCCAACTCTTGTAGTGTGCGGGCAGGGTTTTCATCCAATAACGCCTACAATTCACCGTCTTCCACTACGTTCTTTATCCTCTAAATCAAAATTACTACTTTTAAATCGTCGAAACCAGTATTAACATGTTTTAACAGATGGTGCAGATTCATAAAAATACACACATATAATGCATGCAATAAATATACATACATATCTATACGCGAGCGAAGCCGCTAGTATTGAACACTGACACAGCTAGTATATAATATTCTGATAACGCTTGAAACGTAACAAAATATTTCCATGTTTCATTTTTGTATCAATTCAGATTTCCCTAATTTTGAACTGGGAATTACCCAGTTCAAAATATTGTATACCTTTAAATGATGTAAATTCTATGTGTATAGAAAGTGAATACAAAATATAACCTCTTGAACTATATAATAATAGGTAGGTAGGTAGTTGTTTCAAGTGAAACCGCAGACACAAACCACAAGCGCGGTGTGGACAGCGGGTCGCATGTGTGCGTATAAATGCGGGGCCATCTGTCATGTCGAGCAGGAATTAGAGACGGGCCGTGGTCAGGAACTGTGACAGCCCGAGCGTGTCTGTCTCCCTACCCACTGAATGGGCCCTGGCAAGACGCAATGAGCCCATCAGTTCAAACTGTAGTTTTGTCAAGGTGTAAAGTTTTCTCACAGCTATAAAACCGTTTCGACGTTTAATAAAGGAAATTGAATTGACTGTATAGTTAACTACCGCCTTTGACAGCATTTTTACTGAATATCATCATTGCTATGAGGTTATCGGTCTCGTAGAATAAGGTCAGCGCATCTCTTCCCGTGAATGTCGTAAAAGGCGTCTAAGCGTTCGGACTGTTATCTATCCGACACTGTAAATATACAGTCATAAAGTGATCGGATGACAGCAATATTCTTGCTAACAAATGTGCTAGTTGGAGACGACTCTGCCTACCCCTCCGGCGATATAGGCGTAAGCGTGAAACAAAAATACAGTAGCTGCGAGTTAAATTTGACTGCTTCATACTCACCGTGGAAAGATCCGGACTCACTTTAAGTCCAATAGTAATTGACCTATAATTTATTCTAGATATACCCAGTTGGCATACTTTAACGGCTATAACAAAAAATATCAAACTAATGTCACCTATTACGGTACACGAGATACAGCCAACTCAACGACAGACAGATGTTCTAAGCGATATTTTTCCTAACTATACTTATTAGAAGTAACTGAATCTGACATAACAATATATTCAGACACGTGTAACACATGGCCTTTGATCCCAAACTAAGCAGAGCTTGTACTTTTCTTTTCAAACATTCGTTGAAGTCCGAGGAGTATGGTTATAATAAAGAACAATTGTGGGTTTTTTACTGCTAAGGGTCTCCAGCTTTTGATACAACGATATCGGTCTAGTCAGCTAGTTATAAATAATTTTCACCCAGACAGAACTAATAGTCATGCTCATCACACAATAATTTGTCCTGGGTAGGAATAGAACCCACGACGTTAAGCTTAGTCAAGATGTCTAACCACTAAACCAAGACGCCAGTTTCAAAAACTATGTAGACAGCAGGACCTGTAATAGCGCTGGACACGTAAAGTGAAAGACCACAGTGCGTGGTCAGTACTTGTTGAAATACTCATTGCCCGCTCCTTATGACATACGCCTCAACACGGACTGGACATGCAAAATACGTGAGCTTCAAACAATGAACATATCTACTTAGTCACCATTGGTAAACTGTGTTACCTTGTCACTACAACAGAAATTCGATAATTTGTTTGTCGTTGAATTGTGAACTGAAATGGCACATATATAATTAAATATAGTATCGATGGGATTGTTGAAATTTCTGTCCCGTGTGAGATTCGAACCCACGATTAGTTGGCTATAAAATACATATATTAGGTACATAGGTTCTGCACTGGCTTTTTCTCCAACTCGCCAAAATGCTAGCAATCATTATAATAGCCCTTTAATAAGAAAAAAGGAAAATTAATACGAATAAAAAGAATAATAAGAACCCAGTAATAGGACCTAGAACATAAGCTACATTGATCCGTTTCTTTTCCTTTTATTTTAGTTTATACATGAAGCACAATAGTTAAACTGATGGCATTGTCAATCTCTGAACTAAACATAGCAGGTACACGTCGTCTTACGGACAACTCGCTGTGCTCATTTGTTAGTCCAAAAAAGTCTCTACGCGCCGCTGCAGCTCAAAGCGGAATAGGCAATTATTTGTACCAATTACGACAAAAGGGCGGACAGAATGACAACGCGAACTAGTTTATATTCGTTTACTGGGTATGACGGTATGACAACATACAAATTTAACTTTTATAAAAGCAAATCTAAACTCGATTTGCTTCTTTCTTAGTATAACTGTGTGCCTAGATATGTATAGAAAAATCATCATAACCAACAAACATTTTTTTTCCTTTTTCCTCCTACTTATAAAGAAGCGAGCGAGGCCAGTCCGAAGGGGTAAATAAAACCTCTTATAAATTAATTAGCTACCACCTAGAATACAAATGTTGTCGAGCTCTCGAGATGATCTCTTGGAAATTTCCTATGAGTTTAAAAGGATAACTCAGCAATGTCTCGTTACTTCTAGAAAAATCGACTCTAGGACTTTTGATTACATATAGGCTTGTTTATAAACTCAAATATATGACGTTCGGTACAGTAGGTACACTACACCTTAGGGAATGATTACATCTGATGTCTGAAATTGAATAGTGTTACATTTAATGTTTATCAAAACAATTTTATCATTACATCATAATAATATTAAATTATCTTAATTATCTAAGCGTTACTCCAATGCGACAAAGTAGCAATTTTGTCTAAACATTCTCTTTAAGTATTTTCCTTCTATAACGAACGTATTCATTCCTTAGTATTTTAAAGATATGTCTGTGTTTTAACATAAACTGATACATAGTTTGAGCAAGTTTCGACCCCAAACATATGCAATATTATATACTAAAACGCTTATATTTATGCGCGTTAACATGTGGGTCTGATGTAGATAAACTCTTAATTCATAGTTTCGCTTAAAATTAAAACCGGATCAGTTCTACAAATACATGCGCAGGTACCCAACAAACTCTTCGACCCTTATGTTATCCCTTATCTTGTTAATGGCCCATATGCTCTTCCTTTACGTATTACATAACGTATATTTTTAATAACTATTGTACACAGAGTGCACTTAATACTAACGATCTTTTTATGTGAATCATATTTCTCGTACACAAGAGTTCTGTAACAAAGGCTTGACATTTGACAATAAAGACTTTCACTGAAGTTCAGAATTGTTTAAAATACTAAATAAAGAATTCAATTAATTGTTACAGTTTATCAGTTTAATACAGTTCACATATTTATTTTTACAAGGTAGAATGTCCTACTATTTATTTATTGTTCTATTTTATAACTAAATTGTATATGACTTGACCGTCTGCGCTCTAATGCATCTTTCAACCTACGATTGGATATATCAATGAATGTTATCATCATTAACGTTTAATATAAGACATAAGAACACACAATTACATATATGCATAACTGCAGTAACTGTATCACCGAAAGGGTGGGCAGAGGCGGCTCATACGCCTAGTTTTTTAAAACAATAATTTAACCCACCTTACGTAGCGGGCCTGTTCGTCATCCGGGCACTGTAAAACTGTATAATATATACTGTCCCATAGGTAACAGTCCGATCCCTTAGTTCGCCCTAAACGACAACCACGGAAATAGCTGGGGTAGCCCTATTCTACTAGAACTACTATCGAAAACCACAGAGCAACAAATAATACAAAAAAAAATAAGGAAAGAACGTGTACGTGTGTCTCTTCTGTTATCTGTATACGCCATGTACAATGTACGGCACCCCTTAGAAATGAAATGATTGCAAACTAAGTTTCAAATTAATTTAATTACCTAAATATTCGGTTAGGTAAAAGACTTCAAAGGCCAAATTTGTATTCGAGTATCCGTCACTAGGCGCATGTGGCAGATTAGTATTTATAAATGGTTGTGCGATAGAGTTTGGGCGCCACGTGTTCATCATATTAGGGATATTTGATTTTTGCTTACTACGACGATGTAATTATAAATAACACATATACATAATACATATATGAATACGAAAATGTGAAGATATTCATTCTGACATCATATTAACAGCATTTCTCGTATACCATTGAAGTACCGTACCAGACTGTTTAGAACAGATTTGATTATATCGTCATCATATATTTTTTTAAGACATTATCCATAATATTTTCTATCGCATTTCGTGTACGTTTGTTATAAATTACAGGTAACATGACAAACATGCTTTTGTAGTGTAAACTGGTATTAGCTTGAACCATATGTAGCTTACCAGCTCTGCGGTTACTAGATGCTAGTAGGGGAACGAAGAGAGGGGGGATGAGGAGATGGGAAAGAGGAGAGGGGATGAGAGGAGAGGAAAGGGGATAGGGGGAGTTAGGCCTCCGGATACCTCACTCATTTAGGGAAATGCAAGAGTTACTTCACAACCGGTTTTCTGTGAGGCCGTGGTATCGCACCAGTCGAGTTACCATAGCTCTACCGTCTAAATAATAACTCACTTTCAAATCTATAAATGCATGGCATTGTAAGTAGTTTTAAATTTATGAAGTGTGATTTACATGTGCCGATAGATGTTAGAGTAGATATTACACATATATTGCCCTTGTACATCGTTTTTGCGACTTAAAAACGAATTCTTTTGCATCGCTCCAAAATATAATTCCGTATCTTATCGTGAATGCGACAGCCGTAATAGGCAGCGAGAACCGTGTCTTTGTTCACAGTTTTATGTTTTTTTGTAGCATGTCTGGTGCATATGCATGGTTTTTTAATTTACCACACACCTTTTTAATTGTGTATTCGACTTTAGAGTACTAACTTTCAATTTTCAAACCCAAGAATGATACTACTTTCATTTCAGTTATACTTTTAGTATTGTGTTCAACATTTCTATCATCATTTTTGTAAAAAAAATGATTAAAAAGTTTAAAAGTGCTATTTCGAAATTTTCCAGCGGTCATTGATTTAAATAATAAATAGGAGTAGGATTAGTGAACGATTAAATGCGGATTACCACAACTCTGCATTCACTATCTGTTTGCGATTGCTAAGGTACGACTCTAGAAGTTTAGATACATTGCTTCGAATGCCATAAGCGTGTAATTTTTTGATTAGTGATAATCAAATGCTTTCGTCATGTCCATGTAAAGTGCTTGAACTGGCATTCTTTTGTTTATTCTAGTGATAATTATATTTAGAAACTCATAAATGGCTACCTCAATACATTTGTTTTTCTAAACTACTTCTGGTTGTCTGTCAACAGATTGTTAGTTGCTATTGTTGTGTGTTAGTTGATCGCTTTTTCAAGAATCTTTGAATATATGTGTATTAAGGAAATAAGTGATCAGAAGGCAAAAGTATTTTATACGCCTTGACCTAACTTTAGGTATTTTATTGTTTGACGGTTTTCTTTAAGAATACAGAATTATACGCTACTAAAATGGCAATACCTAAATGGAATCAATAACCAACTGTTGTAAGGTTATAGAATCCGGATAATGCAAACAAAGTAATATTTTTTTGGAACAAAAAGCTAAGCCAAGCTTTTGTTAGGAGACGTTGTCGGTATGCCCGTGTACTAATTGAGGTTCGAACCCGCTGCCACTAAATAGAGTTGATGCCTTAGATTTACTTGTGAGATGTAGATAACAAAATACACGTTTCATTTGAAAATTTTAAATATTGTAAAAAGTAAGTCTATAAAAATATCAAATTAAATAAAAAAAAGGTCCTTGTTTGTAATTTTAAAAGAGCTGCTTCAATATGAATAGTATATAGTTCTTCGTGTATATGTAGACGAACACTAAGGTCGTCTTCAAGCTATGATTATAATTAGGGGCTGTGTCGAGGCGTGTGTAATGGTCGTGTAGAAAGCATTAGCGGCGGCTTGGAGCGGCTACGGTCTTGTAGTCGGCGGCGTCCAATTAGCGACGCACCTAATGTCAATGTGAATGGTTCGAAGCCAGGAAGTGGCATCAAAAGTCGATTAGAGAACAAAGCACAAAGGGATGCCCTCACTTAACCACCATTCATCCATCATTTATAGATTTTATGAAGACAAAATCACGATGGGGACTCATTTCTTTTGAAATGGAGAGTTTAAAGTATTGATTGTGTTTTTTCCTGAGTGTGACTCAGCCGTGACTTAAAGAATGTTATGAAAAGCTATTGAATACTGATGATAAGAATTAATTCTCAAAGCTATTTGCTCAAAGATGTTATTTCATTGTGGATGGTAATACAACCATTGAATGTTAGAGTCGAATACGAAGCCTTGTGAAGTTAAGACAATATTCAATCATTGTTTATAACTTTATTTAAACCATACAATGCCATACATATCAAAGAAATGACAACGCACCTATAGTTTCATGTTATATGTATTTATCTTTTTGTTATTCGTTCATTGATATTTTAATCGTGTAGAATTTCTTCTATATCTTTAGTTGTAGCTTCTTGAACAAGGAATAATATAATCGATTAGCATTACAACGTAACAAAAATAATAAGAATAACATAAAGTTGTCGATAAATGTGATGGATGACCTGGTCTATAGTCGCAAATTGTGTCAGTTGCAGGAGCAAGTTACGTCAGTCTCTTAGATATAATTAATTGAATACTTGACGACTCGATCGATATTTGCTAAGGTTAGTGAACTCATTGTAAAACGATTAATCCTGTATCCTTGAAAAGGATAGACAGAGAAATATTAAACACCCACATTTTGCTAACTATGATCGGTTATATTTATGGAATACAAGCCTATTTGTCAAGTAGGCATTTTGGGGATTCAAAATGGGGACATTGGCATGTGGTACAAGGTTGGACATGGTACATAGTTGGACATGGGTACATTGTAAAAGTAAAGGCAATAAGGAGAGGAGGCAATGAGGAAAAGGGATATTGCGGATCGGTTGAGGAGTACAACCAACAGCTCGAGCCGGCCACGCTTACAATTATTGCCTTAAAGCGTTCGTACAGTACACCCAGCTTAATACCTAGAATATAATACATCGATGATTTTAATGCTTGTATTTTATGTAACCCTGCCATAACTTTGGAAGGGTCCTTTGACGGTGACAAAGGCAACGTATCAACAAAAGCGACAATAACCATGCGGCTCAGTCGAGCGTGACCTCCGCGCCGCCGGGGAGTCGTGGATCAGTCCCGGGTGGTACAATCTCACACTAAGCATCATTTCTCTTTCATTGTCATGCTTCTATGGTAATGTAATGCTTTTTGAAATCATTGATTTTTTTTTTTTTGGTTCGGTTTGCTATTAAAGCGTGTTTTTTGTAAGTATATAATATATATTTTTGAGTCTTGCACTGTTATTAGTCCTTGATGCGGATTACAGAAGGAACAACTACATTTTAAATGTATAGATAAACAGATAAAGCTTTATGTTGTAAGGCGTGGTAAAATTAAAGAAGTTGTGCAGAAATATAGTTTGAGAGTTGCAGTAGAAACACGAGTAGAACAACGGCGCATCTACACGCTGTTTCATTTTCAAAGCTGAACGGCTGATATCTGGATACCATTTGTAGTATCCACATATCAGCGGGGTTGCCCGGCTACTCTTCAAGTAGTGGGCGGTACCTAGCATTACCAAAAAAGAGTAAACAACAAATATCAAGACTGATTTTCTCTCTAATGACATATATTATCCTAAGTATTGTGTAACCATTGAAAACTCGTATTCAAGTATCGAAGGACTTACGGCGCCTTTCCAACTCGAGCAACAACGTGACCGGCACTCCTAATGTCCCTCCGTGAAGAGGTACGTCAATGTTCGATCGAGAGGGGGTAGAGGTCAGGCACGTGTGCACCTGCCTGCCCACCATGCCGCCTCTGGGCTCAGATAAATTATTTTAGTCCCTACGTATATTATTAAATTTAAATATTCATGAGGTACTGATACCATACCTAGTGTCAGTCCTACAGTAACTGTTTTGTGTGATCAGTTATCATTATCAGGAACTAGAAATATTTTAGCTCAAATGTACCTTTCACCTTATCCATAGATACATACACTCACGCCCGTATCCCCGAAGGGGTAGGCAGAGGTTTATTAACGCCCACATTTTGACGATTACATTTTATTTTCAATCGAACGAAATAATTTGGAATATATTGACAGGATAGAGAGGATAGATGGAGCAGGGAAGGGATATTGTTTTACAGATGGATGCAGGAGTATAAGCCATAGCTCGAGCAAGGCAGGGTCGCTCACCTGTAACTCGCACTGGCTGGTGCGGGAAGTACCTTATCCTTGCAATAATTAAAATATGAAATGCAAAAGAAGAACAATAATTTCTGTTTGAATCAGTACTCGAAGAAATCTCGGTTAGTGATAAGACCGCCGATTGTCATTCCTGTGTAATCATATATCTGTATTACATCTTGTACTGGTATACAATAGAATGAAATAAATAAATAAATGAAATCTACGATAATCAGGCGGGTGGTGTTTTGTTTACCAAGTGTTTAAAAACCCCTTAGCCCTTACCTCTTGACGGGACCTATCAAAGGATCCAAGTAAAACTGCTTGACGTTAAAGCTATTTTTGAACCCCGTAACCCCCCTCTCCCCCTTTAACGTTCTCCTCGGGGGCAGATAAACTTTATCAACATTAATGACCGAGACGAGGAATACTTATGGGGCTTACACATACCGGGGTTTGTATGAACACAGTTGAGATCGAAAACCATAGCGATAGTCTGTCTAGGGATAGTCTAGTCTCGTAAAATTTGACCAATTATATGAGATAAACTTAATTAAATATTCATACCGTTAACGCCTTTAAATTGAGATTAGCAATACGCAGATCAGCGACGATATTACAGCAATCAGACTTAAAATAATTGATTTACTGTTTTATTCATAAACTGAACTAGGTATCTCAAAATTTGCGTTTTTAAACTTTTGAAAATAAAGCGAAATATCTTCATCAGGTAAATACGTACAGCGCAACGGCAAATTGTATAATTATCAAAATGACAGAAACATCAAAGTCGTGATACAAGCGATGGAGAACTTCGCTTGGCTAATATAAAATCACTTAGCGAATAAACAAAAAACGCTAAGCTTTGTCTAACATAAACTAAAATAAAACAAAAAAATAAAACCGGTGACTAAATACAAAAGCTAGACATAGTGGAAGAATTAATATGACGTGGAGAGTTAACAATACACTTTATTGGAATAAGAATGGTTGACAGGAAGAGGCATGAGATATTCAGGATTAAAGAAGTACCTAAGAAATTAAAAATCTTTTTGGATTAAGTGACCAGACTCTTAAAGAAAGTTAGTCTTTTTAAAGGAGCAGTTCCCATACATCGTAATTATATAAAAATATGTATTGAGCCCTTTAGCTAAAAGCTGTATGTAGATGTGTATGACACCTACATCATGCAAGCTTATGTTCGGTCGGGCACAATTTCAAACTGCGGGACACCAACTTAGCATTTCTATACCCTAATACTGAATACTGCTTGACCTTATAATCGAACCTGGACGTCAGAACCGATGAGCGAAGTAATAGAATTAATCACAGTAATGTATTCTATTAATCGTACATCAAAGCAATTTTTTGAGTATATGAGGAAGCAATTTTTTGAGTATATTTTGAGTATATGAAGGAGGGAAAGAGGAGAGAGGGAGTTGGAGGGGTTTTCTGTGAGGCTGTGTTATCGCACTGGTCGAGCCGGCCCATTCGTGCCTAAGCATGACTCTTTTACTGTCAAACGATGGTTACGCATGTTTTTAACATGCGATTTCGTTTATCAAACGAAACAGTTAATTTATACACAATGTACGTCATTACATCTTCATTCTCTGATACAAATTGTAATTCAAGTCCTAATATGGCTAAAATAATTGCTTTAAAGTCTATCCCCACTGTAATCGCTTTAGACAGACTATTGACCCTAAAAAAAAACGCTTTTATGTTTGAAGGCGTTGGCTATCTGCCTGTCCGTCTATCATCATTATGGCGCTGATTTACGGGCCCGATAACGATAACTCTAGTGCGTGGTCGTGCGATGAGCCATAAGCCAGAGGCGATCGCTGAACATAAAGACTGCCTGTAGTGTGCAATGTTTGAAAGGTTTCCGCGTTCTCATACGCTTTGATAAAACCAGCGGCATATTGTACGGCTTTTACTCTCTTCTAGATTGTCTGTTACAAATCTTGGACAGTATTTTAAATAACGAAGTCTGCTCAACTAATGATATGCGATGTGTGTGTGTGTAATTCCTTATATGATTAATTTATAATAACTTGCTGGCATAATTTGCTAACAGCACTTCGTACTCTTGACAGTGGGCACATTTATAAAAAAAGGTTGCCAGATAATCTCCCGCACATATTGACAAAGGAACAAACATTTCACTTCATCGTTTCATCTACTCTTTGACATAACCTCATATCTGAATAATATCTATATTTTGACATAATACACTAACTTACCGTAATTGTCTGAGCACGTTACCTATATATTGTATAATTGTTGACTTAAATGACTTGTGTGGTTGTGTCTTAGATAAATATTATTTTTTTCTTTCTTTCTTGATTTAAACTAAAACGTCAAATGCGTTACCCAAAATTCGTAAGACGAATTCAGAGACAAATTTTAATAGTCTTATGAGTCATGTGGTAGCATTATGTTAACTTTATTATGTTCTATTATTATTCGTCAGATTAGCTCAAAAATGCCAATTTATGCCTAGTATTAATAATAATAACATTTTATATTCATACAATGTTGTCCATTTTGTTAGTAACAATATTCTTACAGACTAGTGTTAGTAATATATTGTCGTCTTCCAAAGTACACCTACATACATATGTACATAGATTTATTGACATACGTATTACACATAGCTCACAGATGGATTGCAGTAAATAGATGGATAAAAGAATGAAAGTAAGTATGCAGTAATAAGCTGAGACAAGGTAGGCGGTGTTGTGTGTAGGGTTACAATAGGAGGTTCATCTATCATCACGAATTTAATACTGTTTTATTATACTTTTTGATTTTGTGTATATTTACAAATTCAAAATAGTAGTTATCGGTTTATATGTGAACGTGTAAGTATTTTTATATAGTTATATATATTGTATGTAGGTATGTATATTTGTATAATATATATGTATATAGGTTATTTAATGATATAAACTGGATTTGCATTGTTTAAATATCTGAGATGTATTTATAGGTCTGAAGTTCCCAGTTTTAAATTTGGTCCCTCCAAAATAAAATGTTTTTTTCTCTGTTCTTTCTACCCCTAAATTTCCCATATGTTCTTTTGCATCTTGTGTTTTTCTGTCCATCCTAAGATTGCCCGGTAGATATTGCATTTAGCGATAAGGCCAATTGTACAGTTCTTTTATGTGTGAATATTGTACATTTTTGTTTGAAGGTGTACAATAAAGTCTATTCTATGTAACGTGACCGAAAACGCTGACCATCATTTTCTCCTCGCGAGTGACTCCTCACTATGGCTTGTTTTTGTTTGCAACTAACAGCGAACAGTTTAAATATCTTTATATTGTGCATTTATGGCTTTAAAATATAATTACTCGTCATTTTATTTTTGGTTTTAGAAAAATCGATAAAAGTCAGGACACAATGCATATTTGTTTGTTTCTGCCACTATGACGTCACCTTTTTGGCGCGACTATTTATAGTTTAAATTATAAACCTTTTTTTTTGCATGATGCGATATTATTTTGGGAAATAAAAATACCGGTCGATAATCGAATCCATACAATCGTTTTCAAATATATTTATCAAATTATAGAATAGCCTTATCAAGTGGCGACCAGAGTTTGTGGCATTGAGGAACTGAGATTATTATTTTTTTAATTTTACAAATTACGGATATCAAACCTAAGTAGTTTTTTTCCTATAGTATATAGTGCCCATTTGACGGCAATGGGTTTTCCCACTATAACGTTAGTAAACCAAATTCTAATCAGCAAAATGTGGATGTTTTACACCTCTGCCTACCCCTTAGGCGATATAGGTGTGAGGGTTTGTATGTATGCACGCTGTATCAAATTCGCTTGATTTTTCTCATGTAAAAATACTCACAAACCGGTATATTCTTCATAGAATTTTAACTTTTAAGCCGTGTCCTCCGACAGTTCGATCCAATCCGCAAACTAAGTCGCGTATCTATCCTTTCCATGTATAATTTAACGTCCTCGAATTTAAGTGGGAAGTGGTGGTTTACTTGCATACAATGTCATTCATATATAATGTGTACATTGCTACATCAAATAGAATCAAAAAGTAATACAAATTCACTATAAAAATAGACATACTAAATATCTCTTCTCAATATGTATATATTATGTCCGATATCATACATAGTTAATTAATTACTTACACTCTGACTTAACGCAAATAAGAAGAATAAATTATATTTGTAGCGATAGTTAAGATGCACCTTTTCTTGATATGACAATTAGGAACATTAATCAGTAAACAAGCGTGTGTCTTCGATCAACTTTATTTTGTTACATAACATTTCTAATGGGGGTGGCAGTTGGCAGCTATTCATGCAAAGAGAAGTGGACTGCTAACAAATATTTAAGGATATAATCCAACAATATGGTTATCTTTAATGTTTATCATCCATGTGTGTACGTACGGAAATGTAGCCTATGTACTAGATGTGTGTCAGCGGAGAAGTTTTGTTACCCAAATATGTAAAACAGTGTAGAACCGCTTGAATTCTTCTATGTTCAGTATTTCACTTAAGCCTTAAGCGGTCTGTTTGTCCTGAGGCGGACGACAAGTGATTAGTTAAAAGATAAAAACAGTCCGCCTTTGTGGAGATTAGAGAAAAAAAGAAATCTAAACCATTGTAACGTTGAACCATTGTAAAAGCTAATAAAACTCTTATTTCATACACTACATAACTTGAAATTCGTATTATATATGTATATTTCTTAATATCTATGTTAAAGGTTAAACAATCTAAAATGTAGTACCTATTAGGTTCTCGTTACCTAAATGTTGTGGTGCGCCTATACATTGTATAGTTACTCGTAAATAGTTACCTGACACATAGTGACATATAACAACATTTTCATAAACTTTAATGAACACGTGTCACACTTGGGGTTCTGTAAACATTATTTAGAATCATCTAATATGGAAAATAAGTTAATATTTACTACAATCAATCATTTATAATTGTACAATTAACAAAACAAAAAGCACTATCTTTCTTTCGAGACACAAAGTAAGATATTAACGGAGATACTGCGCACATGGTCCCGCTTGCAGCGTCAGTCCCGCGGGCGCAGGACAGGCGGGCGTGTCTCAGCTCACGGCTTCTAATTACTATTTCCGAGAACGTAGCGACCGAACACACCAACTATTTGTGGCCAGAATCCCCACAGCCCACAGCTTCGTGGAATACCAAATAGGTACGTACCTGCGTCTTTAACGTTATTAACATTTTTTACTAACTGGTCAAGAAGGAGGTTTATGTTTTTCGAGTGTATGTATGAACATATTAAAGTGTATTGTTGTACTTTTTTAAACAAAAAATTACAATATTCATACAAAAATATATGTAAAATGGGCGGCCTTAGCGCTAAATGCAATTTCTGTTAGGCAACCTTAGGATGGAAAGAAAACAAGAACTTTAGGTGTAGAAAGAAGAAGAAAAAAGCATTTTATTAAGGAAGGATCAAATTTAAAATTGGTACTTTATACCTATAAATACGTACCAGATATTTAAACAAAGCAAATCAAGTTTATATTATTAAATAACCTATATAGATGTATGCAAATAAACATACCTACATACAATTATATACATATAACTATATAAACATACATATACGTACACACATATACCATGGGTTTATAAGATCGATCAATGCAGCCGTAGACAAAAAGGTGCTGCTCGTACGATATTTCTCTATCACAACCAGAGCCTACATTTCTAGATGGTTTTAGAAATTTGATGTTTCATTTAAATCGTCATAATGGTAGAACTGAGGTATAACATTTCGAAGTTGATAATGCAGTCAGGTTTTATATTTTCTTTTTGAAGAATTGATGCCAGTTTAGAGCGTGTTGTGAATTAATATTTATTGTCTTTTATTTTATTTATTTTATATATTTTCTGATAACTTACAGCTAGAATATTAATAAAATATGGCCATTTAAAAGTTTTCACAGTCAGACATTTTAAGAGAAACAAGATGAGTAATCATTAACGTTATACCCCTAGTGGTGGACATTAGGGGTATCCGTCTGGATATCACTAGGGCTCTGTCAACCCTGTCCTCCCCATCATGCTAACATACACGCCCGTAGAAATGTAGTAGGTATCTATACAATAGTATGTACTTATTCGAGTTTTATAGACTTAAGGTATAAACATATTATTATTTAAAAATGCACAGAGCCGTAAGGATCTTACCTTTCTTAAACACTACAAGCCGCCATCAAGATGACTGGTGGTCATATCGATCGAACAACGCAAAAGTTCATCGCTTCCCGTGGAGCGATATTATTAATGATTACATTGTTGTTCTCGGCCCCTTACAAGTTATGTTGCTAATTAACAGAATCTTAGCCAAAGAGTTTTATGAATTTCAAAATTTAATTATTTAACTTAATTACATATATGTATGTATGTACGTATGTAGATCCACGCCTCTATCCCCGAAGGCATAGGCAGTGGCGTTTCAAACGCCCACCTTCTGCTAACTATAATTTTGTTCCACTTACGTTATAGCTCAACCGCTCACATTTGTTCAACTTATTTGTTCGCTTCTACAACACGAATAGCAAAATATTGTGTGACCCAGTACTATTCCACAGAGAAGTACATGATACATGTCATTAATTCATCATTATACATAAGCTAAGCTTGAGCAAGGGTAAAAAATATTTTCTTTTAGTAAACGACCTAAATAATAGGCGACTCAGGGATCGGACTGTTATCTACCAAACAGTTGCGCATGGTAGATCTATGCTTAGGCACGAACGGGACGGCTTGACCGGTGCGTTACAACGGCCTCACAAAAAAGCAAGCGTTGCTTCACAAGCAACGCTTGCTTTGCATTTCCCTGCAATCAGTGGGGTTTGCAGAGGCCCAACTCCCCCTCTACTCTTTCCTCTCCCCTGACCCACCACCCCTTCTCTTAACTCATTATCCCGCTCTCTTTCCCCTCCCCGCATACCCTCATCCGAACCGTGCGTGCGATGCGTGGTAGTTTATCCCTTGAGCTCCACCACTAACTGCTAGTGCCATCTCTTAGGATCGTCACGTATACTAATAGTTTACACACAGTTTTTTTATTATTTTTAAATATTGTTCTATGTTTTAAACAAGAGGGAATTTTAAACAACAAAAAATACTAAAAGGACATAAATATTCACTTTCATTTTTGACTTTAATAATTAGAGCGTAAATTGATTAAAATTTGAAGACGCGTTGTTTCTTGCTCGTTCTTCATTGCGGCAAATACCTCAAAACAAAACCATTACTATCAAATATTAGGAACCATTTACCTATTGATAAGGGTAAATAATAATTTACACTTACAATTTTGGCAATTTTAAAATGAGTTCCCATCGTTTTGAAATAGAAATAATGCAATATTATACAGGTAGTATTATTAGGGAGAACAAACATCGAGGTTTAGGTATAGAAAAAAATATACATCCTGAATGTACACGTTACAGTATTTGTACTTATTTTATAATTATTACATCTAAGTAAACCGTTGTCCATTGTCGGGAGGAATAAAGGTTCGAAAATGTATAGAAAAATAAAATATTAAATTTACTCGTTTTAAACTGACATGTTGAAGTTACGTCATGGCCGCTTATGTTTCGCATATGCGTATAAGAGACAAGAAATATAAAAAAAAAATTAAAAAAAAAATTTGGACTAATTTTTCGATTTCCTATTGCCTATCCTTGCCTACCTTATGTGTTTTTTTAACATTACACTGAAAAAGAATATTATAGCGCGATTATGACTGTTGTTGTTTTTTATACTATTTATTATATACGCGGTCCACCAATGACAACGCTCATTGCCGCTAGGCATTAACAAATTGGTATGTCTTATTTCGTAGCACAGGTATTTAAAATATATTGCATTCAATATTGCTTATAGCTTCACGCATTTCACGAGTACCTATGCAACTAACTCGATCAAGAACAAAAACATCCCTTTCAAATGACATACAAGCGCTGTCTCTGATCGCATTAGCGCCAGATAAAATGAACGGAGTTAATTTAATACGCAATCTCGCCTCTATTTCCAACCTCGTGTTCAGTATCTAGTCGGGGTCAGGGACATACCAGCCCCCGCACTCCCACCCAACTCTCAGATATCCGCCCTCAACAAACCATTAATCAGGCGTCATAGACACGCGAAGTGCACCGGCCCCGGATATATTGATGAGCCCTGATGGAATATAAATGGCTTAAGAAACGTGATATTCTACCAAATTGCCACCCAGTCACGACGGCTCATGTTAATGAAATTTCACGCTTCTCATGTTTAATGAAAGTGATCCACCCATTCCGATCTCAAGATAGTTTCATTATTATCAAAAGATG
This sequence comes from Tyria jacobaeae, assembly GCA_947561695.1. NCBI lineage: Eukaryota > Metazoa > Arthropoda > Insecta > Lepidoptera > Erebidae > Tyria > Tyria jacobaeae. Next base: position 18,366,638 of record OX387225.1, on the reverse strand, counting down.
ACAGGCTACAAACATTCCTTAGTTAGTGTCGGTCAGTTACTTACAGTAAAGGCTGCAAGGTACATAAATAATGTATGTATTTATAGCACAAATCCCTGCCTTATTTAAACCCTGAACATCAATTTGTGGATAAATGGAACACGCGACGGTGCTGCCATCTATTACAAGATAATAGAACTACAGAAGAAAACATTTAAGCAATCTATACCTGCATGAGTGTTTATAAGGTCTAATGTTTCTGAAAAATTCGCCGCTAGATGTCTCTACATGGTTTTGAAATAAAAGAAAAATGTTTTAAAGGTATATTTTTGCTGTTGCATTACGCTAAAAATATTAACTTATATAAATATCACAGTCTACCAAGATACGTTTTCGTTAACAGACAATATATTGAATGGCAATTTGTCCCTTGCACAATAACGTTATAATAAGTAAGTGCTTAGTAGAAGTTACTTCTTTAGCTTCGGCATTAAAACGCTTTACTTTACAACAAGTTTACTTAAGTTTGTTATACAATTTGTTACTAGCTAAATGTCCAACTTGAAAACAAATTGAAAGGATTGAAAACTCTGAGCACAGGTTCCTGGCGCTTCTCTCTTCCCTCGGACTTGTACAAAAACATACCCCTAGACTTAGTACTGCACGAATAACCCAAAACTGTATCATCTCCGTTGCATTTATCCTCAACAAGATCAGTCCAATTCTCACATTTCTTACCCATTAGAGACTTTTCGTTCATAGCGGAGGCAGAGAATAGTCTCCATGCCTGAGCATGATCACACTCAAAGCTGATACTTCTATCCTTACATTCTGGCTGCTTCCCTGCTACACCATTTACATACACATCTGCATGTCCGATCGGCTCTTCTAGACCGAGGACTCCCGCACTAGAGTGTATGACCTGAACGAATTCGGCGTCATTTTTATCAAGTTTATGTTCAGTTTTTGTGAAGCATGGTTTTGCCGGATCCAGGGCTGTAATTCTACCCAACTTTTTCTTTAGGCGCCTCTGCACCAACTTGCCAGTCATACCGGCGACATGGGCGCCTAAACTAAATCCTATTAAGTGTATGGAAGTGACGTTAAAGCCTCTCTTGTGTAGCTTCCTGATAAAATTGAACAACAGGTGAGAAATAGGATTAACTCTTGATACTGAGGAGACGTAACCTCGGCAGAAGGAGAGTCGAGTGTCTAGGACATACACTACGTCGTTCTTTGTCAACAATGAATCAACGATGGCGCTTGTTGATTCGTCTGTGGGGGTGTTCCACCACCCCGGCACGTATATCAAAAGGGTTGAAGGGTTAACATTCAATCGTTCACTGGCTGTCATCACTCGATATTTTCGTCTCGAAGTTTTCCTGAACTCCACTATATCTGTAGCTGGTATCTCTGTTGAGTAGGACCTGGCTAGTAGCAACTCCAGCGGTAAAGCTTCACCTGAAAGCAGAGATAAAGGTTTATATAATATTTAATTACGGCACTGTGCAGTGAGACACTCTACAGGAACAATAAAAAATTATATTAGTTCACACGGTTTCCATTTTTTCCATAAATTTTAAAAAGCTGTAGAACAATTGTTTGCTCGCTACTATTACTTTATTACTTTATATTAAACGGCCTGTTAGTCTGTTAAACCAGAGGTCGTGGGTTCGATCCCCACACATATTTAATAATAAAAATAATTTTAATTTACTGATCACAAATAAAATTTGTGATCTAATTTATAACAAATATGAACCATCGAGCATTTATCTTTGTGACAGATCGGTGCCCGACGTAGGTTTGTGCTATTGCAGAACCTGTTTCACAGTTCATCAGGGCACCCAATGTTATTCACTAGAAGTATTTGTTCTATGTCTGAGTTTAATGTATCTATAATAGTAAAAAAGTAGTAATTAGCCTGGCCATTAATACTGTTACAATAAAAAATAAAAAGATAATATTTCATTTGAATATGGAATCTGTCATTCTTATACAATTATTGATTGTGTCTTTCATCATCATTTTCTTGCCAATCGATGTTAAATATTTTTGAGTATGAAACTAGGTGATCAAAGCAGTGAATTATAGAATTCGAAGAAATTATGTAGGAAAGCAAAAGATTTAATATCGTGTAATTAATATGGCACCTAGAACCATGTCGCGTACTTTAAAACATGACTTGGACATGACTTAGCCTATAAAGGATGCTGATAATTTAAAAATGAATAGGAGCCAAATATCAGAAAAACTTCTTAATCGGTAAGTAAAGCCTGCCTTTGCGTAACTCTTAAGAAGTTGTTTCACAGAAAATGTATTATATTTTAAATTTTAACAAGCACAAAGACCGAGTTTATGTATATATGTCAGCAGAGTACAACGGGGTTATTATCCGACTTCAGTAATGGTTTGGTGGGGTGTTAGCTATCACGGAGTGACTGACTAAGCCATATTTTTTTCACAAAGATGTCAAATGACCAACACAGGTGTATCAACATACGATTCTTGGTTCTTGATTGAAGGTGGTTAAGCCTCTTAACAACACCATGTTACATAACCAAGAATGGTCCTTTCGGCAAGACAGCACTGCTAAAGCTCGATACACCCAAGCGTGGTTGGAAACGAACGTTTCTGATTTCATCGGAGCTGAAGACTGGTAGTCATCTAGTACTTATAATACGCTGGATTATGATTTATGGTCAGTTTTAGTTTTAGTTTAGTTAAAATATAACATACTGTAAACGCCATGATAATCTGGAGTCTTTAAAACCACCCATAAGATTGAAACAGTAAAGAATTTTGCCATAGAGACTAATATATACTCGTATAATAAACAAACTATCTGAGATATTAAGAAAACAAATCGGTCTGGGATGCACTAGTCTCGGATTCTAGGGTTAATATTCTGAGATAATTTAGCAGCACTGTAGCAGCAGATTTAAACCAAGACTAGTTTACTTTGGGTTCTAGAACACTTATAACTATGGTTCATTTATATCCCAAACTTATTTTAACCCCAACTGGAGACCAGATATTCAAATATTTTAACTGACAATCGAATGTGTTTACAGCCGATTCTAATAACCTATCTATCTGGATCTATCTATCTAGAGGTCAATTAATTGACTTCGATGGATTGGCTGCTAATGACGTATACAATAGGACCTTCATTCCACTAACACAGTTCTATAACATCAATAAATGAATACCTCAATTAAATAACAAATAGGAATTTATTTTGGCAAAATTAAGCCCCAATGACGTGATAGCCGAATAAACTGGTTTGATATCAAACGTGTTCTACAAGGAATTTAGCGACAACGGAAATAACCATAACAATTTTGTTTACGTATAATTTATAAACATAGATACATACATTCACAGTTATTGCTTCATAAATCACGTATATAATTTACTGCACTAAATAGTTTCGTGAATGGTACCCGTATATTTTAAAGGCTTGTATTTTTTTATGGCTTAGGGGGGCAAACACAAACAGACGGGTCACTTGATGGTAAGTGACAACCTCCGCCCATCGACAAATCCAACTAAAGAGTTGTAACCGCTGCCCGCCTTTTAGAGAGTAAAGTAAAGAGAAGACTAAAGCAGCCCAGCAGGGGTTACAACTCTTTCTGGGGTTTCCCAGGGGTTTGCCTTCGGTACCCTCATTCACTCGGTAAATATAAACTACTGATAGCGGTTTCTCTTGCGTGCCTAAAATATTTTTTACCCCTCGTGAATAGTGTATAGTATATACATATATAGAGTGACTAAGGGATCGTTGTCATGACTGTTATCTTTCAGACAGTGTACAATACCCGGAGACAGTGGTATTAAAAATTAAATAATTGACTTTTAAAACGTAGATAACCGTTCAACGCACCTTTCCAATTAGTTTGCGCAGTACTTTCAGTCGTAAAAACGTGTAATTTAAAAACTTTTTCGTAATTTTCGTGGTATCCCATAATCGCATCCTGATTAAAATCCTGGTTAAAATGGGATCACCGCAGCACAGCCTTTCGAATAAAATATAATTGAAAACCGATTGGCCAGTAGCTAAGAAATATCTAAACTCACATAAAAAATAAATAGAATACCTACCGACAGTTAACATAAAATCTGTTCATTTTATGAAGTCGTTTCATTACAGTTGGCAAAAAGTAGGCGGTTCAGACGCCTCTGCCTACCCCTTCGGTGACATGGGCGTGAGTGTAAACATATATGTATGTTCTACGCTTGGAAATATGCTGTTCCTGCCACCTGACACAGGACAATTTAGTTAAAGTCTAGACAAAATCAAACTGGTTGCTAATTGTATTGTATAAAGAATTATATTTTTGTGACATTCATTTTCAGTGATTATTTTAACTCACACACTGACTTATTACTTGTTAAAATTCTATGTAAATCGTATACTTACTTTTACTATGTTTGTAAATGTATCTATACAAATAAATAAAATTGGAGTGTCTGTTTGTAATATTAAAATGACCGCTTCTTATGAAGTGTATATGGTTGTTTCAGTGGTAGAGCCATGTTTAGGCACGAATGGGCCGGCTCGACCGGTGCGATACCACGGCCTCACAGAAAACCGGTTTTGAAGTAACGCTTGCGTTGCATTTCCCCGCATTTCCCCGAATTGAGTGAGGTTTCCGGAGGCCCAATTCCTCCTTTTTTCCATCTCCTCATCCCTCCTCTCTTCTTTCCGCTCCCTGCATCCCCCATCCCTCATCACCCTCAAAGGCGGGCAGCGCACTTGCGACTCTTGAGTTGCAAGTGTCCATGGACGGCGGTGTCACTTACCATCAGGTGACCCGTCTGTTCGTCTGTCCCCCTATAGTATAAAAAAAAAAAAAATGTATACACGGTACATATACCAAAACGATTTTTTTTTTAATTTTTGCATGTCTGTCTGTCTGTTTGTTCGGATAATCTCTGAAATGGCTGGACCGATTGTGAACGGACTTTCACTGGCAGATAGCTGATGTAACAAGGAGTAACATAGGCTACTTTTATTTTAGAAAAAAAATAGGATCTCACAAAAAAAAAAATTAAACCCAACCAACCAATTAAAACCAAATTGACAACTGCGAACTGAACAATAACTTTTTTCTTAAATACCACGCGGACGAAGTCGCGGGCAACAGCTAGTCTATCATAAAATTAATTTATCTATCGTTGCTTCGGTTTAATTCTTTTTACCTATTTCGCCATAGTAATTTTATTCTAGGTTTTTTTTCTTTTTTTTTAGGTGCATCGTTTTTAAAAATTACATTATGGAAGAGGCGATCAGAATCAGTTCTATTTCAATCTAAATGTTTACGTTCAAAAGTGCCTTTGGGGCCTATTTGAAATAAATGCTTTGACTTTGACTTCTAACTTATTTTCAATATGGAATGATGATCGCTGAAAAGTGTGATTATAATTATACACAGTTCTACTCACGTGTGTATTACGGGCATGCCCGCCTATGTTCGGAGTGGAGGGGTTGTAGAGTCAGTGTCAGGCGACGCATCAGTCTAGTCGTATACATACAACCAGAGTACACCTGAGTGTCCGCTTTATTCATACTTAAGGATTTAGTATTTCGGTCTTTTACACTTAGAACTATATAGGTATGGTGATGCCACATTAATAAATATATTCAGAATTCTACAATGATTTAAGAAATTGCATATTTTTTAATTAATGCTAATTATTAATGTCATGAATAATTCTCAAGCTTACGGCTTACCTACAAACATTACCTACAGGACACGATACATAACGTGACGTTGATGCTGATTTGTTTTAACGACTTCTCAAAGCATGAATATACAGATTTTTATTCAAATTAGGGTCACCCGGCTCGTTTGACACTTCCAGTAGCGACTAAGTACAGTTTATTACTAAATTTCAGTCTAAATATTCATTAGAAACTTTTATGAAATTCACGATAAGGGCTAAAGAAACTAAACTGTTGGCTCTTCTATAATTTCTATGTTTGTTTACACAATAGGCAGAGGGAACCTAAAAAATACGAAAATAAAAGCAAATGAACAAAAAAATGTATACAATGACAATACAGTAAGTAAAGAATGTAGAGTTAACGAGCGTTGATTAGTATGTAACTATGTAGGTACTCTTGCTACTAAAGGTAATTTACTTTTTAGAAATAATGAGAATACAATTACAAAAACATACCTACACCATTGTTACGTAATTGAAATAAATAAAAACGTTTTAAAAAGTCTATAATCTTATCCCTGACATTGTCAAGTTTTACTGCAAAATCTACAAAAAAGGTTGCATGCTAAAACTATATACGTTATTGCAGTAATTTACTTCACAACATTACGGATGCCATAATATAAATATAAAATACACTTACATACAATATGATTTATGTACGAGCAATGAATTGCTTGATTATTACGTAAATAATATTAACAGGTTTTAAAAATATTGACTGACGTCGCTCTGTACAACAATTATTCTATAAAAGAATGAACTATAGGAGAACATTGCACAGCCTTATTCATACTGCTATGATGTGGCAAATAAGTGCACTTGTTAAGTGAAGCACCAAATTTAATCACTAGAAAACAACGACATATGTATTGTACATACATAGGCTCAAAACTACATCCTCAAAAGGGTAGGCAGAGGCTAACTTCAAACTCTCGTAAAGAAATTTGGTTATCTTTGAAAAGGCAACTTTGAAGTGGCTGTAGCGCTGCGGTTTGAGTTGTTGCGTATACAATCTCGTCTCAGATACGAAGTAAGTATTATATCATAATCATAACTGACCTTGTATTTAATCGAACGTAAACCGTCTCACGTAACAAAGCCTTTAATTTATATTAGTTGATAGTGTTAGCAAGTAGCAAGCTAGTAATTACGTAGTGATAAGACCCGATTTACCAGTAGTTGGATCGTTTCTAAACCTATTGCAGGTATACCTCGCTCTCGGAAACTGTACTTTATTTTCTAGATGAAACTGTATCTTTTTCTGTATCTCTGACAATCTCACAAAGTGTCGAGATGTTTGCTTGCATACTTCAGGCGTGCATCGACATGCGTCAGTGCTCAGTGTACAGCCTCTAAGGGTCTTAGCGTGATGTTTTATAGCTTATATTATTCCTCTATAAATACTCTCTACATGTACTAATCGTACTTGTCACAAGCCGTGTGGTTCATGGAGGAGTAGAATAGGGCCACCCCAACTCCTCCCGGTGGTGACGTATGTATATTGTTATCTATCGGACAATACGTATAATGTCATACCGTGCTCGTGACGGCAATAGGCTTGCCCCCCATTACGTGAGTGGGAGTGGCGCCGAATTGTGGGTGTTTAATACACCTCTGCCTATTCTTTAAGGGGTGCGCACGGGGGCGTATGTATGTTTGTAAATAATCTATCCAATAAAAAAAAATATGGTAATCCCACTGGTAGTGATGATGGAAATGAGCGCGTTTAAACAAATTAATGAACATAGAAACACGATACTATTATTATATTTATACAGATATACATATATTGTGACACGTACATGTAGCAGAGGCAGCTTTGATGAGCTGATCGAAGTTGTCAATGATGGCAGGTGGTAGCAGCGAGCCGAGGGTGGCGAGCGTATCCGCCGCTGCACACGAGCACAGCGCCGCCACGGCCAGCAGTGCGCCCAAACACATCACACGCTTACACCAATATACACTGTATGACTATCTACTTAGGTCCGTGTTCACTACACAACAGTTAATCATTTCTTTTATTATCATTCTGTAACGAAAGAAACATTTGGAGGATTTTGTATTTTTTTTAATAGTGTTAAAAACTCCGCGGTTCAGTATCGTCGCGTAGTTACCTTGATACTGACACGCGGCCGCACCAAACTCTTGTTTATAACAGGTCCGATCATAAACACGTCTATTTAGATAAATTAACTAACTTTTTTTCACAAAATGACGTACTCATATGCTGTGTCAATTAAAGACAGTATATGCAGCACAAAACACATGATGCACAACGAGGATGAGGAATAACGCTTTAGATGCCAAGGTGAGCAATACATTTTTTTTTTTCAAATCACGAATTCAAATAAAATTGTTTGCTTTAGATAATCTTTCTTTATAGCTCTTTGTTAAACTCGGGTTATTGCGGAAGTTGTGGTTTGTTTGTAGATTTAACCTTGTTTAAGTGATCGACAGTAAAAGTTTGTGTAGAAATATCTACGTATGTACTTAAAATCCCAAAATGGACGATACGGACTTCACCAGCTATTTAAAAGTAAATCACATATTACATATTAATGAACTGTAATGAATGAAATTGCTGATGATAATTAAAAATTAAATATTAATATTTAATTATCATCAGCTGTAGGTGTACTGTATTGAAATAGGATAATGGATCAGAAGGTAACTAAGGCAATTGACTTTATACATACATATATCGCAAGCAATGGTGCTAAACAATGCATAATATTTATACAATACAGGAAAAATCCTCTTATAGCAAATAAAATAAGTTAATTAATTCCTTAGTAAGTACTTACAGAAATACTGCAAAGAAAGGATATCACCTATTCATGTCCAACTAGTTATTAATACGGAAGTTCAACCGTTACGATGCGTCCAATGGCTCGTAAAACATCAATACTATGACATAACCTTTTGGCATACGGCCTCCAATATCGCCTTTTTCACGTGATGCATAAAATTGCCCTATGATATACGATGACAGGGTTTGATGACGATGATGGTGATAACCATGGTAAAGGGTAAACAAGGTCTGATACAATCTTTAGACAATTGTTGTATAAAATACATGTTATTTCACATGGTCAGGGCTAATTATAGTTGTATTGAATACCGCAAGGCCATACATTAGGGCCGTTAGTATTTGGCATTAGATATTTTGTTTGTGTATATTTTAACGATACCAACTGGACTACTATTATAAATTCCAATATTTGTTTGTTACACTTTCCCGCCTCAGACATTTAACAGGCAAGGTGCCTTAAGTCCTGAAAAAACTATTTAAAACTTTTACAAAATCTTTTTTGATGCAAGCGAAGCCGCTTCCAAAACAAGACTGAAAACCATATTGTCATGGCGATGTAGTTACACCTAGGTCATTCTAAACTCATTATTGTTCATTCTGATTCAAATGACACATAATTTACGTTTATTCGTTTTCCATTAATAGCAACCTTCATGAATACAAGACAAACAGTTCATTTATTTATTTATTTTTTTATTTAAAAGCTACAATCGTTAGCGATAATCCGATATCTATATATTTGTCATTATTATTAACGATAGAAATTCCAGTTCTGTTCGGATAACTCATTGGTCGGTTTCTAGTGCTATGTATAACCATGTATGGTGTTATAATATTTTGGCAAGATTTAATCTATATTCTTCTACTACTTAGGGCCTATTAATGGCGAACGACACGTTCAAGGCGAACGATAACCTGCCTTCCTCATGACAGGACAATGACCTCTTAGCAGATATTTTAAATAAGGCAATGAAAATGTTTTGTAGAAAGTTCCAAAAACATTTTAAGTTAACATTAGATCTCGACGTAGTGTGCAGCTTCAAAAGTTAGCTACATTGCATTGATATATTAAATAGCAATAAGTAGCAACAAAGGGGTAGCTCTGCCTACCCCTGTATAACTAACGCCCACATTTTGCCAATTACAATTTTTTTCTATTTACGTAATAGGGCAAGAATATTGCCGTCATCGGGTACTTTTTATGAGTATATTGACAGGAAAGGGGTGGAAAGCGAGATTGCTCATACAGATGGAGTGGGGAGTATAAACAATAACTCTAGCAAGTCAGTGTCACATACCTGTAACTCGAACTGGCTGGTGCCGCGAAGTCCGAGTACTCTAACTATCTCTAATTCAATTCACAGAATAAAATAAGATTCAGGAGTGTCAGAGTCGATACAAGTTGTGTATGTTACTGTATCTATGTCTGTTTCTTATTTAACAGAACTTTTTACAATTTTATGTTCAAAATGCAAAAAAATAATTACCTTCAGGCATTGCATTTTGATTAGTGTAATTAAACGTATATATAAATAGCTAACAGATCAATAACATACAGATTATAACGGGATCATGATTTATATGATCAAATTCTCCATGGACTGACGCGTTGCCAAAACGATATTGCGGTCACAATGCGATAAATCAAAAACCGCGACCGATCCATACCCATTCGTACATTCACCATTCGAACGTACATAGGGAGGATGGCGTCGCATATAAAATGCTGATTTAAGCATATTTGAGCACATAGCCGGTCGTCGCCGTTTTAGTGCGGTGTCCGGATTAGTGCCGGTGCGTTCGGGCGCGACTTCATTGTCCGGCCCGTTGAACACTAACAGCTGACTGCCAGCAATTAATTCGGCACTATTCCAGAACAATCTAGACGCTTTTCCAAATCGACGCGAATGTGATAATTGCTTTTAAAGATCGGTTGTTATCTAGAGAGCTACGCCTTGCTGCTGAGCATTAGTCTTATTTCAATAAATATTTATGTGATTTCTTTGGAATAGTTATACCTGCGATGTAATACAATTTGGGAAGTGTTTATATTCACGTTCCTCGACCGAGCCCCAACAAGAGATAGTAAAATTAACAACCATAGAAAGGTGTTCTATTACAGTTTATAATTTTGATATCATTTTAATATGTACCTCTTACACTAAATTTTACAGATATGTAAGTGTAAACAAATTCTAAGGCAATTTCGCCAGAAAACAAAATTGAATGTATGGAGGCTTAAGTTATTTAAAGTACATAGAGGAGTACTAGGAACTGAATAAACACAAATTTACTACGTCCGCTGGCGGCTGACCACTACTAGGATAATTAGTAGGTTTACAACATAACTACAATATAGTACTCACAATTTGATTGTCATACTACACAAACGACTGACAAGTTAAACTGTTTTGTATGACATGTGTTAGTATACGGAAGCTTGAACTATTGGTACTAGCAAATGACCATAGGATTAAATCATATTCATCCTACCCAATCCTAATCATTACCATAAATTTGAGATGTTTTCTGTTTGTTTGAACTACACATCTTCATTATGTTAATCATGAAATTTTACACACACTTAGTCATAAATTAACGCGTTTATTAGGGTCAGAGCACACCTTCGCGGTAACTCAGGATTACACTGTTGTCTCTATGTCTTTATACTTTATCCACATATACACACTTACATATATACACCTCAACATAGAAAGAGTGAGTCTGTTGAGGTGTGTTTTATTAAGATAAGTTAATTACATTGTTGTTAATGTTCGCACAGTAGACTAAATGAAATTTGTCAAGTTTTTCAGATTTTTCTAGAATTTCTGGTTTTGTAAAATGTTATCGGACAACAAATCCTTCAACAGACAAGTTGCACTAAATATATGAATTATAAATACAATAAACATATCAGTAAAACCTTGTTGTCAATGCAGAATACAGATATTTCTTTTTATTTGTATATGTTACCTATTAAATTGCATGATGTTCACACGATTAAATGAGTCATACAATGAGTAGTCTTAAAATCTTATTCATACGCGGAAGATAAAAGAAAACTGCTAAGGTTTTAGCTTAGAATACAGATACAATTATACATATCATCATTTCAGATATAGGACGTTCACTGCCCTGTCCCACGTGTCTATCGAGATGCCTGTCGCTTCGTGGTCTCCACTCCAGAACCATTTGGCACCGATATAATATAAGTAATACTAATCAATTTAAATCAGAACCTTCCTCATTTAAACTGTTAATATTGGGTATTTTACATACCTTTACGCATTTATCCCCGAAGGGGTAGCCAATGTATTAAACGTCTACATTTACCCGACTATAATTTAGGTTTACTTAAACGCCTCACGTCTCAAACGTATTTGTGGTTATACCATGCTCGGAAAACTATGTATTACATTTCAATACGTCAAATTCCAGTTGTCTAATTGTAGCATTTTCTACTTTAAAGTCTCCGAAGTTAAAGAGCACTTGTGAGTAAAAAAATTAATTACACTCTATATGCAGTTTCACCTTCAAAGAAGTCTTAGGTATGTTTAAATAACATGTTATTTGTTTGCGGTAAAGCTAAATTCCGTGTTAGTAGGTACAGCCAAGATCCTTCACACTTAAGTGCAATTGGTAAGTAAATAATATGTTTTTCGTCTCTCAGGAGACATGTTCATGTACATGTCTCATAAAGTGCTGCGTGTATATTATACATATGAAAAAAAGTAATGTATAATTAATACGAATATGACATTTTGAATCGAGATATGAGATTGTTGTAGTAACGCATCATTTTATGTAGTTGCCTCTGGAACCCTCAATAACTTGATTATCAGACTGTTTTTCTGGGGATATAAATGATAAACTTACATTCATAATTATATTTACTGTGGGGGAGCCATGCTCACAGAAAAACGATCAACTCCCTTTCTCCTTCCTTCATCCCCCCTCTACTATTTTTCCTCCAATCAACCAACTCAAAGGTGGGCAATCTCAAAGAGTACTTACGAGTCTTGAGTTGCCGATGTTTATGGGCGGCGGTTGCAATGAGCGAAGTTTATATTCTTTACCATTTGCAACTATTACAAAAACCAGTGCTTGAAGTACACTGTAGGTAAAATTTATTAGTTAAATCTAGTATTACACCGCATGGGTTGTTAAATTTAATAGCCCCGTTAAAATGAAATAAACCATATTTGTGTATAATTATTTTGTCGTGAGCTCTCAGGTGAAGGCTGCTGTTAATAAAAGGAGACTGATTGTATGGCACACAGTTACTGATGTTCTGCACGACTTTATTGATGTAAAATTGATGTTTTAATATGAAATGATTGAAGTTATTTTTTTTTGTTTATTTAAACGAGCTAATCGTTTGAAGTATTCTTCTACTGGTTAAAATATTTGTTAACTGACACTTAGGGAGTGCTTAGTGACCGTTAATGCCAGATAAAACTGTAAAAATAAAGGTTACTTGTATGCAAACCTTCGACAGTTTTTAAGAACTAAATTTGTTTGTTAATAAAAATACAAATAGCAATACATTTCTATACAATACTAAACTAATCAGTCTTAATAATATTTTAAAAGACCGTTATTCATTTATGAAAAGGTACGTTGTCCTTTTTTAGTTAGTTATTTGTTAAAGTATTTATTGGTTTACCAGCAGTTATTAACTAAAACATTCGTTACAAAACTGAACATAATAATACACTTAATCTAAATGCACCACATATGTAACATACATAACATGCATATAATTTAGGAAATAACTATTGATAAAAGTTATCCATCAAATGCTACAAACCTTATACTTATAACATAGTATCTAACTCTAAGTAGGACAGTAATCTGTAGCTAGTTAATCGATAGAAATATTACGGGCTCGGTTTTTAAATCGTTGAAAAGTTGAACCAAATATATCAATACAATAGCAGAAATTACAGAAATCAAAAAATTATAATGTCACTAGCGGCCCGTCCCGGCTTCGTTTTGGGATATATAAAGATAATTAAACTGATAAATATGCTAATTAAAACGTACGTGACCCAATTTGTCCAAATGTTCAAAATTTATGAAACCGAATTAAACCAAAGACTTTTCAACCTTTAATGTAATTTTCATTGAAGTTAATTAAAAAAAATATTTTTTTAAACGTTTCACATTTTTTACAATAAACCATTTATTTTTACATTTTATTTATTTATTTTTTTGTTGTTTTATGTATTTTATTTTTAGGGGTGTAAATTTTCACTCATGTAATATTTTAATACATACATACATAATATCACGCCTCTTTACCATAGGGGTAGACAGAGACCACTTCCTTCCATTTGCTACGATTCTGACATACCTTTCTCGCTTTTCAACTTTCATACAGGCTCATCGGTTAAAGGTACTTTTGACCTGGCCTTTACTTAGATTGTCTTGAACTTGGTCTAAGAACATTCGCCTAGGTCTTCCTCTTCCATATAAATACCTTTTGTGAATCTTTTTTCATTCATTCTTTCGATATGCCCGAACCAGTACAGCATACTTTTTTTATATTTTAGTCACTACATCCTCTTTCACACCACACTGATCCCTTATCACACTATTCCTCCCTCTGTCACTCAATTTCCCATCAGTTACACTCCAAAATGCTCTCATTTCTACCGCATTAATTCTATAGTTAAATAATTTGTAATAAACCCTTTCTTTGCTGAGCAATAAAGAGTTTATCTATCTATATCAGATATTACGTGTACGAAGGCACCACGCTTCTTCTTACAGTCGGTGTGTAAACCTCAACGATGGCAGTATACATATTTTTTTATATATAATATAGGGGAACAGGCGAAGAGTCATAAGTGCGCTGCCCGCCTTGGAGGGTAATGAGGGATGAGTTATTCATGGACATTCATGCCTAAGCAGCTCTACCACGATAAAAAATCTATATAATTTTGTACGAATGTCATCTCATCGCAAAACTATTATTGTAACGGATAACATATTGCCCACGTACGTAATACCTACCTACGTGATTCACGTGATTCACGAAATAGTAGATAGTAAATGAAAACACTATCGAATAAATATAAATTCTTCATTGCCAATTTTGAAATGGCTAATGTCCGTTAAATGTTAGTTATTATTACCTAGAGTACAACAAACACAAAACTATAGGCATCTGCGTACCTCTTCATCATCCCTAGACATCAGTCTGCTGCCTTTAGCGGGTGCTTTAGATTTTAAGTCACTAGATGTTGGAACGACCTGCCACCGCCATTCCCTGCCCTAAAGAATATAAAGTTTCAATGAGACTTTCAAACAGTACTTAATAAATAGTCAAATTGGAAACGTTTAAACTCACAATGCACATTGTGTATTATATTATCTAGTGGGAACATATAATTTGCAAGTAATTTCTCATTATGTAATGTGTATCAATCATGGGACAGGAGTATATATTGATAACAACTAACACAAAACCCTTCAAACTTCACAACGACATTTACACACTTTATACCAAATACATATATATATTATTCTAATATTTCTTTATTTTGCATTAGTTGTTGTTATTATTACGCATTTTTTTTGTTACATTACGCAATTTAAATCACAGGGCACGCAATCAGCGTCTTTTTGTTTGCGGTCATAGACAAAAGAATAGTGACGACACAGGGCGAAAAAAAAACGCTGTTCAGATAAAACATCCATTTATTTAAATCTGTGCGAAGACTTCAAATTGCATAAATCCTGTCTATGTGTATGTCTGTATATATAATCTATTTTTTTATATATTTTATTATATTAGAATAAAAGTATGTTATTAAATAAACTTTAGTTATTTTAGAATCAAAACTTTCGTGAATTATATTCATATTTATTTAAATATACGGTTTGACTCACGTGTGTATTTCGGGGATGACTGACTAATTTGGTTATTTCAATGATATTTATTATTTTTTTTTTTTTTTTTCTTTTTAATAACGCACTAAACGTATATTATAATATATAAAGATGAACTTAAGAAGTAATATTATAATAATTTTAAGGTTCTTTTATGTGCCATTTAGTTGAGTGACTGGTACAGCCACAGTCCTATTATATATGTGGCTGTAACGTGTACATTCCTGTAACGTAATCTTGGCCCTTGCCTGAATATCAGCAATTGTAATATCTAAATAATAGTATTTTAGAAGCACTATGCTGAGGCATTTTCTGTCTGTCTTGGCATAATGCATCTTTTTTTTAGGTTATTCTGCTTTTTTTGTTTTTTTATTTTTTAATATGGGACAGACGAACAGACGGGTCACCTGATGGTCAGTGACAACTGCCGTCCATGGACACCTGCAACTCAAAAGTCGTAAGTGCACTGCCCGCCTTGAAGGTGATGAGGGATGGGGCGATGCGAGAATGGGAAGAGAGGGGGATGAGGAGAGGAAAGAGGAGAGGGGGAGCTGGGCCTCCGGAGGCCTCCCTAATTTCGGGCAAATGCAACGCAACCGATTTTCTGTGTATATATGGTATAGCACCGGTCGAGCCGGCCCAATCGTGCCTAAGCATGGCTCTACCATTGAAAGTTCAAAGGGGTTTTTATCTCTTTTTTTAATATTGTTTTAAGTAGAAATAAACATTTTCTTTCTTGTTTTTCTCAATCAGTAACTTTTTATCTTTTTTTCATGTTCCTTTGTGAATCATCTTCTGTTTTTTTTTAGTGTGCCCACTCTTCAAGATAACGTCAGCAAAACAAAGAGGAAGTAAATAAGTAACGACGTAAGTATTTAATTTTTAATGGCTATTATTCTAACGGCGTCGGCTCTTCTCGCGTTGTCACGAATATCGCCCTCTACACACTCCGCTATACGCGACATGTGTACAGTGAGTGAGAGTGAGTGAGTGAGGTAGACCATTGCTGCTCCTTTGAATCTAGCAAAAGCCGACAAAGAATGTGTAATGCCGCCTCTCAGAGGAATGTTCACAAGAAATATAAGTCACAAGTAACTTCCACAATATAGTTTAGTTACTTATAACATCCAAAATCAATTACAATATGACTCCAAGTGCACTTACATTTATACAGGGACTACTTCCCTCTATGACTGTAGCCGAACGACAGCCACTCAACATTTTAAGAAGTCCCCGCCGTATCGGCGGCGGCCAGAGGCGGCATTCGGAGTAAAGCGGTTCAAATAACAGTTTACAATTCGAAATGAATCATGAAAATGACAAAAAAACGTCACACCTACATATGTATTTCCGAAAACATAACCCTCCTTCTTTCACAGACGGATCACAGAGCTTTATTGTATGTTTACAGATAACATATGAAATATAAATTCAATTTAAACGTGACAATCATGTAATGTTTGTGACCGATGCGACAATGCGCAAAAGGTCAAGAATCGATGAGTATCGGACTTTTGAAAAAACAAATATGTATAAGTACATATATAATATGATGGCTATTTAATATTTACATCATACCTTAAATATGTATAGCTATATGTATATATGTCTTCTAATTTCAAGGTTTACAAATGAGACTTAGTTGTTTATATATTATATGTATGTCAGTAGGTATATGCATATAAATAATGCGGAAATTATGTAATTACTAATCCATTTTTATAAATACCACTAAAATGTGGTACCAACGTTGGATTTTCATGTTTTTGTTAATTGGTGATAAAGGGTGACATGGGTTAAAATGTACAAATCAAGGTAAGCTTTCATTGTTTTTATTAATTTACTTATTTCGTTATCTTAAAACTGCCCTTTAATTATACGAAGATCATTGCGTATGTTTTACAAACAGCTATAATGTGGCGTTCATTGACCAACTGAATATAAAGTAATATGTTTTCTAATATTATTAATTATAAGAAAAATATAGGAGTTTATGAAAATAGGTATGTATGTTTTTGGAAACTAAGCATTATTATTAATAAACAAACTAACATGTATTCTTTTAAATACGGAATTGTTATATAAACAAAAGCACCCAGACCAGTACAAATACACATAAACTACATGCACACTTGTATTTCCACTCTACGGGATTCAAACCCGCACTCAGTCGATTGTTCTATTCCCGTGTAGTTGTCATGAATATGATCTTTAAAGCGAAGGTAACTTGAATAAACATTACCTGATTACAACAGGAATGCAACTGCCACAAAGCGAATAACGGATACCCTTTATATTTAGATTTTTAATGAACTCTATCTGTCTTCATCATGCAAGAGCATCAATCATTATTAATTCAAAACATTAAAATAAAGTACATAGTAGAACGGTTTACAATAAATGTAAACCGCGGAAAAATGATATTTAATATGACATTTGTACACAACGGTAAGTAACTTACCGGTAAAGTGACCGGCTCGTGATTCAGCAAGCGCCATATTCAATCTATCAACTATCCTAATAAATTAACTAGGTTATATTAACCTTTCCACTATATCTATGTGTGTAAAGGAATATGTTCGGGCTCACTATGTCACTCTTAGAGCTTCTACAGTCCTCAACCCGTTTCACTGTGTGAGATATCATCCCTTACCTTACCGGGTCCCGGGGCACCTGACGGTAAGTGACTACCGCGAGTTTATAAATACAATAGTCGTATTAGTGCAATTCTACATGTTTGTTTTAGAATGTTCATCGGAATCCAATAGTTCGTAATAGATGGCCTGATCTTCGTTTATATAGATACAAGAAACCGTCGACTATATGACAGCCATGACCTTGTTTGCCATAAAGTCTCTTTAAAAAATGTTAAGGCCAAAACACAATTTTCTGTCGGAAGGATTCTTACTCATAAATTGAACCTGGCTACCTCTTTTAATTCTCAGAACGTCGCCTTCGTAAGACGGTATAGTCTATCAACTTGAGAATTTCTTTTAAAGATGTTTTAAATTTCAAAGGTGAAACATAATTTAAATATTTAGGCTGTACCATAGACGTGGAGAATGCGGCCTCCGGTTGAGAGGGAGGCAGGGTTTGAGTGCGTGCCGAGCGTGCCGTGGCCGCGTGCCACCCCGGCTGGCTCGGATCTGAAGCACGACCGACCGCGAGGCGACCGCAGCGTGACACAACTATTATAACGTTGTACATCACTTACATAATTTACAACTTTGTTATTTTAAATATTTTAATAAATTTGTAATTAATCTTTAGAATATTAAATGTTTTAAAGGGATTTGTATCGTGATATTAACTAAATAAAAATGATGAAATAATTACTCGTGTACATACAAAGAATAAACAATTTACAAAATTAAGCTTTGTTATGTTATCATTATCAAATACTGTATTTAAAATGGCGGTCACTTTGCATGAGCATCAAGTGCCATTGTCACTGTCGGTATTTCATGCAATCCACTGTCGACAAACAACTTAGTACATAACGCATTGAATTGGGAAAAAGTTTCGGTATTCATGTAGTGAGGCTGCTGCACTGTTATTTGAGCCTGTTAAACAGTGTACAGTGTCAGTGACAGTGTCCCAAAGGTGAACAATTGTCTCTGGTCTCCTGTCAGTGAGACGAGAGTTCATGAGAAGGTTTAGATTAGACGATAGTCCACCAATTCTTCTGGCCTAGTACACAACCTTTTCAAGGACGACACGTATTTCTCTCTCTTGCCATTCGTTACATAAAGTATTACTTAGATTGCTTTCATTTTATGCCCTTTTCTAAATCTATGTAATGCCTGGAAGGTGGTTCCTATAAAGGCCCCAACGGTACTCTAAAAATGCTGTAAGTACATACACATGTATGTATAATGCATATAAGTACATACACATACATACATACATATGTATGTATGTTTAATGCGTTTCTAAGTGGATAGTCACAAGAAGAACTATACAAATTATACACATGGCTGTTTAACCACTATACAAGTACCTAGTCGTGTTGTATTTTCGCCATCATTTTGAGATTCATTGCAGTTATTCAATATCAAGTATTATTGGTAGGATAAAAACTGTCGTTTCATACATTATGTTCCTTGTTATCAATGATTATACCAATGATAATTTATGAGAATTGACAACGCCGGGAAAATCAAACGATTCGCTACCACGAAAGTAAGTGACCAAT